>JAEAOA010000846.1:0-176068 GCA_016746295.1 Potamilus streckersoni | reverse complement strand
TTCAAGGGGGGATATCATTAAATCCATTTTTTTTTAAAAATTATATCTGGTATTGGTGTTTCACTGACAGCGGCGTGTAAAAAAGTAGAACCAAGACTTTTGATAAAAAAGCATGGATGTTTAACGTCAATTAAAACTTACAAGAAACTACTTGATCAGATCCGGTCTTACCTACGAGGAGTTAAATATAATATGGATGATTTATTACGTGAATTTCGTATTATTGACAATATGTTAACAGATATTCTACCAATGAGGGTTAGCAAGTATGAAAAAAATATCACAAAAAATATGAGTAACATAAAATTTTATCTAAACTTAAGATATAATATAACTAAAATAATATCATTTTCATTCTAATGCTAGTTTAATTTCCGCCTTGTTAACTGAAACGTTCTAATGTACAGTTTAATTTTCATCCTGTTATCTGATAAAAAATTTGTGGTAAAATCTATTTGCCGTCTTTAGAATAATCGTATTCCACGCATGCGCTGTTCTAACAAATTCGTCACTTCTGTTGACAGAGCTTATCACATTCCAACACCTGTTGTTTTGTCTGGTTACAAAATATCTGTCTACATAGTAGTAGTATAGGAAAATGAGGGGTTTGGCGGGGGTGGGGGAGGAGGTGTGGGAGGGTGGTGGTGGGCCAAAACCCTCATTTTCCTATACTACTAACATTACTCATTGTTTCCGGAACATGTATATAATTTCTAAATGAAAATATATATCAGATTTAAAAGAAAATTATGCCTTTCACACTTTATATTTAATTTTTTACGCATATGTGTGTGATGCATCTTTAATATGGCCATCCCTCTAAAATGATGAAGTTCCAGTTAGATAAGGGGCGGTCTTAAAAGTGGGTGACTAATGTACAGACTAAAAACCATAGTCAACATCGTGTAGTGCAATGTGGGAGAGCCAATGGTATATTTGTTTGGTCCACTGTTCCTTTTCTTACAATATAGATGTTTTACTGTAGCTACATGTGAAAATCTTTGTTGTAGCAGCAAAATGGATATTTCCTTTCACAAACATTTCACAAATATGGTGCATATGACAGATTTTTTTTATTTGAGTTTGAATTTGCACTCAGATTAATATTATCAATAAATGTTAACTTCATTACAACCGATACTATATTGGCCTCAAAATATAAGAAGGTAAGGGCTAGCAAACAAACTCTAACTTGGATAAATATCATCAAGTTTTCTTTTCATGGCATTGCCATAGCTACGGAAAGGACATGTCCGCCTTTCCGGTCACCACAGGTGTACCCCATCCAATACTGTTTTGTCAATTTCAAATATTATTATTGCTAAATTACTTTTGAAGGAATTAAAGAAAAAAATTAAAGCTTGGTTTGAAACTTTTCATTAAGAATACCGAGTTCAATTTCATTATTCATCATTTTGTGGGTAAAATCTCTAACTGTTATGACCAAAATTTCGTTTCAATTGCAGAAGCTTTTGAAAGACTTCAAGGATTGAAGTAAAATTTAGAATGAGGATTGAAAAGGCCTCATGCAACTTTGTAAGATGTACTCCAAAAATGTATTAAAAAAACGCTATAGGGATAGATTATTGCCGTTTTAGTAAAATAAATGTGGGACTAATTGAAGACACTTTCATATGATACAGTAACCAATGAAATAATTTAGGTTTCGGTATCTTTATAATCAAAACTATATGTCCTCCCCTTTGCCTTTGCCACTGGTGACCAGATTTTGTAAAAGTTTTGAATGGTTTTCAATTCTTTCAAAATAATATACAAAACAAATTCACAGTTCATCATTAAGTGAATATTTTTAAATATAATAATGCTTTAACCAATTGCGATTGTTTGCTTGTCTGTTTGTCTTTTTACCCATGCTCATGGACTACGTTATGTACAGTAGATTGACTAAATTGTATGGTTTTTTTTATTTGTATGGTGGTGATAGTAGGGAAGTGAGTGTTTGGGAGACGTGGGAGAGTTAGAATTATATATGTTCATAAGTTCTTTATTCAGGTTATTGACATTGACAAAAGGGAACTGTATATACAAAACAATAGCAGCTGTAAAATCTGGATAAGTGTTCCTTTCGTCTTAATTGAAACATAATGACACAAAATATGTCTTTATTACATTTTTTTGTATGTGTTAGTATTGGTGTTATCTGAGAAACAATTACTTGGTCGCCTCTATAAACTGCGCAAGGAGGAGATAACAATCCCCGTGCTTTAAAAATCGTGATAGAGGTGACCTTAAACTGCAAAGATAACAAATCATGCTCAATCACATGTTATATAAGCGAGACGTTGTCTTTGTTACCAAACATACAGGTTCCAGTCGCCCGTCTGATTTGTAAGTAGTTCATTTCGAACAAGAAATTTATTGTGTAGCTAAAAATACTGTCCAATAATCAGTGCAAATTGGCTTCCTCGAAACTGTCTTTCGAGTGCTTTTCTTTGTTTTGTATTAATACTGGGATAACCACTGATGAATATCCCTATGAAATATGTAGCTTTTTGTCTCGTTTTTATTCGGCTTTATACTTAAAATGAAAAGTTGTAACTGATAGAACACGACAGTCACTCTCATCATATACTTGTGATATATAGGTTATGGGCTTTAAAATTACTTGGACACTTTTTGCCTATGACTGGCGTGCATTTTGAATGAATTCATAATTTCAATTTTTAAACAAACCCAAAATAAAACAATTCTATAAAAAGTGTAAATCCCTTTGAAAAACGTTTTAAAAATAACTTAGATTTGTTAAAAGTCATTTTGGAGAAGTTTTGTTTATTATCGAGATTTATAGTTTAGAAGCTGCGCTGTGTATAAGTTTGGTAATGTTGGAAATTCGATCAAATAGTTCCAATGCCATTCCCTCTTGAAATCATACAAAACTATAAATAAATTGTAGTAAATATTATTTAACTGAAGCAGAGAGTAAAGTCAAGAACAATCTCCTTATTTCTTTCTTTATCCGATCAAATACTGATTTCTGGGTGATAATGCACTTAACTGTTATTATAAGGAATTAGATTTGACTGAGATCAAATATTTTACAAGTAGTCCAGGCTAAAGACTTACGAAAAAGAAGAAATGCTAGGAGCTTGCAATATTTCACTGAGAATGTTGTTCCATACAAGTGGACCAGTATATTGAAAACTTATTTTAAACGATTCCTTCTTTAGCCTTGGTATAATGTGATCTTTGCTTGTTATAGACCTTCGATTTAGAATACCATCCGTATCACTTTGGTGAAAGATATTGCTTAGATAGACAGAAATGGTTTTTCTGGATACTTTATATATCAATTTTGCCGTTCTAAGATATATTCTTTCATTATTGTTAAAATCATTATATTATACACTGCATATTGGAAACTGTCTATACATTGACAATGTGACTTGACGTATCATTTCATAACCTAAATCCTCCAAACTCTATATTCAGCTTGATTTTTTAAAGATTTTAGTTAGTCTCTTTGCTTTATTGCTTTTTAAATTTATGGGGAGATCCAGCCTGGGTGATGGTCTTTCTTATATATCGTGTGTTTGTTTTTAAAGGGGCATGTTTGTTCACTATTCTCATATCAATATCTTGTATTCCATGGAATCGGTTTCAGATCTTCGAGGAATTTATCAGTATTAACGTTTTGAAATGATCTTTTACTAATGTATTTACGGGTATTATTTTGTTTTTATTTGCCATTTGCTTTACGTAATAAATACATTCTTCGAAGTACGAAAAACTGATCACATCTCATCCTGCTCTGTAACCGTCACTGGCTACCTGCTTAATGTAGAATCAAACACAAAATACATATCACTCTCCTACATTTTGTTGACTGTTTGGATCCATCCAGTATATCTATCTGACCTTATATAGATGTGCATTAGATCTAGACTCTTTCACTCATTGTGCGACTTTTGTATTCTCATTGTCCCTTCTGTTAACACGAAATGATACGGAGACCGTTCTTCTACGTAACAAGTTTCAGCAACGTGGAACAAACTGCCTACAGATCTACGACACAAAGGCACTGTGACAGCATTCAAGTGTGCCCTTAAAATGCACCGATTTCAACTTTAAGAAGAGACTTAAAGACTTGATAATGTTTACTTCCTTAATTATTATCAGAATGCGTTTTTTTCTGTAATTTCATAGTGATTGTTTTGTAAGGTTGTCGTTGTGTATGCTTTTGTGTTATATAATATTGTAAAGAGCTGAGAGCTTCCACGGGTTGGGCGCTATACTAAGTCCATATTATTATTATTATTATTATTATTATTATTATTATTATTATTATTATTATTATTATTATTATTATTATTATTATTATTATTATTATTCCAATTCTTATATAATTTGAAAATAAGTCAGTCAGATAAGTTTGGTTGGATAATACTATCATTCTAGTATTCTTTTCTTGCTAGTTTAGTTAATTAATACTTTTAACAATTTAGCTAATTTAACGTTTTGACTTATATTATTACATGTTTTATTACCTATTGTTGGGTTTAACGCCATTTTGTTTATCGGCACACGATATGTTATATGGCAGACATAACTGATGGAAGAAGAACCCAGGAAAACCCTGGGAATAACAATCAACCAGTGGGATGCTACGGACAAAATGACTAAAAAGCGATCACATTTCTGAACTAATATATTTATATTTCACGTCTTCTAGTTAAATGTGAAAAGATTTCATTACCTTGCCTTACTATTTCTTTTGTGTATAACCAGTGGCATTGCTTGGGAAGGGCGGAATGGTGGGGGGACAATTGTGTCCGAGCGCCAAGTGCCAGGGGCGCCTAAATGAGGAAAATACTAACTATTCGTTATCTCAGATGCAGTCGAAGGGGGCGCCAAGTTTTATGTTTTGTCCCCGGGCACTAAGTAAGAGGGTACCAATTTTATGTTTTGTCACCGGGCGCTAAGTACTCTCACTACGCCACCGTGTATAACTGCGTTTGATGAAAATGTTGTTTATGTTTTTTGTTTAACGCCATTTTGATAGCGCAAGATATGCGAACGAAACAATGACCCACGGGAAATTACTGGCAAGCATTCTCACAAATACATATGGGCCAAATCCGGTTTTCATAGGTGTCAGTTATGAGATACCCCATTAAAATGATACATTCTTTGGACGTTATTGTAGATAGTAGAGGAATTGATAGCAATGTATATTAGATGGTCATTCTTGTTGTTGTTGTTGTTGTTGTTGTTGGAGTTAACGCCATTTTTCAGCACACGATAGGCTATTAATGGCGGCCAGTATTAATGGTGGAGGAAGAAACCGGGAAATCACCGGAAAGAACCACCGACCCACGAGAAGCTACTGGCAAGCTTTCTCACATATCCACATTCGCCGAATCCTAGACTCGAACTCACGCAGACAGAGGTGAGATGGCAGTGATCCGTAACGGACAGCGCTTTAGACCACTCGGCCACTCGGGGCCCCTGGTCATTCTTGCATTGTTCGAATACACTTGATAAAATATCCATCCATTTTTAGTTTTTCATTCTTGTAAAGCATATTCATCATCTTCTCTTTAGTGTTCTCTTAAGGTACGTAAAAATATTAAATATATATTAATTTGAACCCATTAACTGATCTCCTTTGCTTTAGAAATATTTTCCATTACCAATTTATCATCTTTGTTTACCTTGCTTGACTTCTGCACTCTCTATAGGGCTTAAAACGCATCGTTTTTATTAAGTCGTAGTTTCAAATTTACTACTAAACCCTAGCATTTTTCAAAAATCAAAATATCAATGTCATTGTTATATTATCATATGCCTGCATATCAACGAGATCAGATACCTGCTGGTTGTTTACATGACCTACATACATATTTCTGTAGTAGAATCTTGTTAATAGTGGGGAGAATTTTATAGTTTAATAGAAATAATACTATCATAAAAGTTCGAGAAATTAAATTCGTACTCTACGGAGTTTCGATGCCATGTCCTCGAGTAAACGGTACCCATCGCCTTGCCTGCACGCACCACTCCATATACCGTCACGACTAAGCATCACCAAAAAATGATAGCACTGAGTCGGTGTTATATGAGCTCGCGCGTAGCAGACACACTCGCATGACGACCCACCCACCCTCCCACCCACCCACCCACACACACACAGTCGATACAGATTCCTATGAAAGAAATCAATGAATCTAGGATGCTTTTATTTCAAAGAATTATAAATATATACCAGACAGAACAGACAGTGCTATCCTTGGATTCTGTAGTAGAATCTTGCCCACTATTATCAAGATTCTACTACCGAATCCAAGGATAGCGCTGTCTGTTCTGTCTGGTATATATTTATAATTCTTTGCAATACAAAAATCCTATATACACCTTGATTTCTTTCATAGGAATCTGGAACGACTATATATATATATATATATATATATATATATATATATATATATATATATATATATATATATATATATATATATATATATATATATATATATATATATGTGTGTGTTTTAAATAAACGCAAGGATGTGTGTATAGCATTTTGTGATGTTACAAAGGTTTTTGATCGTTTTTGACATAAAGATTGATCTTTAAATTGAAAAGATATGGAATGGATACTTGGATACTCATTTAATTAGGTGACTAAGTGACTATCTTCTTTTCTATTCAAAAATTGTTTGTTAATACATCTGAATCAACAAACATAAGTGCGATTACAGGAGTCCCCTAATAACATGTTCTATGTCTATTATGATACTGATGACAATCTAATAAATTAACAATACTTCTTGATTATGATGATTGAAGAATAGCTTACTAATCAACTAATACAAACAACACCGAGTATGTGTTTAACTCAGATCGTAGAACTATAAACCAATGTCCCGATCAGTTGCTAGTAAGTTGTAATCCTTCAAAAACCGAAACAATAAATTTTATTATACAAATTAGACGCAGTTTTTCCCGTGCTTGATTTTCTACATTTCGGTATGTTCTGCAAACATCGAAAATATCTGCTTAATAGCATCCAAAGTCATTTAATACAATCTATGTGGAAAACATTAAAAATAGTTTTTATCTCTCTTAGAGTGTGCTCATAGAATATGGGATAATTGATCTGCCACCGACTCATGAAGATTTCAAAGACTCCAATTCAAAGCAGAAATAAGTATAACGTAATGATATAGTTGGCGAAATAGAAATAATTTTCAACAAGCGCATCAATGAGTAGATAACTGCAGATATTCTTACATTGTTTTTAAAGCAACGGTTTGGAACACTGCCTGGTCCAATAATACAGCATACAGCTTATAGAATATTTTAACGTTTAGCTAAAGCTACATATGATCTTGTCTCACTCAGTTATTTTACTAGTAAAAGGAAATAATCGATAATTCATTCTATGCTAAAAAAACAACGGTACTGATTTTAATTTTTTTACACATGTAGAGTGGACGATGATACTGCCTTCCAGCATAATTTTAATCATAAGAAATATATAGTACCGATACTGAGAATAATGTCTTGCTTTAACAATTTACTATCCCTTTTTGTACCAATGTCTTGCTGTTTGAATCAACTGACCTATCTTTGAAGTCTTCAAGACCCACATTGAAGATACTAAGAGATAATATTAAAAGTCCAAGACAGAAATTTCTTACCCACGCGACATAGGTATCCAGCTGTTTTGTAAACTTTACTTTTCTTGTTTCTGCCCAGTCATATCATACCAGTCATCTCAATGTGTCCACGCGCAATGGACTATTTTTTTAAAAAAGAAACTTTTGTTGTCTTCTGCTATACCTGACGTAGTTGTTCTAAAATCAAACAACAACAACAAAACAAATATATAACAAAGCAACATAATAACTTAATGACTCTCCATTTTTGAGAAATCATCATGCAAAACATTTCGATAGACACAGACACATACATGCATATGATGTTGAGCTTTTAGGTGTTACGACAGTTCCACACATCATAGTCAGTTTTATCCTATCTGCAAGCCTGGCTCTACATTTTCAGGTCAGCGTCATTAAATGTTGCTAAAGCTACCTAACTAGTTTTATAGTACTTCGCGTAAAACAAATTATATACTGTTAGTTACATTTAATGACGCTGACATGAAAACTGACTGTGCTACAGATAGGATAAAATTCTCAATGCAGTGTGAAATGAACTATGACAGAAAACACCTATCTTTACACATAGCATATGGACCTATACGCTTCGAAGTCTACCAACGCTCTAGACAACTACAGAACACTTAGTAACAGCCAGAAATGTGATATGTCAAACATGCTTTATTCTATTTTTGTTAATCATCTTCAATGCGTCCCAGATGAATCAAAAATATACCTAAACTATTAAAGTGACAAAAAAAAAATCACTTACCAGCCAGATATAATAATTTATCCGTCAGCACATTAATCCATAAGCAAATTTCACTGTAAAACTTGCATATTTCCAAAGAATCAGTGCATTTGAAAGTTTAGCACATGGTTGTCCGCTGGAGTACGTAATTAGAGGGTGTTTTACACACAGAGGTATCTTTTACAATCAATATTAATTACAACACAAGTATGTCACAAACAGTTTGACCTCCTCAAAAGAAAATGAGAGTTATGACAGTGACACAGATCTCTAATTATCCGTAAATAACCCAAACACGGACACTCATGCTACATGTATTTGCACTACAACAGAGATGTGGGCTGAGTACTTTTTCATTATGTACAATATCATTTTTTAAATTGGAACAAATTAAAATGAAACATTTTCTTATACTAAATATTAAATATTTATTGATAATTTCATATAGCATCCATATATTAAATGTTTAATGTTATTTTCTTTCGACTCACGCATAAAAACTGTATTTCGGATGACACGTCACACCACAGTCCTTATTAACATATTTATATTAATTCATCGCATGTAAACATTGGCGTGTGAACTATATTGCACAAGGGAGGAGTTCTTTCTTACTTTAAAGGATAATATTGGGTGAGAAAAATAATCTACGTTGGGGTTTGGACCGAGACAAGGAAATCCCAGTCGCGGGGTTACATTATATGTCTCCCCACATAGATTCTATATATTACAGGCACACGCTACAGAATCCCGCAATTCTCCTCATTCTTTTCTTTTCTTCATATTTGATGATTTGCACTTGTTTTTATTAACATTTCCAGTATCGTGAATTTGTTGCTATTAATTTGTATCAATGCAGTGTAATTTTGATCAAGGCATAATTATACACAAGTAATATTAGTCCTTGCTACGTTTCATGTACCTACTTGTACATTTAGGGTAGGGCTGTTGCTACATTTTGAGAGATTGTATCCTGATCTCATGTACCTATAAATATGGAAATAAAATACGTTCTAACCTAATAAACTGTTCCCTGTCTTGAATATTCCTCAGATCTATCAGTAATAAGAATTAATAGTCAAATTTGCAGTCATTTAATGTGCGCCGGTTATTTAAATAGTTTTGAAAATTAGTTCCCATTTCAACAGAAGTTTTATTAGTGAACCATACGTTAATGAATCTTCCAAAATGACACTCTATGTACCTTTACACACTTTCTTAGTCTGATTATCCAAATGTAAATTGTCAGTTTCTATTCACATTTATATGTTGTGCAGATACAGCAAAACTGCACGTTCGACCACAGGCGGCTTTCAAATGCTATCTGCCCTTTGACAAACCTTTGATAACGGAATTCAGCCGAAAATCAAAGGAGCTTAAAAAAGGCTGCGCAACATATAATATAGTTTGGATGGTATGCTACTTGAATAAGTCTGTCACGACGTTACGCTATTTTCAAAATGCACCAATGAATATTACTTGTTCCAAATAAAGACCATACCCCATTTTCCAAAACTGAAATTCATATCTTCTTAAAATGGCTATCGGTGTAATAAATGGGCTAACCTGTTTGTCGTCTGATAATAGTCTGTGATGTTTGGCAAAAGTCAGATCACATTATTACTGTATTTGTGATGAGGCATGAGATCGAATCAATGGCAGCAATAAAGTATGGAAGGTTGTTGCTTTTTAGAGATTTTCGTAATTTTATATGTGTTGACTTTAAAACTTTGTTTTACGTGAAACAGCCTGAGGTTGACATGTACTTTCATGCTCATGCTGGTCGTCCATTCTCAGTACCAATCCCGGTGCTACACCCCCACCACAAGGTGGTTACAAATACATTTCTTTACTTCTCTCTGATATGTTTTTTGGACGGCTCATGTAGCAGAACGAATGCTTTAGAATGTTCATTCATTTTTCTCAAGTTGATTTACACTTTGTCCATCATATACATTAAGCTTCCAACATTAGCACAAGAAATATGCTATAGTAAACATATTTTTCGGTATCACCCTGATAACAGAGTAACTCCCCGTGCATAAAATATAACCTACTGCTTATCAATCGTTTCCCGGATTTATCTAATTTAAGCTGGAAATTAAACATATTTTAAAGTAAAGCCGCCCCCCCCCCGCCAGACGTATATAACATCTTGAAGGTCAGAGAATTGTGGTGTCAGCTCGTTTTTTAGATCTAAATTGTATTTGTTTCTCTCATGTTTGGTTCAGGAAAGCAAATTAAATCCACCATTCATCACCTGTAACAATCGCATTTAAAAGTCTCTGGTCACTTTTTGTACCTGGCTAGTAGCTGTTTCGCAATCTGAACCCGAGTTTGCTTTTCATCAGTAGTCAATAATTCATCTTGAACACATTTTTTTTTGATCTTCAAATTACTTTTGTATATTCTAAAACAGCGAACATTTTTAAAAAGATGAAACCACCCAAAATATCACCAACATCTTTTCATCACGGTCACTTACCTATGTCAAGTTGCACTCATATATATTTACATGTGTCCTGCTTGTTGCACGTTCTGCTGGAGATCATTTTGGTATATTGATCAGCATTAAATTTATTAACAGATAAAGAGAAACACAATAGTTGTAAGATTAAAAACTTTAAATACCGTTCTGTTCTTATTTATCAATGTAGTTTCAACCATTTGTTTATACAGTCGATAACAAAACTTCTGAACGCCGGTACCAAAGAACTGGACCAACACCATTTAAGTTATATCATTAAAAGGTGTGATAATTAGTTGTGTATGTACTTGTAACAACACACTATATGAAAATAATGAAATAGAGCCAGTTTCTATTTAATACCAGGAACAAAGTGTCAAAGAATTTGTAAAAGAAATATCCCCACCTTATTCCTAGTTGGATCTTTTGGAGACCAAATTAACTGAAGTTTTGCGTCGGCTACAACCCTTCAAAGCTTCAAGCGAAACCGTCAAATATCTAACTTTAACGAGTAATTTATAAATGAGTTTTAGACGTGTTACGCGCGTTATTTAAGTTGATTCCATGCTTAAATATCTAATCAAAACGATCTGGCTATCCTACGTATGTAGATGTAACTGCTGTGTAATTCGAGCGTGGGCTATTTGTTCGTTGCATTGTTTGTTTTAGTAAGACATCCACAACTATTCTGTATGTCTAAGATCTACACGAGTGAGTGGTAGGGTGAAAATACACATTCTATTTACATTCATAACTTAGTGTGATCACACAGTTCTGTGTGGAAATACGAAAGGAAATATCTCTATCTTTCGTCACATGACTCATCTCTTGCGCTGACAAAACCATTTGACTTCAAGTATCACATGAACAGTATTTTCACAATTATAAAGGTGAACACAAATTGCATTTTTAAACCTTTTGTTTAAAACTATTCATTTTTTGAATAGGAAAATCAATTATCTAGATCAATGCTAAATATATGAATATATGCGTTGTTAATACGAAATGCACTGTAAATCCGAACAAGAAATATCGGGAAAATTATTGGGTTTATAACCTAAGGCATAATATTTTGCCTTTGTTACTACATTACAGATTTGGATTGCCACAATGAAGTTTCTTGCTATCATCACCCTAATGACGTTTGTCCATGGGTAAGTATGGAAGCTTTGATATTGTTAAGAAAATTTATGTTTAGAGAGAGGGTAATGTAAAAAGTAATCTAAATCCTCTTCACACACACCCAAGTGCACTGTAAATACCAATAAGAGAGATCATATAGTGAACATTAGACTTTATGCGGCGTAGTTGAAATTTAACCTTAATAATCTCTATCGGCAGAACGGCAATTTGAGATTACGCTGCTTTGAAACTGGGCATCTTTCTGGCAAATGGAAATATATAATACATCTCTATCGTGATAAATTTATAGGGTCATGGTTAACTGTAATGATAATGTCAATAATCTTGACCATATTAAGCTTCATTGGGGCACATGGGGACTTAACATTAACCTTACTTGTTTCAAAAATGTATTGAAAGTCTGATGTTAAAACCATATCTTTTAACTAAAAGCACACCGATGGAGTGACCAACACCCAATCATTTATCGTCCAACATCCAACCCGCTGTATGGCCTTATTGACATCTAATAACCAGCGAAAAAGAGTGCAGACGCATACTCAAATACACTATTACACATAAGAGTAGGAGAGCTCATACATTCATTGGGGTTTCAATTTCAACTGTGAATAGTGTCATGTATGTGTATATTATGAGTATTGGTTTCATAATAATTGATTATGTAACGGTCATTTAGTATATGAAAATGTTTAATGGTAACATATGAATGATACTGTAAGATGAGTTCCTTATAGTGTACACGTCGATTTCATTTTTAACTGTTCGATGTGGATCTACTGTAATATATTAAAAATATCACGTAATGCAACATAGACATAAATACAGGTTAAAGGTCACACTGACCAAATTCATGATTGGTGGGAACTCGAACAAATGACATGTTTGCTGAATTGAGAATTTCAAAATCCTACATGATTTGTTCAAAAGCCCTGTATTCCATTTTTGCTATTGCTTGTTAGCTTACTATAAAAGTGAATTATTATATGCTCATTTATTTCTCCTTTAACTTTACATAGTGAGAATCGTTCAGTATTTCACGATATTGCACGCCTCGTGCAGTATTCATAATATATGCACGTGAAAAAGGAGCTATTTTCTAACGTAAACAATTTTCTTATGAATGAACCAAAGCATGTATTTCATGGACTACCACATACCAGCCGATGTTTCATAGACTGACACATACAAACTGCTTTGGCACATTCCGCATTAACTTGTTTGATAATATGTTTCAGATTTAGGCTACCTATAGACGCCATACAGGGTCTTCAAAATAGCGCGCAAGTAAAAAGACATAAACTGTCTTCTTTAGCTGGTAATAAAAAAAATGGCAAAAATATACTTACAATTTTACAGCCTGAATTTCCTCAAAATGTACTTTTTTTTAGTTCTACAAATCCGAATTGCATGAGCCATATCATGGGTTCTCAACGTTGATCACAGTTCGAAATTATATTTTAATGTCTAGAATATTCCAAGTGCAATTACATCCTTCTTAATACACTCAAAATGAAATAAACATTAAATTCCACAGCATCTTTTCGATAATTGCAATTGTAAGGCTTCATAATTTTACCACATTATGACCTGAATCATTGAATGAGAGAACAGAAACACGCATGCCGATGTCAGCACACTTCATTAAAATTGGCAGACGCTGCTGGAATCCGATGTAAGTTACTTCATGTAGATAAATCCAGATCATAATTGCAAATTGCGTTGAATCGACAACAATACCAAAACGTATTCATTTCAGATAAAATGGAAAAAGTTGTTGTAATGCGTATTTATTAAAAATATTACTCCAAATTTCAATTTTAAGTCGACCAAACGCCATTATCTTTCGAAACTTACGGCTAGCGCGCGACCAACTTAAAATTTGTCTTGGCGGAGTTATGTGCGCCAGTTGTGTAATGACGCAGCTAAGCTTGTATATATAGTTAGGAAAACGGCACACATTTGGTTACTTTGTTTATTGTAGTGTATTTTTCTTTTGTTTATATATTTAAGCATTGGGAAGAATAAGAAAATGGGCATACAATAAAAAGGGCGTGCAGTATAACCATCCGAAAAACTCGTTAATATTTTTCCATAAAAATGCAGCAATCTATAATTATCGCACGGAATTATTCACTCCTAAAAGTATTATTATTCTTCGGAGAGTTATTAAAGGTGATTTAATAATGTAATTTATATAGTTATATCCCGCTTATACTTAAAACTATTTGGATAAATAATTTCTTGTGATTCTTTAAAAGACATTCTTATTTATAGCTGTATTTACATCATGGCTAGCCAACATTTCGATATATTCACCCAATCTACACCTTGGAGGATCGAGCATATATTCTAGTGTTTTGTACTAGCGAGCGATATCTATTGAATTTCATGGGTAGCATCTCTCAGAATGTAATGCCAACTAATCAATAGTTTGTAAAAGCGGTGCATTGTACATCGCCGAAAGTGGTGGAGGCAGTTGACTTTAAAAGGTATTTCGTAAGCGTAACATCGAAAGTATGACTTCGTTAAAGATGGTGTCATTACAGATGTGTTTGAGTGAAAGGTATTTTATTCATCACGGATTGGCAGTTGATAATTGCTTATTTATGAGTATGCAAGTCGTGTATTTCCCTTGTCTCGATTACGTAGAAAGAGTGTTCAAATACGAACAAATTAAATTTGATTGGATGCGGTTGTTGGCCTCCGCATCCAATGCACATCACATAAACAAAGTATGGAAATATCTGCTCGATCCACCAAGGTGTATATACAGACAACACATAGGTACTCTGACTAGCGAGGATAAATGGTTACCATAAATACATTTCAAGAAAATTATGATTTAAAACATAGTGATTATTCTATATTGTTGATACATTAGTACGTCATAGGTATTATTCCGTTTATCTTTCGAACGTATTTGAATTATTTAAGCTACTGATAGAATACTTATGAGTTTCAGGAACTCACAAACTACCCCTGTAGAAATTCAATAACGATTATTCCGTAACAAAGGAAGCAATGTCGGGACCTCATGTGTGGTTCGCAATCAGTATTTCTTTCCATGTGATACCTTACAGGAAATTGATTGAAAACTTATACAAAATGAATTCGCCGTAACAATTACGTCGCCAGTACCTAGACTTAAAATATCAATAATCCTGAAATGGAACAAATTACAAGCTCAATTAGCTGCTCCTCACCTTCCCCCATCTCCCGGCTAACTAGCACTCTAAATACTATTGATGATTTAACGATTTATAACACCCAATATAACCTTGAGTACGTGAGGCTTCGATCACAGCTTATGAAGCTTTGTTGAGGTTTCCATGTTCGATTCTTCTCAGTCATATATTTGGGTTTTACAGGTTCGCAATGCTATTTTCAAATATACAGTCTATAATATTGAACGCCTAACATCAATGATATTTGTTGCCTATGGTCAAGTTGTTTTTAAATTAGCATTGTGAGTGCCTGTGATCATACCTTCCGTGACAGTAGAAACACGTTTGATGTCTTTTATAAGTTCTGAAATCACATCACTATTGTGATTTCACATACTTACTACAGGCTAATATCTAGACAAATGATCAACAGGCATCATGACAAAATGATTCAGCAAGAAAATCAGATCAGCAAGATATGTATTATTATAGTTTCGAAATTTATATCCGGCACGGTGTGGGAATCATATAAATCAAATTTACATCTGAAAAATTAGGAGTGTATCAAGTTTCGATACGGTTAAACGGAAGGAAGAAGTGTTTCTTGATTTTATCCTCATTGATACCGCATATTAAGTCAGAAGCTGTGATCTGTCGTTGCTCTGCAAGTTTATAGAATGACATTTTCGATCAATCCCCGTTTTATTACTCTTCGTTTGAACACCATGACTGTACATACAGCCAATAGTCGATATGAACTTTTATGTACGTGTGACTCATGTCATAGTGAGTGATCTAAATGCTGCAATTATCTAATGTATGCTTGCTGTAGTTTGAGGACGTGGATGACTGATAATATATCTCAAATGTTACTTCTTAAACTTTTTTCCTAATTCCATCCTATGATTTTAATGTATCTAATAAAATTTACCTTTAGTCGTAATTCGTTTTATTTTAATGTAATTTCTTTTCACGGTATAGAAATATATTTTGTAAATTTTCGGTCACTTTAATGTATATAGTTTTCACTTTATCATACATTGTTCTAATGTTTACTTCGAATCGCTGTTAGTTGTCGCAATTAACCACTTTTCTATAGCTTATGCCTGTATAACTCCAAACAAAGTAGAAAAAAAATTCTTCTCTTGCAATTAGTAAATCGGCTGCTGTTGTACCAAAATATAATGATATGGTCATTATCTATGCACAAAAGTCTTGAAACCTTATTGCATGACAATATTATATTATCATCAATAATAACAACTGTTTAAGAATGTATGAATCAAAATAAATTCATTACATGAAAATCAGGAAGGAATACATATAAATGCAAGTGAAAGAAAACCTTTACTTTATCTAAAATGAACAATTATGAACAGGTTTATCTGAAATATTGGACCAAAGACTCTTAAATTAAATGATATACCAAACAAGAAAAACTTTTGTGCGTGAAATAATACTAATCCTTCTTGGGATGTTATGCATGTTAGCATGACATTACCAACACGTGTCCAATCCAAATATTTCTTAGTTTTCTGCGTCATTTTCAGTCAAACCCATGTATGCCTTCCCAATGGTCACAACCTTATCACCATGATTGACAGGGCGTTTGAACGGATGGACCTTGATAAAAATGGTGACATAACTCTGGCGGAGTACGAGACCTACACCGAAAGGGGAGATACAAATAGTAAGAAACAGATCAGTAGGGCTGGCAAAAAGTTCACTGGCAGCTTTATAGTTTCATTATCACCCTGTGTACTTCAGTAGCAGGCGCTGAATGACATTTTCCCACATTAGAATGTGCAGACAATGCAATGGTTCTGATAAAACTTTACACTTTGATTTGAAAGCAAAAAAAAAAAATGTTATGAAATATATATCCACGTGCCTGAAATAGTTACTAATTTGGAAACATCAAAGCTGCCGCTTATCCCCCCAAACTAATTGGACACTTTTAAGTATTTTAAGAAAACATTTGTTGTGACAAAGGAACACAAAACGCATTTTGTAAGACATATCATGTTAATGGCATCAAATATAAATGTTGTGCCTGCATTAAACTTTGTGATAGTGTCATATGTGTTTGTTAAAAATCTTTTACAAAAAACGCAATTGGAACCGAGACAAAATATCAACTACATTTCTTAATGCATTGAACTAATTAAAATATGATCAGCTATTTACTAAATGGAATAAAAACTTAATCATAAGAATCACATCAATAGCAGATATTTCCCAACACTGGGATATTTCCTTTTTTCTTGGCAATATAATTTCTCTCTGACCCATATATAATGACAATATGCAAGAAGATGTTTAAAAAGGTATAGTCTTAGTATCAATTTCAAAAGTAACTGCACACAGAACATTGGGTAAATGCCTTTCTTGAATGATTGTTCTCGCAAATAGGTGAAATCAGCACATAATTGACAAAAGAAAGTTCACTTCATTGTCATTCATTATAATTAAAATAATTCACGATATAAAATTCAGTTTTGTTTTATTTACAGAAGCTTAGCTAATTTTGTGGTTTGCACAGAAATCGATATAATCGTCGCCTAATATGTTGTAAAATTGCCTTTCCTGCTGTGTCCAGTATCTCAAATATCTTAACTTATGAAAAAAATACCACGTATTCATTGTCGCTGTAATTCTCTAAAATCACTAATTTCTTTCATGAAAGTACCTGAAATATTGCCGCAACATCATATCTATCCGCATCCACCTGCATACTGCTCCCTATGGAGAGAATGAGGTCTTGTACACATGAAAAATGTATTTTATGTTGCATTAGGTACTAAAACATTGCATGTTTATAAGGTTTTATTGTGTGAAGCAATACTTGAAAGTAGATTTTGACGTAAAGCAATAACAAAAGCAAATAACCATTTAAGGCTACAACCTACCTATGCTGCTCAATTGGCATTTTTGTCACGAAATTGTTTTGTGAACTCGTTTCATGTTTAAAAATTGTTTTTTTGTGAAGAATAAAATTCTTTCATATGGCAGTTATTCGTCTTCTGCTCCAGATTTAAAATTTCGTGTACTTCATCGTGCCAGTAATATCATTGAAGGATTGTTACTTCCTAAGTGGAAGGATCACGTCTGTAATGAAATATTTGGCTAGACCTATTAAATTATGTGAACACAATGCTTTTTTAAGCTTAATGGAGTTCAATATACACCAAAAGGGAATTCTTACAGGTCTCGATTCATCTATGATAATGTTCAGTTCATTGATTATTCTTCTGCTAAGCATTGTGTCGTATTCCGATTATCTGCACCCATCATGCTTATAAAAGCCCAGTAAAGAAATTTTGGTATATGGTGGAGGTGGCGATGGGGAAGGGGGTGGGGTGGGAGTGGGGTGGAGTCGGGAGCCCGGTAGAGAGGAGGCAAGAAGCAGGAATGGGTTGGCATGAATAACTGTCAAGCAGATCAATATGCAATTAACCGGTCGTATGTCAAACATATATGGTTGCAAAAGTAGTTTTTCGATTCCTCTCATAGTGCAAAGTTTGCTCTTAAAAGTGCCCATATAGTACTGCATAATTAGGATTGACCAACACATAGATTCAGCTGTTCAGCCGTTTCCAGCTGTTTTTGTGATCAAAATGTGATCTCCTTATATTATTCTTCTTTTAGTATTTTTCGAAGGTATATATTATATATCAGTATCATGCAGGAGTTGGAGTACAGATGATGTTTTTCTTTTAAACATCTCTCTATCTCTCTCTCATTATATACCTACAATAGGGGAAGGATTTACCATTTAAATAACGACAATAAACAATACTGCATCATATATATCTTTGAAATATCCATAGTTATCAAGCTATAAACAAAGAAGTATTTACACTATTTTTATATTTCATTGACGAAATATGAATAACTTGTATTATTTACGCGTGTCAGGAAATTTTCTCATGAAGTTGTTCGTTTTATTCTGACAACGTGAACTCCAAAAATAGAAACATTTTTGTAGCATAACAAATGTAATTCAAATCTTTATTATGATCATTTTAAATTTTGAAGTCATATACAATTCTTAACGCTCTCTAAGTTTAGAGGTTGATAAGAATAAAGCGTTAAATTTTGCATTAAAATGGATTCAGGAATGTTTCTTCCTAAGTGGAAGGATCACGTCTGTAATGAAATATATACATGTACATCGAATGAAATAGAAGTGTGATCATATGCACAGCGTACATTGACGATTGATAACTGTGCGATCAGTTTGAACTTGTGGCGCCGGACGTCAGCGAAATCAAGTTTATTTCTACTTGACCTGTGTTATCGATTTGTTATTCCGTAAGCAAAGCATTCCGAATAATTTACAAATAATGTCTTTGTCCAAGAATTTGAATGATCACAAGTCTCCAGGGAAAATAAATTATTTTCAACAAAAACTCACTTTTAATCTGGCAAACAGGAAAATAAACATCTGAGCTCTGAAGGTGTGGAATTACAATTGACTAAAACCTCTATAAAATGCTAGTTTTAAAGGCAACTCTTAATCATGTGACGGGTTCACGGGGCCATTTAATACATATGGCACAGTAAGACCACATATGAACTGACACGTACCTCGTGGATGAATTTGATTCTACTGAACGAATCACACTATAACATTCAATAAATAAAAATATAAAAAGTTGTTTACAACAGATATGATACGCAAGCCAATATGACCTTGATTACAACCAATGGTTTTCACTGTGGGTTTACCAATTCTGAATCCAGGACGAAACTAGGTCAGCTAAAAATACAATGTTGCAATCATGGCTTGTTTACTGTGAGAATAAGAAGAATAGTTGGAAATGAACTGAAGTTATAAAAATATTCAAATCCCACAGACAAAATTATCATTACAATAAAATGTAATGCAACCAAATACAATATAAAAAAATAAAACTAACAAACAAGTAATTAAATTACATATACGTAACACTTCACCCATAAAGAAAAATAAAGATTTAGGTAATAAAGCTTTATTTCTATCATACATTAATTATACATAATTATTTCTATCATACAATAATTATACATAAGGTAAAGCAATTTTTTTTGTGAACACAATTACACAGGAACTCTTATGGGTTATACAAAATATACATGAAATAATTTATATACACGGTAAATTGTATCTGCTATTAAATTATAATTTCCTTTCATATGCCTCATTTCAACAAAATATTCCTGTAACAAAAGACCCCACCTTAATAATCTCTTAGTTTTGTTTTCATCTTGCCGATAAAATCAAGGGGGTTGTGATCACTAAACACAACAATGGATGAAGGAGCTGAGCTAAGGTAAACTTCAAAATGCTGTTTTGACAAAACAAAAGCCAAGCATTCCTTCTCGATTGTTGAGTAATGCCTTTGGTGCTTATTTAATTTCTTAGACAAATATCACACTGGATGATCAGCACAATGCTGTCTTCTTGAATCAATACTGCTCCAACCCCAACATCACTTGCATCAACAGATGGTTTAAAAGAAATTCGGAGCCGATAATATCCAGCCATACATAAGAGTCGCATCAGTTGTTTTTTACTGACAGGCACAGGAAATTCAGAGATAGCTTTGACTATAGCATCTATAGGTTTTACTTGTCCTTGTCTCACAAAATGTCCTAAAAATTACAAATGCACAGCAGGACTAACTGCTAGATAAACTGATTGTCAAACTTGCATCAGAGATTCTGTCTAAAAAATTTACGAATCGTAGAAAGATGTCCTTTCTAGGTGTTGTTGTAGATGATAACATCATCGATGTAAGCATCACAATTATCTAGACCAGAGGTAGTCATATCTATCTATCTATCTATCTATCTATCTATCTATCTATCTATCTATCTATCTATCTATCTATCTATCTATCTATCTATCTATCTATCTATCTATCTATCTATCTATCTATCTATCTATCTATCTATCTATCTATCTATCTATCTATCTTCTCTCTCTCTCTCTCTCTCTCTCTCTCTCTCTCTCTCTCTCTCTCTCTCTCTATATCTATATATCTATATATATATATATATATATATATATATATATATATATATATATATATATATATATATATATATAGTGGCAATAATCTGTCGACGAACAGTACGAAACTAGTAATTAACTCGCCTAAGCGCTTTCGTCTCTTTGTGAGTCTGTTTCAAAGGCAAATACAAAACATAGTTACGACAAACAAATGGATGATCAGCACCATAGTTTTTGTGTTTATTTGTTTGTCGTAACTATGTTTTGTATTTGCCTTTGAAAAAGACTCATTAAGAGTCGAAAGCGCTTAGGCTAGTTAGTTACTAGTTTCGTACTGTTCGTCGTCAGTTTATTGCATCTATTTTAATTAATCCCTGACAAACGTGATCCCTTGGTGGATCCAGTACGCTTGAGAGGGTTGTTATTCGCCATATGATTTGCATTCTTTATATATATATATATATATATATATATATATATATATATATATATATATATATATATATATATATATATTTATATATATATCTATATCTATCTATCTATATATATATATATATAAATATATATATATATATATATATATATATATATATATATATATATATATATATATATATATATATTCTCTCTGAAAAAATATTAATCCCTGATTATATTATATTCGTAAAGAAGATGGAAGGGTGTCGCTAGATGAATACTTAGTTGGGGCCGGCTCCCAAGAGATTGAAGGAGCATTATTTCACCATTATGATCACGACCAAGACAATCTTCTGGAGATAACAGACGTGGTTCTGGAGTTTCACGAAATGGATCATAGCAGTATGCGCTCTCTCTCTCTCTCTCTCTCTCTCTCTCTCTCTCTCTCTCTCTCTCTCTCTCTCTCTCTCTCTCTCTCTCTCTCTCTCTCATATTTTTACCAGATTTAGATGAATATTATAAGAACAACCCTTATCATTATAGCACTATTAAATAGGTATCCACCGTTTTAGTGTCATGATACATTGTGTCTGTATGTCTTTCGCTATCTCCTCCCTAAGTGGCTTGGTAGAAATTCACCAAACTCAGTTCAAATGTTGCTAATATATCAACTACCCGATAAAAGTTCTTGCATCCTCATCAGGGAACGCATTAACGTTGTTAATAGTCAAATGTATAAAAATGAAACCTAAAAATATTTGTACGAAACATTATAAATCATGGGATAAACATAGCAATAAAACACCTCATATACACAATGCATATTGTATCATGATCTATTGTGACGGGAAATCATCATAGAATTGCAGAACACTCGATCACACGCTTCAGTGTGAAATAGAAATAAAACATTTCAGAAACATTATTACGCTTTTGGGAACTGTTTTCACTAATTTCCAGTTAAAGTAAGTCCTCAAGAGAGTTCATATTCAGCCAATAATAAATTATCTTAGTCAATGTCAACAGAAAAGGACCCACATTACACTTTAGCCGCTAGAAACGCGACTATCCGACGATTTAATATTCCTTCCTTTATTTATATGACTTGCTAATGTCACTCTAACGTATCTCTTTTTGGTATTTAAACTGAGTTAAATTCTTCATAAGTTTAATATATTAAGATGTGATTTTACAGTGAGTAAAAATGCTGATGCTTATTGGGGAACATCCGTTGTTAAATCTTCGATTTCCATGGTACGTACTTTATTAAAACTATTATTTGACTGGCCCAAGGTGGCGTAGTAAAAATAGCTCCCTGTATTAGTTGCTTGAGTAGTAGGGGCCTATAGTTTTATGGCGTGAAATGCTTACGGTGCGTTACAGAAACCCAATGAAGAGAAACCATGTAGTTGTTTGGTTGATAGACAATTTGGAAGATGTGAGACTGTTGTTTTGTTTTTTTAATTAGAGTAGAATTATTTATAGAATGGACACGTTGGACATTCCAGTTTGCAATAGTATTTGTATATAAATCTTTGGAATTTGGAGAATCTTATTACTTCTATTTCCTCCAAATCATCAGCTGAAAATGATGGGGAAAAGACACATCCGTTCGGCCAAATTGATGTCCCCTTATAAAGAAAATCAAGCGGTACACCTACTCGCAATATAACTACAAACAATATAAATAATACGTTGACACAGACGCAGAACAAAGGCCAGAGGGGGGGATCCTACTCCCCGCGAGAACCTCATCCAGCATAATGCAACCGTACCCCTTCCTCCACCACAAGACCCCAACTGCCAGAAAACCAGGGCACAGGCCAAAAAACATGAGCTAACGAACTAAAGACACGAACTAAAGAACAGTAGAAATAAAGAAGACGTAGTCGACAATGAAAATAGATTGAATAGTTGAGCCTGGAAACACTTGAACGATCGTGCAAAATCATCAAGATTTGTCACCTGTCTTCTATCTGGCGCTGCGTTCGGCTAATATAGAGCGAACCACCGTCCCTCTTCAGTGGATAAATGGAAAAAAATATGCCTTGAGAATGAATATAAAGACTTGTATAAAAGTTAATTTGTAACTAGCTTAGTTTAAACTTAGCCAGAAAAAGCAAACCTCCTGGAGGAAAATATAGGAAAAATAATAGGTGTGCTATAACGTATCACATGACACGAGGATTAAAAGCTAAACTACGTCCAACCCAGCTCATAAAACAATCTCCAACTCCAATAATTACTTTACGATTGGGAATATGGTTAAATTATAAACTCAAGTATCAATGCCACCAATGCACAGACAATCTAATCAAGATAGTAAAAGGCAACTTACGCCTATCATTGGCATTTTTTTTCAGAACACGTACTCATAGCACCGAAAATAAAATTTAAGAACTATGGAATTTAAAAACCATGCATGACATATAACAGGGTGGCAAACAATTCTGACACCTAAAGTCCTATTCTGACAAAACCCGTGACCCTGAAAGGATTCCAAATGGCATAGAGCTGAAGAAACAAACGACATCAGCAAATCTAACTCGAATGTCAGACGTTCACAGTTTTGGCTTGAAAAACCAGCACAAAAAAATGGAAAATTAGGCGTAAAAATTAAGTATGAAATAAGGAGGAAAAAGGAAGAAGATACATCAAGTAGTACGAACCACAACCAAATTTGTATTATGTAACGCCACCTGAAGAAAAACTCGTAGAGGGACTAACCCATCGTGGTCGTAAGGAACAAAACAAATAATGTTAACAATGGATAGCCGGTGATTCACGAAAAACTTCGTCTCAATAATGCCCTTGCTGATGTTAATCGACTACAAATGTTTTGATTGGTCGAAGACGAGCCTGCAATAATTCTCTAAAAAAAAACTTCAAAGAAGCGGCTGCAACTGTTAGCGTTTACACACAAATGCTGTCATCGACAGACGCGTTTATTGGGCACTTATCGATGAAAAATATTAATGAAACTCCATTTAAGGATCACTACTGCGATTGATCAATTAGGTTAGTGATAAGAAAACAACATGATTATATGCAATACAAAACGTGTTAACGTATTTTTTATCATTATATTCACGATTACCAATATATAAAGGTATCTAAGGAGATGGCTTAGGCGATTATATTCAAGGTCTATCCAGAACCGTCGCCTCAAAAGCGATCCCGCTTGTTAAGAATAAAAGCTATCAACGTTGTTCGTTACAAGGCTATTGGGTCCGTTGGTGATGTTGCTTGTAAAGCAATCACAGCGGCCCGGGAGATACTAGCACATATTATGTGACGAAAACCGCAGACAGCGAAATTACCCAGCAACAAAATGATGCCAGCAAACATCAGTAAAAAAAATAAAGCTGCAAATGAACGGTTGAAAATATTAGCGGGTGAAGAAGCATGGAATATAACTACAAACATAATAGCAGACATTGGTATGGTCCATCGTCATCGCTGATAAACCAGTGATCATTCCATTAATTGATTATGTGTTGTCACATTTTTTAGGCAGCACAAAAATAATAAAATATTCAATCGTGTATCTGATTCCACATTTAACATTTGATGTTGCTACGACGATACTCAGTGTAGAAAGATATTCCAAGATATTCCGATGATAATTCAAGTTTCACATACAAATGAATGATGTTTGTGAGGGACATTATTGATCACCCTGATGATAGAAAATTTCTCGTTGTACATTTAGCACAGGCTAGCTACGCTGTTTAAGTATCGGGAGCGATACTGCGAACCTACACTGCAAAATACTAATCCAGAATTCAATTTAGGATTCGCAGCACGACGATGACAGGTCCAAGCTAATGGAAGATTTATAGGTTACTGCATTTGTATGGGAAAATATGAACGAGTTTTTCGGATGGATATACCGCACGACCTTGGGAGTGCAGTATATCCTTCCGACAAAACGAGTTTCTATTTTCCCATACAAATACAGCAGCCTTTTTATTATATTCTCATTTCTTATTCTTTTCAAGACTAAAATATATAAACAAAAATACACTGAAAGAAACAAAGTAACTAAATGTATGCCGTATTCCGAACTAAATACATAAGCGTTGATGGATCATTACACAACATTATTATGATAAATATGAAGTTGGTCGCGCGCTAGATGTAAGTTTCGAAAGAAAATGGCGCTTGCTGTACTTAAAATTAAAATTTGGAGTAATATTGTTAATGAATACGCATTGTAACAACTTTTCCATTCAATGTGGAATGAATACCTTTTGGTATTTTTGTCGATTCAACGCAATCTTTTGATTAATGTATGGATATATCTACATGAAGTGACTTGCATCGGTTTCCAGCAGCGTCTGCCAATTTAATGTTTTGAATTGTGTTCACATCGACATACGTGTTTCTTTTCTGTCATTGAATGATTCAGATCACAATGTGGAGAAATTATAAAGCCTTTCCATTGCAATTATCGAAAATCTGTTGAGGAATTTAATGTTTATTTCATTTTGAATGCAGTAAGGAGGATGTAACTACACTTGGAATATACTCGAAATTACAGTACAATTTCAAAATATGTAATCAATCTTGAAAACCCATAATATGGCTCATCTAATTCAGATTTACAGACCTACAAAAGTATATATTTTTTGAGGAGATTCAGGATGTAAATTGTAAGTATATTTTTGGCCCATTTTTATTTCAGCTAAAGAAGACAGTTTATGTGTATAACATGCGTTTTATTGTGAAGAACCTCTGTAGCGTCTATATATAGTTAAATCTGAAACATTGTATCAAAAAAGTAAACGCGGAATGTGCCAAAGCAGTTTGTATGTGTTAGTCTATGAAACATTTGCAGGTATGTGGCCGTCCATGAAATATCTGCTTTAGTTCATTCATAAAAAAAATTGTTTACATTAGAAAATAGTTCCTTTGCACGTGGGATACAGTATGCAGGTGTTCAATATCGGTGAATATTGCACGATTCTGACAATGTAAAGTTAACGGAGAAAAAAGATGAGCATATAATAACCTCATTTATTATATCACTATATTTCTGGATTCTGCAGATATGCAGAAAAGTTATCTTCTGAGCCAAACATACATTTCGGACTGGTTTGAAAGGCCACCAACAACGATGCAATCAGGCGCGTCACTAGGATTGATGCAGGTAAGGTGGAACTATCAAAACTATTATTATGATGCCAACGATAATTCCATCGCTGACAGAAGACCTACGATTGTTTTTATTTTCATAGACAGTGGTGAAATGTCAACGACGTCGTGACTGACAATGACCGTGAACACAACTCAAGGCACAGCAGGAATAATGTCTTGGCAGATAGCATCTCCTCATCATCTCGTTATATATTTGTGTCATATCAGCATACTACCAAGTTTAACGATCTGACAGCTAACGCAGTGGTGTTGGAAGATTAACAGTGCCTACGATTTCACTGAAGATAAATGGACACCAAGAACCATCCGAAGATATAATACTGAATTTGTTCGACAACAACATTGCCATCGTATCATTGTTTCATAACATTCATGGATCGTGATAGGTGATTCCGGACTGCAGATAACTGAGCCCGACTTATTAACTTGGTATCCTATTTATTATTTTGACTGGATCATCGGATATGATTAGACATTCACTCGTTGAAGTACACGTGTGAGTTACAGTTTGTCCTGCACCAAGTAGTGGTTACACAGCAATCGCTGTTATATTATCAAACAAAACACGCAGCTAGAAGACGTTGGTACTCTAATGAGGGTCGTTATACACCTGTAGAAAACACGTAACTGTATCATTCATGACGTGGTATTAAATATCATAACAACACGTCAACGTAACCAGGATAACTGTTCAAAATGAAAAGCTACGATCAACAACGAAAAATTTTGAAAAATATTACTGAAATCAAAAGCGTTGGAAGGCCCCAAAAATTATCATTCGCTGAAAGTCAGTTGAAACGCTTTAACGAAGCCATGAAATAAAAGACCGGTTTTAGACTTGATCTTTCTGTGAGCTTGAGCAACGATACAATAACCATTGGTAGCATATTCCACCCTCTTGCAGCTATATCAACATTGATTGCCTCTGCAGATTCAGGTGTTGCAAAGGCATCTGAACTTGGCTGTACTTATGACTGTTTCAAGGTCATAAAAATTATCACATTAAGTCGTGCATGAACATACTAGTGGACAGTAAAACACATTTTAAACAGCCTGGATATTAATTATGGTAGATATTTACGGAATATATTGTCTACAAGTTAAACATGGTCCCGGTGCTGTTAATTTTTGGAATATTTAATTTTTAAGATGAGGTGTTTGATCTTATGAATCTCTTTATGGTTGACAGAGATGAAGTTGTTTTGCTTTTTCAGTATAAATATTGAAATTTAAAGACAAGCAATATTAAGTGTGTTGATATTGTTAAGCGAGTTTTAGGCGCGACCATCGATACTATCAATGTATTTACTGATTGTGGAAAAATCAGAGACTCAAACGTATCAATAACGTTGATCAGAAACGAGATCAATAAACGTGCTTCTAAAATCGGTCATACAATGACCGGTCATATCTACATAAACGGAAATAAAACATTTCTTCTGAGAGAACAAGATGACGCTGCAACAATGACATCAACAACAACAACAAAAAAAAAACAACAAAACAAAAACAAAGAAAGAAACAAACGTGGACGACATTGACACTATCATTATTATTAAATTAGCTACGTTGTAATCTGTGTATGATGTTTATGTAAGCAAAAGCACGAGTCCACGCAGAAACCTTCAACGACTTGATAATATAACCTATGATTTCTTTGGAAATCCAAAGCTCTCTGAAATTAGCACAATGCTCGGTGATCTAGTCAACGTTGACAAGTGAACCACATGAGAAATATGAGAAATAGATATGATTAAAAACTCCTGGTGTTGTCATAGATGCAAGGTCTTTGTTGGATATCACAGAAATAATATGAGATTCTGGAGAAGCTTAAAGGACGCTCGCATATATATTCAGCGGAA
Source organism: Potamilus streckersoni (assembly GCA_016746295.1). NCBI lineage: Eukaryota > Metazoa > Mollusca > Bivalvia > Unionida > Unionidae > Potamilus > Potamilus streckersoni. Next base: position 147,481 of record JAEAOA010000846.1, on the reverse strand, counting down.
TCCCTGACATCTATAAAACATCATAAAGATTAAAACGGATGTAATTAATACGGCACCCATCATCAACGCCGTATTCATGGTAAGGTCTGTCACAGCAAGATGGTCAAAATAAAATAAAACATTCAACATACCACTGAAGTCACCGGCGTTTGAAAGCTCTCGGTGTTCAGTTCTGTAAAATTTAGTATATTTACGACATATCCATGGCGTCATTCAACCGATGTATGTTCTGGAATAGTGTAAGTATTTCTTCAAACATTTATATTAGATCACTAAGACAAAGAATTAAATACGGTCATGTATTGTTGGTGTCTGGAATTCGTCGCAAAAGCTACTAAATTGATAACTTAGCAATTATTACTATATACAGTCTCAATGACACAATCCCATAGATATACTCAAGTATGTGTGTGACTGGCATCGCTGAAAGACATCGACGAGCATACGATAAAACAATAGAACATGTAGCAGATACATCATTATCATAGACAACGTTGTACATTCTGTATCCACTGTTTCAGCTGGAACGACGACATTAATTGGTACATTATCAACAAATTACTTGACAGCTATTAATAAATTACATGAACGTACAGAAATGCTCACGAGTGCTACACATGCACATGCAGCTATATCATCGCTGATATCATCAAGACTAAAACTACGGTGAAATAGCATACGGTGCATTTGCTGTAATCAGTAATATTTATCATAACGTGTTTAAGTCATTAACAACGTCGCAGTACTACTACTACTACTACTACTACTACTACTACTACTACTACTACTACTACTAATAATAATAATCATTGGTAAGACAACGCTATCGGTGACCACGATGATAGCGACGTCAAATCAGTGGGAATTTGATATTAGTTTCCTACACCGATGAAAGAGCCCAATGGTAAAAGTTTAGAAATTATACAATTAAAAATTATAATAGTTAGCCAAATATCGGATAAAATCATTTGGTGGATTAAAAACTCACAATTAACTGTTATTCGCGTATAAAAATAAATATGACGGAACTGGGGCGTATATATTCTAATATGATCAGATCGAGCAAATTAGTACACTTCAGGGTATAAACAAATCTATAATCGGAAAAGAATCATAGATCCCGCTCGCAATACATGAACTTACGTAAGCACCACCATTTAGATATCAACGCTATATTTCGCTGTTGACATATATCAGTCGTCGATCAGAGCTGCGCTCAGATGGCCGCTGGTTGTACCATGCTGAATCGCCGCATTCACAACGATTTGACTATTTAGCAGACAAACAAATATTGTTAAACATTCCATAGTACAGAACACAGAGGCAATGGCTGACTAACAACGCGAAAAAGTGATGGTAGGGAACACCTGATGTTGTATTTTCATAATGAGAATCACGGTTATGGGAAGCACACATTCTTGCTTTTTCAGCATAACATACATGATGAAATATCACAGGAAGATGAAAATGTACAAATTGATCTGCGAAAGCTACTTGAGCAGTATATACTTGAGTAACTGAATGATGATCTTCAATGAAACATTATTGGGTAGTACATTTGTCCCAGGTGAAATCTGATGCAAACTTTTATATAAAAAAATCTGTGATGAAATCGGCAATTCACGAGAATTGTCGTTGATAAAGAGACGGCTTAGAATTTAAAATGTTCATTCTTGGTTTTGTTTTTAAATCGCCGAAGCCAATTTTCTTCGTTTGAAATTTAATGAAGACATAATCGCAGAATCTATTTCTGATATATTCATGATCGCGAACACATTTATTTGATTCAGGAATCTTTTCTCGCATACTATGTTTGTTAAGTATCTATGTCAACAGATAGCTTTCATGTATAAGTGTATCGATAGCAGAGTGTAACTCGCTGATGAGGCCGTTGCAGATATCATCAATCTCTATATAATAATATTTCTTTTTTGTACATTTTTACATAAAAGTTTAGTCACATTCACAACAGCCTCCATTATTTTTCACCTTCTCGCCAATTACTCATCTAAGTCCGGCATTTGTTTCCTTGTACACTCTTACACCAATTCGGCGGTCTAGTGACTAGAGTGTCCACCTCGGATGCGGAAGTTCGTGGGTTCTATAACCGGCCGAGTCATACCAAAGACTTACATAGTAAGTTTGGTTTTCCTATAGTATAAGCAGTTTCATATTTTTGATAACATGTTCAAATATCACATTATTTGATTCTGATTGGTCCAAATAAGCCCATGCGATTATTCTGCGGTATTTTCTTTACTGATTGGCTGGGATCGTGGAAAACGTGTTAACCCCGCTTTCTGGAATGGTTTGATATGAATGAAGAGCCTTTACGGCCATTTTTTAAACTCGACTCGCAAATGGAAATTGAGGAAATATCATATCGGCTGTCTCAATATGGATATTGCTATCCCACATGTTTAACAATATCATCGTAAGAAAAATGGCATAAAACTACAAGACAAGAACAACAATAACGAGTAAAACTAAGGGATAGCTGGTGGCGGGGTGTGTGAGTGGGGTGCGTATATCAGCAACATATATATATATATATATATAATCCACCGTATATACAAGCATTGTTTAAATGTTAACGAAGTAAACAAACTCACCTCTATTCGGAGAATAATCTGGACATGAATGGGTCTCCTAACTGACAGATTTTTATCCAACTACAATATCTTTACGAAACATATATGGGATGTAAATCCGACACGAAAATAAATTTGTTGACGTCTTCTGTACAGTCTATTTTTTAAATCAAACACTATAAATATCAGGTTACAAATGCATTGCAGTAAATGTGGGACCTTTTGCATCCGGTAATCCTATTTCACATGAAAATCGCAACAATGTAACGTTTTTAAACACACATTTTAGGGTACACGTATATTTTACTGTCGGCCTGCTGTACCGTGTGTACTGTGGCAGCATCACATCACATTGATCAGTTTGTTTTGAAAATGATTTTGTGGTTATAAAATGTTCTGTTTATTCGTATAGAATCTTTTTCTAAAACATCAATCTACGTTTACAAGTTCAGCTTTGTTTGGGACTATATTTTATGCACAACAAATGAAAGGTACACCGTCTGTCAAAATGAACGAAATTATGCGTTCTTCCATCTATCTGAAATAAAATCTATGTGACAAAATAATTTCAAATGGGTAACGATTTACTATTAAATTTATGAAACTCGTTGAATAATGTCCAGCTTTTGCGAGTCAAGGTTTGTGTCATAAATTCAATATTAAATCGTTACCTATTTGAGATCCTCTATAGATATTTATTCTCAATCAGTTGATCATAAGCCGCTTTCTTAGTATTACACTGTCTGTATTTTATCACAACGTCAACGGCACCATTGGGAAGCGATCATATTTCAGCTTAAAATTATTTATCTTAATGACCCCATTTGTTCTGGTAAAACAACGAGGGCTATAGATTTATTCAAAGGTTCCGATATGATTGTTTTAACGCCTGTTCACATGCTTGCTAGAGAGATGATAGAGAAGGTACCTAGGTCTCATGCTTACCAGTTTCTTCAGATGGAAAGAAGATAAATGGACTTCCGAAAGAATAGCGAGAAATACATCTCCAATCTATTGCATCACCAGGGGCGTGATTTGCACGGTATAAAAATAGTTCTGAAAAAGTTGTTTGATAGTTAAGAAACTAAATAAACTGTTATTATCATGTCTGGAGATCAGTTCAAAATTATCCATTCACTAGAGAATAGTTGGCATCTGTATGTCTTTCTTTGAGATTGCATCGATGGATTCATAGCAATTTCCACTAGTGAATTCGTTGTTTTAATGTGGCTATTACCCTGGGTAGTTTTGCAACCCATTCACGAGAACTGGTGTCAGCGCCTGGACGTTCCTTCATCAGCAATTTCTGAGCACACCGATGTTCAAACAATCGCTCAGCAAGTGTTAAATTAAATCGTTCAACGACTGTCTGATCAGGATGGATTATCCACGTCTGATTTTTAACACTATGTTTCTGCATCAGCGATGATACTGCACCAATATGTTCTTTCAAGTATCAACATGTAGTTACGGTGGTCAGTATAGGATACTACGTTGATAAATTAGTTCCAACGCGTTCGTGACTTCGTGTCTGCTGTTTTAGTTGATAATGGTCCCACTTCTTTATTTTTTTGCGACGTCGGCGACAGTCAGCGCGTAAGTTTATGTGCGACTTAGTCATTTACCTGCTGTGCTAGTCACAATATTGTCGTCCGGCAATAAAAAGATATCTGCCTGATGTTCTTCGTTGGGAGTGCTGACATCAAGCCATCCATATTGAATCGTTTTAACTAGTACTAGATAAATTTGCCATATTACCTGTCGAATCTGCGGTAATATTAAGCTTGACACCTCCTTCATTAGATATTTTGGTAATCGCCTCTGTGCATTTCTAGTATCCTCTTTGACCATAATAAATTGATTCCATTATTATTTGATAATTATTTGCCCTCTAGACTCCCATAGTCAATTACCGCTCATCGCTGTCGCTATCGACCAATTAGCCAGTGACTTTTTCATATTTTTATTTTTTTTTATCGACTTCAGCGTGTCAATAAACCTGGAAACATCAATATAATTGTTGCTGAAGATCTTGATTTTTATACACGACGTCATCAAAATGGTACGCTTGACCAATCGACATTTATTGGAATTTCGCTAACTTTTGGTAGGTTTCCCTCCTCAAGTCTGATATGAACGGAAAAACCCACTGGAGTTCATTACAATCAATTTATATGATCCATCAACACGTCACATTGGTCTCGATAGGAATACCACAAAGATTACATACTAAAATGTATTGCATCTAACCGTGAAACATCAGTTAACTTAGTAGGGACGTGAGTGAACAATTGTATTATATATTTCTAGATCTACTCATTACTTATTACTACCTTATTTTAAAAGACAATTCATGTTGCTGTGGATCAGTAATAAGTGTTATTTTTTTTTTTTACAAAGTCATAACACACTACACCGCTAATTTTGCAAGATCCAGGAAGACATTCTTGATATATTTGATAGAACGTTCATTTCTTTAAAAACAAATTATTATAAAGTCAAAGATGGAGGTCATTCTAACCTCCAAGCTGCTCATGCAAAAGCGTGCATATTAAAGTAGACGAAAATGTACGTGTACGATAAGCGTCTTTTATAAAGATAGAAGTGTTCCGATCATTGACAGTGAATGGTGAATAAAAACTGATTAAATCGACATATTAAACATCCAATCAGGGTGCTCTGATTGGATGTTTAATATGTCGATTTAATCAGTTTTTATTCACTACATTTCAGTCCCTTCTCAAACATTCTTTCGGAATGCAGTTATAGTGTCTTTGCAATGCTCAGCTATTATAATATACTTTTTATAATTGATGAGCGGTATACACAGTACTGCATTTATGTTTTGTTCAGAGTCGGCAGAAAGAACGAGTTTGTTGTGGCGCATGGATATGCCGGAAGCTGGAAGCGTCAAGCCGGACTTAATCATATGCCTCTTATAATGAAACATAATCATATGCTGTTTCAGATCAGTTATTTCTCCATACAATGTACACAATACAAATGTGGTGATGTATTGATTATATATTATTTTCATACGCTTTCTAAATATTCTAAATTTATCTCTATGAATAAAATTCAAACCAAACTGTAAATTTTATAAATTCGATTCAACACGTTCAAAAATATCTACGAACGAACGTTAAAAAAGGCACCTAAATAGTTTATTTGTGATACTGAAATATGGATTGAACATCAGTATCGAACACAAGATATGTATTATTAATTGGGTAGATATTATTATACAAGATGCAGAGCACTATCAGTTAGAACTAAACATTGCTGCTGCTTGTATTATAAGCAAAAATGAAAATTCTTAAAGACAACTGCGTGAACCTGTCGAGTGTAGCGCGTCTAAGAGAGCACGATTATTAATACCTACAAATTGTGACCACAATTGATCCGTGTCTATATTAGTATTAACTGACTAGTCTGAATATGTGTGTTGGCGAGACCGTCTAAACAATCACTACAATGGCATATACTGTTAACTTTATTATGCGATTTTGACTGAAATCAGCAGAACAGTATACGTGCTGACCTAATGATAGTAGGCGACGGTTGTAAACATTAAAGTACCGAATGTTTGTTATGAAACTTCCGTAATATAACGTAAATGAGGTTCCAAACTGTATCAATCTCTTTCAAGAGACGACTTCTCATACTGAAACCCTCACAACCCAAATGCAGCAACGGGATTGGTAAGGTTGCTCGCAACTGACCGATCAGTCGTATGGGACCTCCCATAAATGACGTCACGCACCTAGAGGGGGGAAGGAAACCCACACAGTTGTGGCGATGTATGACGAAGGGGAAGGGTGTTTAAGAAATGTGACGTCACATCGAAATGAGCATATTTTTAAAAAGAATTTTATGCCAATTTTAGCTTTCCAGTGCCTTTTAATTCATATTTTCTCCTACACAATTAGACTGCAGCGCCACATTAAATACATACTACAATGACAATAAAATGATTTGAAACATATTAATAATTTTAACAGCTTTTTCGGGGGGGGGGGGGGTAAGAGCTTTGTGACGTCATATTTGAATGGGTCTGACTTTTTGTGACGACGTATGAAGAGGGGGTGGGGAGAAGGGGCAAAATTCCGCCCAAAACGCGTGATATAATTTATAAATGGCTCCTATGTGTACTTTAAGAAAACTGCATGGGATAACACTCTCTTCTTGCGCTACTTATTTGAGAATCAACGCTGATATTTAAAGTTACATTTCGCATATCATAAAGAACTTGGTATCGATGTTTAGCGTTTGACTTTGTATGCGTAACAAATATTTGGCTCACCGAATGCAAGACCATTTTCCCACGCTATTGCTCAAAATCGCAATGATTGTGCCCGCTTCATATTTAAGTACAAATATTTTTATCATAATTTATTGATTGGCTGATATATTATGTTTCGAGGAATTAGATATATAAATATTTGCAGTGTGTGTGCCACTCTTTATATGAGAGCGTGTGTATATATATATATATATATATATATATATATATATATATATATATATATATATATATATATATATATATATATATATATATATATATATATATATATATATATATATATATATATATCAGGTTTTCTATTTGCCGTTTAAATTATTACTTTTCTCTTCTTTAAGGGGATGGAATGATCACAAGAAAGGAACTTGAGATATATTACTCCAACGTGAGTTAATGAGTCTATTGTTATTTGTTTTCAAAGATAAATTTGATGTCGTTTGTTCATGTTTCCATAAAGTCGCTGATCCAGTAAGAACTAATTTACCTTTCAAAATGGCACGACATATGTTCGAATAGCGGTAAAAAAAACTTTAAACAATGCTTCATAATAGTTTCCTATACTAGATGAATTTATAACACAATGACTGAAAGGCAATATATTTATTATCGACAAGAACTATTTGTTTTAGATAAATATGGCTGGCATTCTGTTCTCTTAGTCATCAAGTTTGCTCACAGCCGTTGACTTTTTTAAAACTTATGAACAACTTTGTTTCAGCTGCTGCATCACATATTCGGAAATCGTCACTGTGGTGGACACAATACAATCGTTGGATAGTGATGTTCCGAAGAGAAATACATGCTGTATCTTGCAATAAATTATGTCATGTACCGAATTCAATCTTTTTCGTCTGCTTTGAATTCAAACAATACTCCAACATTATTTGGGATTTTTTGATAAACAGTTATTTTCATTATAGTGGCAACATTAAGCTCTTTTTCTTTAAAGCAGTTAATATTTGCTCGCTCAAGCACGTATAAGTTTCGAAGAAAAGCACTTAACCACAGCCATCACTGTTTCAAACTACACTACGTCAATCCCTGAAAAACAGTCTTGTAATATAACTCCTTTTTCTTCTTTTTGTTTATTTTATTCAATAATAACGAGGATATTTAGAGTTATATTATATTAGAATTTTTCAATTAGTTGTTATGTAAGAGTGTGCTTGCTCTGTTGGAAAATTGAGCTTGTTAGTAGTTATTTCTAACATAACCTTCTTCTCGTGCCTAGTTACGAGAAGGAAGAAAGTTCGGTATTCTTAAGAATAAGGGTCACACCTATGTTGAATTTTGTGGGGATAAGCTCGGCTGCGTAGAGGTGGGATCGCTGTAAGAAATAGACACGACACTCTCTGAAGCCTGAAGGCGGACTTTATAATATATATATATATATATATATATATATATATATATATATATATATATATATATATATATATATATATAACTACATTCTAAAGATACAACATATAAATTTATGTTGAAACTACATACAATACATATTACAATAATAGTTCTTCCACAATCTACTACTTCATTTGTTTATTCATTTTTCTGCATTTTTGAATACAAGTGATTTAAATATTCAAAGAGTCTAAAATTCAATAACTGTAATAAATGTATTTTATTCTATTTAATGTAAGATAACGACCTTGAAAAGATCTGTGAGTGTTATACTTATTATTTAAAGAACATATATTTACTCGCAATTAAATTATAACATGAAGCTGGTATTTATTTCAAACAAATACTAATGAACATCGAAGCTGTAAAATATTTCATTACATCATGATTGTGGAAGAAGGAAACTCTCAATAATATTACATTATAAATACAATGAACATCAATTCAGTAAAATATCAAATCAGTAAAATATTTCGTAGTAGAAAAAGAGAACTCACTATTACATTATATTGATAAAATAAAAAAAATTCAGAAGGGTATTACAACTTACTATAAAATCTTTAACTTTTAAGAGTGAGTATAAAGCATAATTTTCTTACCTGTAAGAAATAGACACGACACTCTCTGAGGCCTGAAGTCACACTGAGAATCACCAGCCCACAGCCATTTTTTATATCTTAGAAGCTGGTGATCATCAGTGTACCACGTTTTCATTCAAGGTCAGAGAGGCCTGTCTAATAAACTATGCCTATGTTCTAAAAAGTCACGCGTGTTCTTGCGTGATAGTCAAGGACAGCTTTAACCTTTTATCAAGTTTAGAGGGGAGGGGAGAGAGAGAGAGAGAGAGAGAGAGAGAGAGAGAGAGAGAGAGAGAGAGAGAGAGAGAGAGAGAGAGAGAGAGAGAGTGTGTGTGCATGCTCAGTAATTTTTCTAAGTGAACGACCTTTTGGATCATACATTGTCTATAACCTTCTAGTTGTAAGTGGTCAATCACGTTCTGAACTTTTAACCCAACTAATTTTCTAGACTGATTATCAATTACTTTGTTTCCAGTATCACAAAGCAATTAATAAGGGTTTATTGATTGAATTGTTAGGCAGTAACGTTGTTCGTTGCTTCTATCCGTTGCTGAACTATTGAACCCGGCTTATTAATTTGATTGAAGCAGCCTTTTTCCATTACTAAGTTAAGTTGAAGAAACAAGGATAGAGTTTGATCTGAATTCATTTCAACGTTCTTTTATTTTCAGGATATGAATTATTGATTGGGCCATGGTACTTTTACAATCCAAATCAATATTATAGTATTCTTTTTAAATTCGCAGGTTTTGTCTATCAATAACTAGAGATTTCAATATATTCTACACAAATTAAATGTTATCGTTTCCTTCTTTTAAAATTGATATCTTGATAGTTACATAACACAATAATGGCAGCAACGTTTATAGTAATAATATTTTAACATTACTATTATTATTATTACTATCGTTATCATAGTAATGCCAATGGTTTGTATTGCTGTTGATGCGTTTTGTTTGCATCGTTAGTTGTTTCCTTTTGGGTGGTGGTGTTTTGACATGAAGTTATAAGACTGATGTATGCAAATGCATCAGCCTGGGAGCTTGTACACAATCAAATGATGTTAGACAAAAGTATACGCAAGCAAAGTTATACCAGTTTCCATTAAACGCTCTCACGTGTGGTGAAAAGTTCATGTTTATCATCGCTTTCTATTACTGCACAAATAAGCAATCAACCACTGTGAAGCTTTAAACAAAAGTTATATGGCATATATTTTATCAGCTTTTGTTCCAGTGAAGATACATTTTTCTAAAACTAACTCAGGCATACAAACTTTCTCCTTAAGATCTAGTTTGTATGCCAACTATGCTTTTCGCGTGCCGAATGGTAGGCAACCATCGCCTTATCCAATAAATTACATGTGTGTTTGAGCATGTATGTGTACGTTGTTGTTGTTATTGTCGCTTAAAGTAAAATGTATATCATGCATTTGGCTTACAAAACTTATTTTAACCACTTCTGTGGCATAGTGGTTAGAACGTTCGCCACGGATGCGGGAGGTAGATATAAATAACTACCTCAATTTTCATTAATTTGTTTTCTCCAAAATCATCAATTTTGGTCAAAGATCTCCATTCTACAGTAACACATAGTTACCATAAAGAACAACATATCTAGGTCATAATCCTAACGAATTTGTTGCTGTTTTGGCATTTTCTATTAGATAAATAGCGTAAACAGATTGCACTGTGTGAAAACTGCTTGGATTCAGCTGAAACACTTAAAATACTCATCCAAAGTGTAAGTTGGAAATATTTTCTTGTTGTTGTTGTTGTTGGGCTTAACGCCATTTTGAAGCACAAGATAGGCTATTCATGGCGGCTAGTATTAATGGTGGAGGAAGAAACCGGGAAATCACCGGAAAGAACCACCGACCCACGAGAAGCTACTGGTAAGCTTTCTCACATATCCACATTCGCCGAATCCTAGACTCGAACACACGTAGACAGAGGTGAGATGGCAGTGATCCGTAACGGACAGCACTTTAGACCACTCGGCCACTCGGGGCCCCCTAATATTTTCTTGTGAAAAGCCATTATGAGGTTATCTGCGAGTAGTTTCCATTTGGCATGACAAAGCGTTTTATAAAGCTTCAGTCTTGAAAATCTGGTGATCTGCGGCAACAGCAACGTTTCGGACCAGATGAAAAAGTACACACATTTTGACATTCTCTGTCTCATAAATTTTTAGGGGTCTGATTTATAATAGTAACCTTTCACTACGACCAAAATGACACCTAAATTGCTGAAAAGTGTCACCAGAAATGCCATTAACATTAAGACATAGAGTGATAGATATGAAACTGAGAAATAATGTATTTATGATATTTGCCAATCTTAATTCCATGTTTAACAATAACTGTGTAAAACCACAAAGTCGTTTTGATCATTGTATGATTTAGACTCACAGGATGTAGTCACGTCGCGAGGCAATCGCTACTTATAACTGACACACGCCAAGTGTTAAGCTATTTTGAACTTCGTCGATTATGAAGGGTAGAAAATGCATTGTGTTTCGTATTCGTAATTGAATTGCTTGATTTTTAGTTTTAATTTTTAAGTTTTGTTATTTTATTCCATTTCAGGTTATTGCAATGATAACTTTATTCACTGGATTTGAAATTTTTCCAGACAATTCAGTTCAGTTCTTTTAGTCTGATAAGAACGCAATAGCTTGTTTACATTGCATCTTTTGGTAACCTAGATTTTAGGGCTAATTTTTAGCTTTGTTGTTAACAACTTTTAAACAATTGTTATTTTATTGTTGAATCTCATAGCAAGAGTTGTTAAGAACAATCAAATTTGTCCATGGTTTACATGATAATCGGCGTGGAATATTACTGTACCGTTCTAAGTGATAAAGTGATTAAATGACCCTATCACGTGATCCGTTCTTAGTTGTAGTTAATGAGACCTTTTATAGTGTTTTTTAGGCAGTCGTAATTAATACATGTGGAGCTGAAAGTTATTTTTGGGTTGTTTCCAGTTTGATCTGAATTTTTCTATGTTTTGGAATTAATTTATTTTCCTTGGGGAAAGACTCGTGCTCATTCAAAGTCTTAGAGAAAGACATTTACTGAAAATTGTTTGGAATTCTAAAACCGGAATTATATTCTTGATGATTCAACAAGCGTCTGTTGACACCTCAACACAGAACAAGTCATAGAGGACGTCATCACAGTTATGTTTTATTCTGTGAGTGTAAGAGTGATATTTATTAGTTTTGCTTTCAGTACAGGTAAATAATCTGGCGATGATTTGATCTGTTCGAAAAGACTCAGTCTCTACATAATTATTGATATCCCAGATGCTGATGTATCTAGCGGTAATAGTGATCTACGTAAAGTAAAAAGCTTGTCGAAAAAAATTGCTTAACAGTTTTAATCTTAGGAAGACAGATTAATTGCTATTTTAATGAAAATTAAAGGAAATATCTTTCTAATTTAGTTCCTTTGAGAAACAAATCTGGTGAAATGTATACTCTATTTAATAATATTTTAGAACCAAATGTTTGGACCAGACTTTAGCTTAATGAAGAACCCTTCTAACAGTCTTCCATTTATATCAGCTTCCAGCAAATGTAAGCAGACCAATCTCTGCAACACAGTTAAAAAGGTTCAAATAATCATGGCGTACTATTCAACAGATAAAAGAAACAAGAAAACTGACTTGCTTTTGGAAGAATGCTTTCTCCATCATTTGCTAATAGAACAAGCTATACCTACATCGCCTGCAAAACAGGGAATCATGTGCTTAAACTAGATAAAAGCTCACGTTTCTCCTAAGCGTAGGCAATGATTCTTGACACGAATAATGCCGATTTGTGAACTTGTCGGCTGCGGCATATTTTCATTTGACACATCAGATAATTACCCACTGCGAAGATAAAAAAGTGTCAATGTCCCCTGTTTATATTGTCACAAAGGTTTTGTGTAATGACTTACTCTTTCGTGAAACCTACATAGGCAGGCAAACTCAACTTTGGTTTCAGAGACCCCTTTATCTACACCATTCATAAGCCTCAATTGCATACTAGGAAAAGTTGTATGCAGGCGTAGGCAAGTTGAGCTCCAAGATCCATTGTTGTCAACCTAATCGAGTAGGTTTACAGCCTTCACTATCCATTACGTCAGTTGATCTCTAAGCCACTCAACACCAAATTATATGAACACACAAGTCATATGAACAGTTCTAAATTGATATAGTCTGAAGTTCAGTTACAGTTCAAGATGGCGAAATATGACGTCAGACGAAGGCTAACACAAAAATCCCAAACTTTTCACACTGAAGCACAATTTATACTGTTCCTTTCTAATTTATAAGAATTTCAGAAAATGTCTTTGTCCAAACCATTAATAGCGTTCTCCAGGGAAATAATTATTTAGAAAGTAGACGAAGGACAATTATCTCCACTCACAAAACATATGTCGTCCTACGTAGACTTACAGACAACTTCTAGCACAAAAATACTTTTTAAAGGTAATAGAAACTCTGCGACTCCAAGATGGTGAAATCGGCTACGACTCTTACTAAACTTTCTTACAGATAACGAAGCATATAACCCAAGCTAATACATCGTTTCATGTACACGCGCACGGAGGACATGTGTAATTTCGCAATGCATATGGATATTAGGAAAGCCTGACCAAGTGTCAGTCAATCGTTTAGATAGCTAATTTTGAATGTTTACTTGCGACGAATTTACTATCATACAATGCTCTTGCTTACAAGAGTCACATTTACGATTTAAGTAAAACATTATGTTTCTAACAAAACATTAGACCCATCCTAATATCATGATGTTAATAACGACATTGAATGATAAAAAAATGAAATAAAAAGATTTATACAGATTTCATTCCTTAACACAAACAATTCAACTACTGGGTCGTAACAATCCTATACTTTATTAATGTCACAACCCTATATTCATTCATGATTAATTTGCCTATTCCTTCATATTAGTTAGGTCTGATGATTTGAAGCAGAACAGTATAGTAATTAGTTTTCCTATCATAATGAGCGTTGTAGATTTGAGAAGCTGATGCTGTTCAACAACTTTTAGAAAACATGACATTGTTACTTTTACCCTGCTAGTCACACGCGAGTGCATGCCCTATATATAAACTTTTGGTAGTCAATGTATTACTAGATTGTCTCTTGGAGAGAGAGAGAGAGAGAGAGAGAGAGAGAGAGAGAGAGAGAGAGAGAGAGAGAGAGAGAGAGAGAGAGAGAGAGAGAGAGAGAGAGAGAGAGAGAGAGAGAGAGAGAGAGAGAGAGAGAGAGAGAGAGAGAGAGAGAGAGAGAGAGAGAGAGAGAGAGAAGGCGTCACTCATAACGGTGTAGATACGGCTACATTATTTTAGGAGATTGGCAATAAGTAGGTACGAGATGCTGTAAATGAGTTCATACGAAACGAATTAATTGTTATTGAAACACTCAACATACAAAATTAAATTCCATTATCAATCTACATAAACTTAAATTACAATTATAAGAAATACATATACAACTACGATACCAACTTATATAATTTCTGCCTTTTAGAATATCATACAGATAATTAAATACTTCAGACTGATACCGCAATCATTTAGTAGAAATATATTTTGCAGAATTTAATCTAAATTATCAACATATTAAACTCTACAGTTTAGATAGTTTCTCATTTCTGAACTAGTTATTACTAAGTATGAAGTTGGTGGTAAATCTAAGTTCTTCTAAACTTTCCAATACATTATAGTAAAGTATAGCAAAGAAATATTAAAAAATCCAATGATGTAAATGTACTGATCTTAGATTGAACTCTTTAACATTTTAACATTAAAAATCCCTTTCGCAGACGGTACCTTACCTGCAAACAATAGAAGCCGCTTTGAGTTCCGATGACACGGATTCATTTTGCCAATCAAATCCTCTCGCATCTTGCACACAGTCTATTAAGACACGGTTAAATATGGCCATATTATTCAATTCTTGGGTTTCGCCAGAATCTCAAAGTGTGGCGTACTCGTTTTCTTACCGACTACCGTCCGGGGCTATACATCATGAGACAGAATTTTCCATGAACACTTGAAAAGTTAGATATATACTCAGCAGGAAAGAATCTGCATCTCCCGCACTGTTACCGCAGATTTGTACATTTGCCAGCTTAAGTATCATACATTCTGCAGGATTTCACATAGAAAAACTAACTCTTTATTGAAATAGTACACAATTATATGACAAGAATAAATAAAAATTGTTTTAATACAATTTACTGAAAAATTACATCCTAACATAATGCTGACATTATCGTTAAGTCATTCAGAGGTAAGACTCATAACAATAAGTTCTCTTCGTTAAATGACGCTTAAATTCCTGATGTGTCACTAAAAATGTAAATGTCATTTAGAAAAGGAAGGAAAAGAGTGAAACTGCAACATTACATGGTAATGAAATTTGAAAAGTTTAGTATCAAGCTAAACGAGACAAGTCAAACAATGCACTTTTTTATCATCTTGCGAAACGGCGTCTGGCTCAAAAGCGTACTGTTACTAGTCTATGCTCTTCAAATAATTAAAAGAAATGAGTGAAAGACAACATGATATGCAAAATTTCACAAATAATTTATTTCCATGGAATACAAAGTAAAAATAATAAAAAACTTACGGCATTGCGAATTAAATTCCAAAACAATTCATAAATTACAGACAAAGGTCCTAATAATTTAAAGTCCTGAATAAAGCTCTGTACAAGTCCCGAATTAATCCAGTCACTGGGGGGCAATGACGTGTCTGTTATAGCTTATAGAGTGTTGATGTATCAAAAATCTTTTGTTGGATCACAGAAATATAATTTCAAGTTTGATTTCAGTACAATTCCAGTGAATGTCCTTATCCAAGAATTTTATCAGAGCACTTTGTAGTTTCAGAGAAAAAAATCACTTGAATAATTTGAAGAAATAAAATTCATCCCATCTGGACATCATAATACAACTTGAAAGTACTAGATATTAAAGCATACACGAGCAAGTCTTCACAATCACAAGACTATATAGTTCTCTACCTAATCTCTGATTACAATTAGAATTTTATTTAAAAAGCTTATTACGTAATGGAAAATAACCTTCTAGAATGAGCCTTATGTTTAGAAAACCATAATCTGGATTATTTACGAGTCACTTAGGAAACTCCAAAACTCTGACCCAAATAAATATATTTGCCTCTTCTATTAATAACAGAAGTCAGGCAAAGGAAAGGCTTGCCATTTTGCCCAGGGTGCTAGGAAAAGTACATGTGGCGCCAGGCAGAAATTATTGCGATCCCAAAGCCTGGCAAAGATCACAACAATGCTGCGAGATATTGGCCGATCTCCTTGCTTTCATTCTCTTTTAAGATACTGGAGCGTCTAATTTTCCAAAGAATTGGTCCTGACTCAGAGGCTGCAGGCATGACTGAAGAACTTGCGATCAAGCCCTTGCCCTGACTACATTTGTGGAAAACGGGTTTTAGAGGAATCTTAAAACTGGAGGTGTCTTTCTAGATCTAACAGCGGCTTATAATATGAAGCAGCAGAGAGGGTGAACTCTACAAAATTTTGCTCGAATCATTAACAAGAAAATAAAGGTTCCTGCAGAAGCTGAAAAAAGGTCAACAACGCTAAACCAAAGTCTCTAATTGAGTATATTTGTATATTTCCTTACGGTTAAGAACGTAACCGTATAATAAAATCATGCGGTTAGCTCATGTTTGATACACAATTGTTTACGTATTTTTTATGAGTTTGTCAAGTGATTTTGTTTACTCATGAAGCGACTCAATGCTGCTATGAATTAAACAGCCATTATAAATATTATCAATAATGAGTATTGGAGAACCACACTCAGCTAAATTAGCTCGAGAGCGATTAGAGGCAATTAAAAAATATCTACCTGTTCGTGAATCTGTTAAGCAACAACTACAATCGAGTAAGGAACCTCAAGTTGAATTTGAGGAGGATACAAAACAATTATTTAAACCTATCACTGAGACCACTAAAGGTTTTCAACCTATGTTAGAGAAAACCGCTGAAACAACTGAAAAAATAGCAAAAAGAACTAAGAAAACAAAACAAATTCTTGTAAAACTTCCAGAAGAAATAGCTGCAGCAATGCCAGTCCCGGAAATACCTGAGGATGTAGACCAGCCTGAAGGTGATACTCAAAGAATACCAGGACAAACGCGAGGTAGGGTTAATATATCTGATAAATTTACCGAAGATGCCATTTACGGTATCAGACAGATAAAAAATGTAGAACAATTAGCTATGAGTGCTGTGAAAGGTCATGATAATCGAAAACAATATTTAAAACCTGAATATACTGATGATGCTGTAAGTCGCGAAAATTGGTGTAAATGGATATTTCGCATACACTATAACGTTGATCAAGCTCGAAACAGCGATCCAAGATATAAGTATATTCATGCAATAGATGATTATATTTCGTTTATACAGTTACCCCCAAAACAACAAGTACTACAACAATCGCTAAAACAATGAGAACAACAACGACAAGAAACAATGAAACGATTTCAATCACAAAGTGATTATCCAGGATCACCAAAATCACGAATACCAATTCTGTCTACATCAAGTAAAACAACATCACCGAAACCAACTGAAGAGGAAGAAGAAGTATTTCAAGACCCTCCTGGTGCAAATGGAAGTGGCCTAGCAAGTGGTCTTATAACTTGTCCCAATAATGTTCTTGCTGATGTTGATCGATTAGAAATTCTCGTCGGAGGAAAACGAGCTGGTAATAATTCATCAGAAATCATTAATGAAGCAGTTGATATTTGTAAACGATTATTTAGTGGCGGTATTATGGACATTGATGTGTATCGATCACTCATTAATGAAATCGTCGATGACTACCATAGTGACTAAGTCACAGTGATTAGATACAATTAGTGATAAAGTCAATTAATAATAACAATGATCGTGCATAGTGTTCAACGTGGACATTCCATGGTCAGGATAATAAACTCTCAATTAACGGTATACAAAGCGACCTACGGAGATGGACTAGGCGATGTTGTTCAGGGTCTGTTTAGAAGGATGGCCCCAAAAGCAATACCGATTGCAAAGCAGTTAGGAATGAAAGCTATTGATGTTGTTCGTGAAAAAGGTGTAAGCGCTGATGGTAATATTGCTAGCAAAGCATTCTCAGCGATCAAAGATAGACGAACGCGATTGATACGCAGACCACAACCCGTCCGACCTCAAACACTGAAATTTCCCAGCACTGAAGAGATGCCCGCAAGTGTAAGTAAAATAATAAATCAAGCCGCTAAACAAAACCTAGCGGAGTTAATTGATGTCCCAATGTTGGAAAAATAAAAAATAAAACCGCTAGTCTGAGAGCAGGAAGTGGTCTTCGTGTTAAACGAAGATGATAATAATAATAAAGATGTTCAAGCGTTTTTCTGACCCCGCGTTTGACATGGACGCACCAGTTCTCAATGATGAGTATGTAAGCGATTATCAGTATTATTCTTATGATGCTAGAATTCCAGATCAGCGTGGACGAATCGAATTACAGGTTCAAGATACAAGTAGATATTTCTTACCCGCTGAAGCATTTATTGAAGTCGAAGGTGAAGTTTAAATAACGCAAATCCTACAGCACCAGCAGTATATGCAGCCAATGTTAATGTTGGTTTTGTTAATAATGGTATTATGGTGTTGTTTGATAGCGCTACGGACATGATTGATGGAAAAAATATTGAATCAATTCATAAAGACGTAGACGTTGTTACAAAAATATTTGGTCTTGCAAGATACAGTGACGACAATTATTCAAGATCAGCTGGTCCATCAATGATGTTTGTAAAAGACACCTCTTATTCTCCAGAATACCAACAGTATGAAATAGAACGACCACAAAACTTTGCCAGAAACGTCGCAGCAGATGTAGAGAGAATGATTATTAATGTAGATCCAGATTTCAACTTGGGATTCACATCACGTCGAGCGATGTTAAAAGGAAATAGGAGAACATTTTCACGTGCAATTCCACTGTCACATATCTTTGGATTCTGCAGACATGTACGAAAGGTTATTTTTGGAGCAAAACATACAGTTGTACTCCTACGAAAAAGCACAGACAATGATGCAATATGAGATCCGCTGGTGATCCTGGTATTGTAGTACTAACAAAACTTTTCTTGTGGATGCTAATGATGACCCCTCGATATTTGAAGAACAACGGTTACTTTCTTTTATGGATCAAGGTGGCAAATCAGCGTTATCATGGTTAACAATGAACACAGATGCTATCCAGAGTAATATTAATCTTATGTACATGGCAGATAGCCTCTCAGCAAGGTGTTTCTGCACCTTAACACATATTTATTGCATTTCAAGATACTGCACGAACAAACTCGCAGTTACAAAGTATCATGGTAATTGATAAACGCAGTGTTTCTGAGGTTTCATTAAGAATAAATTGACTCCAAGAACCATCAGAGGATATGTTGTTAAATTGCGATCAAAATCATGTAGCACGTGCGTATCATCGTCTTATGTCGTTTATGGGACGTGATCAAAACGTTGAAACTGGTTTGCAAATATCACAACTAGATTTTACAACACTGTATCCGATTTATTACTTTTCGCTGGAACATTTAGATTTAACTAGACAATCTGTTGTATATATACATTTTCGAGCTCGTGTTAATAGAGATGCTGGAGCTATTCCTAATTACAGAGCGATCGCAGTTTTACTCAGCGAAAAATCAATGTTACTCGAAGGTGCAGGTTTATGAATGAAAGTCGTTGATGCCTCAGTGGAAAACATGTAATTAGATCGCTCATAATATTAATAATGTCATATCATCACGTTAGTGTGAGTCTGACTCCTGGTAAGATTAGAAAACTACAATCATCATCAAAAAATAATTGTGGGTTAAAAATATCACTAAAGCAAGAGCAATTCACAGGTGGTCCAAATAAGCTATCGTTGAACTATAGTCAGTACAATCACTTCAATGAAGCCAAGCGATCAAAGACTGGGGTACGACTTAATCTTTCTGCAGCGGTTATTAAAGACATCGCTAAATCGGGTGGTATATTTGTACTTCTCGCAGCTATACCAGCAATAATAGCTGCTGCAGCCCCAGCTGTTGCAAAAGCTGCTGCGTTAGGCGCTGTTGGAACCTCTTCTGGAATGGCTTTAAAGAAAGCAACTGGATGGACAGGGAATCCAAAAAAAGGAAAAGATCTAAGACTTCCAGGAACCCCACCTTCGTGGTACGGAACGGGTTTGAGACTTCCAGTAACCCCACCTTCGTGGTACGGAAAGGGTCTAAGACTAGGAATAGTTCAATGATAGTCCCGCTATCAAATTTTGATTTACTCGATGCAGCTAAGTAACTTAAAAGACAAAATTTCAGAGGAGTTTTTATGCGCGATCAATTACCAAAACAACATAACAATACTGAAACCGGTATTTTTAATCTTAATGAAAACTCTGGACCTAGCATGCATTGGGTAGCATATGCAATTGATCCAAGTGGAATTGTTTATTTCGATTCGTATGGGTTGGTGCCACCAAAGGAGTTGCTTCATTATGTCAGTAATAATACTGCTCCGATCTGGTATTCAACGCTACCCACACAAACATTAACTGATCCTTCAATATGTGGTCGAGAAGTACTTCATGTACTTGATGCTGTATCCATGGCACCGCCAGGAAAGCTACCTCATAAAGTTGTGCATGAGCATTCCACGATGGCGGATTTGAACAGACACTAGTAAACATAACGGTTGATGTTTATGGAAGATCTTTTCAGAAGAAAGATAAGACCGTCGACTTATCTAAATACGCAATTCTTGATCAACTTAGAATTGAACTCGATGATTTATTAAATATCACGAGTGTGGATGAAAATGAAGTCGTCGTTTTTCAGGACAAAACAAGGACGATTAAAAACGAGTAACATACAACTACCTGATGTGTTTCCACGAATTCCTACCGCGGTTACTAATAATATCGTTACTTTTGCTGATCAGGGTGAAATACAGGATTCCAGTAAGTCGGTTAACGACTATGTTAAGATATCCGTCGACGTATTATCTGGTGATATAACAATGTCAGGAAACAAAATTACTGACCTTAGATAAATACGCAACAACAACGAAAAAATACGTCGACGATTGCAATAGCGATCAAGTGACAGCAATAACAACGATCAACAATGAAATGACCATAATAAAAAATGATTTTACCAATCACGCCCAAACGTTTCTAAGTTTTCGTAGAAAAATAAACAGATCCACTGATGAGTTTTTTGGAAGTCCACCAACCGTTGACATAAAACTCGTTGACATTAACTCGAAACTAAACGATATTATTAGTGGAATTCCTGATATCATTGAAAAAACGAATCTTAATAAAATTCATCACAAACAGATCATCAACATCGTGTACGTCATCGGATCAGACTCAGCTACATGGATACAACGAAATAAAACCATCCAACACACCGCGGAGGTCGCTGGTATATATGGTATATATAGGTTGTCTGTGTTTAGCGTTGTAGAATTTAACATACTTATCACATCTCTTTTAGCTAATAAACTGTATAAAACTGTATCTGTAATGTTGGATAAAGATTCTGAAGAAACGTTCACGTTGGAATCATTGGATAGAAGTTTGTCATCCGCTAATTACTGGTTGTGTCTGGAATTTGTAACCAAAGCTTCCATTTTAATTACTTAATTAAATGACAATATCATTAGGTATAATGAATCAAATGACTGAGTCACTTATTGAAGTTCAACGTTACAGATATAATCAGGCGTGTAAGTGTCAGACTGAACTAAAAAATATCATTGACGAATACACGTTGAAAGTAAAAATAAATATCGGAGACGCATGGTTGTTATCGATGTAGTAGTTTACTTGGTTTCTGCTGTTGTTGCTGGAACAGGATTATTATTATCAACATTAACTATGACTGCTTCTGCGGTTTTAACGATTGTCGTTTCTACGACAAGAACATGTGCAGGTATTCTCAGTATTATCACTAAGAAAATATCTACATGCACGAGCGATAAATTACGCGAGTACATGTTGAAATTACACACAGCAACAGCCGCCTATACTAAATTATGCTCTCATCTTTACTTGTACCTCGAAGCATTCGTAAAAGAAAACAACGCATTCTCTAGTGACAATAGCGGAATGATGGAGAATTAAATTATAAAGATAACAATAATGTCTGAGTCCTTGACATCGTCAAGGGAATTATTGCAACAGATCATCACTAATACGACACCATCAAAAACTACTATGATATCAGTAAGTTCGACCAGTCCCGAATTTAGCGTTAACTTTCTAACTGCAATTCCAGCAAAAGAAATTGCATTGGCTCAACTACGCGTTTATAATAGCTGGCCAAATATTAGGTCAAAACCATTCGGTAGATTACCAGCAAATAATTCACTGGTATTTGCGAATAAGAATAAACCGGATGGAACACCTGATTGGCAAGTAGTTAGTATTCCGACTGGCAGTTGTCAAATAGAGGAGATTAATGACGAGTTCCAACGCAGAATAAAATCTATCACAGGAAAAGAATCGAAAATAGCTATCAGTTTACGAACCAACACTACCAGCGGTAATTGAAGTAAATTCCCCTGATTACCTCGTAGATATTTATCAGAGTTCGATCAGATCAGTGTTAGGATGGCCTGAAGTCGCACCTGTTTATCAAGGACCACTAGAACCAACTAAAATTGAGTTTAAAACGAGTGAAGAAAAATTTATTAAAGATCAAGAATATCGAGGAAAATATCCTTGGCGTTATATATTTTTAAAATCTGATCCAAGCAATAAGGATCATTGCTTTATCGATTTTGATGGTAAAAGGATATCCAAGATAATATTATCAGCATTTGATAGTGTTACCATAGACACCCGCACATGAGAATCTAGAGATATTGTTGATGAAAAAAATTTTAAAAACTTTTAGATACTCTTAAACCTGAATACGATAAAACGTTTAATGATTTAAGAAATTTACTTACTTCATTATCACTGCATTATGATCATAATGTAAAGCAGCAAATAATCAAGTCAATAAAACATTTAAATGGTATCTTATTCGATTTATACATCGCCAATCGAAGTATTATAAGCGTTGCAATATCACTCGGTAGTGTTTATACGGATCAAGACCGTAAGCAATCGTTTCTTAATCATTATAAAATAAAAGAAAAACACTTACAAACATTTATTATACCAGTTCTAAATAACACTAAAATGAAGAAATCATTAAATGATCTTATTGAAGAATATTATCCGGGAGTAATTCAATCGTATAGAAAATTAGACCCACCACCGTCTATACTAAAACATGATAACAACCCGTTTGGTACCGGCAGACACATATCGCCAGGCATTGTAAATATAACAACAACAATCTCTGTCAATCTCGTTTGCGACGTTGTGGATGGAAGGTTTCAAATAGATCTTTCAAAGTCTAACCAGGCCTAGCAAGGGATACATATTATACATATTTTCACCGCGCGATCCGCGATATTGCGTCAGAACCTATAAACCCCGTATACTTGCGTGTTCATAATCCGTCATTATCAAGAATACACTTCAAACTTACAGACCCAAATAATCACATCTTGGACACAAGAAACGAAGAGAAAGATATAAATCTGTGTATGAGATCATAATGCGTTTTATGTCAAAAAACGAAACAAAAAATAATCTTTCGTTTTTGTCTATGGCACTTGATACATAATGGTTGGTCCGTATACAACACAGTTACAATATATATATATATATATATATATATATATATATATATATATATATATATATATATATATATATATATATATATATATATATATATATATATATTAAATATATTATATATATATATATATATATATATATATATATATATATATATATATATATATATATATATATATATATTACTTAGGTAGAATGTGCATTCAGTTTTCCCAAGGGTTTGGTTTAGCAATTATTACAGTTAAAGGCCCCTCATTATCACTTTCATTTTCATCCATATTTTCACAATGTTACCTCAACTCTCTAATACGAGATTTTATAATCTTTTTCTGTTCGTATTCATGAGATAAATCTAAATTGATTATTTCAATAGCGTTTGAGAGAGGTACAAACAATTTTACCTGATTATCAGTGACTGTTGCCAGTGATTTTAACATTCACCCTTGTATCTCCTTCAAAAATGTATCTCCTTGTATCTCCTTCAAAAATGTGTAATCTGACGAAAGCGTAAATCGGTTTTGTTTTTTTCAGTTGTTGTAATGAATCAAAATCACATAGAATCTCTTCAGCATTAAGATTGTCAACATTGATACCGTTATGTTGTAATTTTTTTAAAGCAGAAACAATGTCATTTATATATTCAGTATTCATTATATATATATATATATATATATATATATATATATATATATATATATATATATATATATATATATATATATATAAAGACCATCGTAGGTGAACCTCAAGGTGAAATTTCTAACTATAAGACGAATTATCATATATCGCCGAAATATAAACTAGTGGAAAATGATTTGAGAAAAAAACAATAAAAATAATTGTCCTCATATACTGGACATTTTTTAAAGATGAAGATGGTTATATATAATGATTTATTCCATGTTTATGATTGACGAACATGAATATTTACGGATGGTTATGTGGTTGAGTTTTAATTAGGGACGGCATACACATAAACTGATTGATGAACGTGAATGAATACAATTGATCATATGGTTGATTTTTTAATTAAGGACGGCACATAACATATACACAAGATAACATCTAAGGCGGGGGAACCTTGTCTACGTCCAACAAACGCACCATACTCCCTATAATAGCGACATCTAGGGAGCGAAAAATAGCGTTCACTATGTGATCTACATAGTGAGGAGTATGATTTGTTTGTTGAATTTCGAGAATAAATTAACTTAAACATAATTTCTTCTCCAGATTCTTTATTCACGGACTTGTTAGCTTTTGTAAATCGTTCGCCGCCAGGTGTTTCCAAATTTGCAGTTTTCACTTTGCGTGATAACACGTAAAGTTTAAAGTGAGTTGTCAAGTTTGCTGCCGTTTATGTGGTCAACCACATACCTGTCATTAGTCGATCCAAAAAACACTCGACCACAAGTTTATGTGATAAATAATGTTTATTTACTTTTGTATTAAACGCAAGATAACTAGCATTGTTAACACTACCTACTGTTTTTTTACAATCTACAATTCCTAATGATGCCATTAGGATTCTCTTCATAATTGGTTATGATTGGATGAGGCACAAACTCATTTTACTCCATTTATATACTATATACTATTTGTTTAAATCATAGTTTTGAAAATCTAGCTGGATAATATTCTTCGCGCTTTATAATAGATTCAGAATTATATTTTTTCTCGTAAAATCTTTTTAAATCCCTGTATCTTTTACCACCTCATTGCGCACAAAAATAAGTCTTTCCTCGCACACCAACACCACACCGTATACACCGTTTAGGTCCTAGACTCCCGTTTCTAACGCATTGCATGTGATAACTGCAGAAGTCGTTTACGCAATTTTTGTTACACGAAGACGTGTGACCAATCGTAAGCCAGCAGCAATTGTGAATTGGTAGAACCATATATAAATAATTAATAATTCAATTTAGATACATATTTGCCTTAATTATAATATGCAGGAACTATCCGCAATTGAGCTTGACAGGCTAAACAAATTTAGTTTCTCGATGCAAGATCTAGCTTTAACAAATGCGGATAGAACTAAACGAATTAGTGAAACCAAGAAGGAGTTTCGCTACGATGGTGCAGTTCATGTGTGGTCCACATTCAGAATTATATATTATATCTATGTTATGAATGACAAACGAGCAAGAGAAATCATTGACTACCTCCATGTTCGGAAATATATTATTTTAGTAAAATTTATTGTAAATAGAGAGGATGATATTTGGATCACCCGAGGCAAACGCGGATCCGTCCAGAAATCAGGGAAAAATATCATCCTTGGTAAAATTTCCAAACCAGGAATACTGACTTTAATAGGCAAGCCGTACTATGAGCGATCTTATCCAGTAACTGCTGTTGTGTACGCGCTCTATCCGTTAAATGATAAACCTGACGTAAAGGATTTCAAGAAAATGAAATTGTCATCCTTGACTTCGTCAAGAATAAACTGTTTAACAGAGCGAATTATAGAACACTTCACAAACGCGATAGGGGAAACAGTTTAACAGATTTTAGGTGTAAAAAATAAATATGTTGGCTGAAAAAGTTAAAGACATTGGAGCGTCTAATAGTCACGTTGCTGAGCAAGAAAAGATATTAAGATTTCCAGTAACAGTGAAGACATTAACCGGAGAGATTTTGTACAAACCAAAATATATTAAGAATGAAATCCTATAACAATCATTGATCATAACGCACATGCAAGTACTAATGCTGTAACTGTATTTCCACGAGTAAGAATGGATACATTTTACCACGATGATATATTCGATGCCATCGGTGATATCAGTAAACGTGACCCTGTTTCTATGTGGTTGTTGTAGAGTTCTGAATATGATCATTATGATCAGTTTGTACGGTCTAACGGTGATATTTATCGTACAGAATCTCTTTATAAAGAAATGGAAAACCTTGCGCTTAAATATACTTCTGACGATATCTAAGTTAGACAATTACTAAGTAATTGTTTTACAGTACCATTGGTTGCTGCTCATTTCACTCAGGAGAAAAACTCGTGGAAACCGACACGATTAAAATTTCTTGAAGATGTTGTGAGAAGTTGTATCGAATACGGACACGGTAGATTGTGGAATACTAAATATAATTACAGCGACGTTATCTCAGTTGATATGGTAGCGTGTTATCCTGGAAGTTTTCTTAGGACATGGAGAGTGTTCTAAATACTTTAATAGATTTGGACATCCTACACATGACATGACCAGGGTTGCGATAAATGGACCCTTACCAGATTTTGACTTAACAGGATTTGATTATGTAGAGTCGTTTGGGTTTAGTGAAGGTCTTCATCCGATTGTGTATGCGTGGTTTGGAAAACATTTTTCTGAAAAATTTTGGGCTCCAATAGTTTTGCTGAGATATATGCTTGATGCTGAAGTTTTAATATCGTTGAAAGTATCTGAAGATATTATATCATATCGCGTGCAAAAGCAAGTTTGGTTGCCAGAACCTGCTAAACACGATGAGAAACTTGCAAAAAATCTCGGCAGAAAAATGATCTGTAAGTTTACACAAAAAGGATCACATGATCACAAACGAACCTGTACAAGATTGATCATGGACGATGCTGAACTCGATTTCATAATCGCTGATACGATGGAGAAAAACACATTTATAAGTCGATGTAATGCTTATTTATCAGACAAAACAAAACTAGGTACCATTGTGAGCTATACTGATGGCGAGTGACTGCAGTTTACTCATCTAAGATCTTCGATGCTAGAGTATGTTTCGATAAATCTATTATCGATAATAAACAGATTTCCTCGTTACGCTGTTAGAGTTGCGACAGATTCATTTTATGTACACAAAAATATAAAGATTCATTAAATCTCGGTAATGGTGAATGGGGAACGTGGAGGATAAAACAAGAAAATATACTTAGTTATTGTGAATCTGCCGATATTGAAACTGAGGAAACATATCACAGAAATAATCAAGTATCAAAATCATCTGCACCATTCGTGTATGATCCTGTATCTAGACATAAGACCGTTTATCTTAATGGGTGTGGAGGTTCAGGTAAAACAACACGCGCGATTAATTTATTCATGAGTTTAGATATGATTGTCTTAACACCAACGCACAAACTCGCCAGTTAAATAAAGCAACGAGGTGTAAAGTCGCGTACATATCATACTTTCTTTAGATGGTGCTGTGATATATGGACACCATCACGAATGGGTGAAAAATATATACATAAAATGGGTGAAAAATATATACCTAAAATTATCATAATGGACGAGATATGGGACGAGATATGCATGGTGCCTCTGGCGGTATTACAAATATTTCTTGATTGGCTGTTACTAAAGGATACTGAGTGGCTAAAAACATTTGCAGATTATTACGAAGAAATATCTGATAATCATAGAGCTATTGATAACTCACTGAAAGAATTCAAAAGATTAATACGACTACAACCAGATAAAATACAGTGTTTAAGTAATGCGTGAGATAATTCTAGAAACATCCATGAATGATTTTTGAACCCTATAGAATCCTTCTGATTTGATAGTTGCCAGTAGAAAAATAGTTCGTGACGAACTACAAAAGAAATTATATGCGTTACACAAGGAAAAATTCCCAAAGTTGCTTGTAATGTTGTGTTATCGCCCTGCATATAATAGACAACAAAATGTTGATGTTGAGATTTCTAGTGTAGTCCCTGAAAGTGTCCGAATACAAAATCTTGTGTTAAATGATATTGTCCTTGTCGCTGTTGATGTTGTCGAGAGCGCGTTAAACATCGATAAATCGCCATGGATTTTAGTGTACGCTATAACGATTCATTCGTCGCAGGGATTAACTATCACTGATACTAAAGTTCGGATAGTCGATGATCGTATTGAGTGGTCAAATTTAGTTTATCTCTCAGTATCTCGAGTTAGAAGAATATCACAACTAAAACGGGTTATCATGGATTGCGTAAATACCGAAGAAAACACTAACAGTGTCAATATCTTTAAAACATTACTCAGCTATAAGCTGTGTGACAAAGAAAATAATGGCGAGTTTGATATAGATGTGGATATTATTATGATATTAAAACAACGATAAAATAATCATTGCGTAAATTTTAACGCAATAATGTTGTGGCAGTATTCGAGCAATAACCCAAGACAATTTACCGTTGATAGAATTAATAGTAGTCTTGGTCACACGCGCGAAAATGTGATGATGACCTCTTTGGAGTGCAATTTACGTCGAGGAGCTGCAAGTTTATAAAAGTGTACTCGGTGGTAATTGCGTATCCTCAGGAATTATGTGTAATTGTTCGCGTACAAATCCACGCTGAGAAGCAGTTGAATCTAATCTGTAGATTGCAGGTCTACCTGTGGACCTTACCACGCTGGATAATCTGTGTGGTCACACTCCAAATAGGATCAGTTGCCCTTTTTCTGCCTCCTTCGAGTTCACCAGGTTCGTATAAATATCTAACCGTAACATTGCCTAGTACTGGCTGAAAACTAGATTTATGTTTTATCGGTATATATTTTTTTTGTGCTCGAATCAGACGGTTTCATAGAAGTTGCACGGGTAACTTCCTTATTTAGCGCAGCTCTCACACTCGGTAACCTCGAAATCCATTCACGAGATCTTTTATCTGTAGATATTTCCTTTGCATAATGATACCCGAATAACCGTCCAACAGGTGTTCGATTAAATCGTTCAAGGATCGCCTGATCACGATGAATCTCCGTGTGTCCTTGTCTGATTTTAACGTTGTGCTGGTTCATCAACCATGATACTGCACCAAGAAATTCTTTAGCAGGATCAACCTGTAGTAGTTTTGGCCATTGTAATGGTCCTCGCTGATAAATTCGTTTGAACGCAGACGCAACTTCAGATGCTGTCTTTGTTGATAGCGGTTCCGCTTCTTTAAATCTGCTCGTAACGTCAACGACGGTTAAAGCGTATCTGTATGTGTGTTGACGTCTACCTGTTGTAATGGTATCGTGTGGCAAAAACAAGATATCCGCTTGATGAACTTCATTAGGACCAGTGACATCTAAATATGAACTGAATTTTTTAGGTGGATTTAGAAAGATTGCCATATTGCCTGTCGTGCTAACCACGCTGCAGCGCAACATCACGTGAAACTTTTGCTGAAGTGGCAAGTTTGCTAATCGCTGCCTTACCTTGCGAATTCGCTCTCGGGGAATAATAAACAGATTCCATTATAATAATCAGTTGATTAATTACCAGCCCCTATCATTATTTTACCTTTCATAGCAGAGTTTATTAAGACCGTTTATTAAGAAACTAGCGAGAGATTCTCTGACAGATTTATTAAGTATAGAATTTAACGCGTGAATCAACTTTATATCTGCGAGATGCCGTTGTTGCAAATCAGGATTTTTATAAGCAACGTCATGAATGTGACATGCTTGATTAATCTTATTGACTGGAATCTCAACAATTGAGTCGCTTTACGAGTAAACAAAATCATCTGACAAACTCATAAAAAATACGTCAACAATAGTATAACAAAAATGAGCTAACCTCATGATTTTATTATACTGTTAAGTACTTAACCGTAGGGAAATATGCTCAATTAGAAACTTTGGTTTAACGTTGTTGACCTTTTTTCAGCGTTTGCAGGAACATTTATTTTTTCGTTAATGATTCGAGCAAAATTTTGTAGGGATAACCCTCTCTGCTGCTTATGATCTGTAAAGCAGGGCTGCTGTTAAAACTTTCCAGAGGATTTCCGCGCTGGATTGTTGAGAGTATCAATCAAATTGTGTGTGTGTGAGAGAGAGAGAGAGAGAGAGAGAGAGAGAGAGAGAGAGAGAGAGAGAGAGAGAGAGAGAGAGAGAGAGAGAGAGAGAGAGAGAGAGAGAGAGAGAGAGAGAGAGAGATAGAGATGTAGCTCTTATTAATTTTTAAAAGAGCATCCAAATGAGTTTAATGGGCAAGACTAGGAATATCATGTCTTTACGATTATGGAACGACAATTTGATAGTTTATGGACCACTTATCATCAGCAGGTACGTTTGATTGTGTCCGTTTTCTCATAAGAATCCCATTTTGAACGAAATAACAATGACATACTTATGTGTCCTCAGTTTCACTAATAGCCCATGGAAACAAACAGGAGATCTCAGGATCTCTTTCTGTTCAACGGCAAGTGATTGTCTTTGGTCACCCTAATTAAAATAATGAAAATGAGTAGTTAAAAGAGGATGACTGCCATAAAAAACTTCCAAGGTTTGGAGAAGCAACAAGCTTGGTAAAATTACCAAATAATTTATTTATATTTACACCTTTTGATTGATCCAAACGAAGAGCGGAAGTGACTTCATTTAAAGCGTGAACAATTAGGTGAGAAATAGTTTCCTGATCAACATCCCTATCAAGAGCTTTCTTTGCCATAGCTCTAGTACCTGCACAACCGGGGAATAAGTCAGGGATATCTTTTCAATAGGGTGATTTGTTTCTGAACCAAACAAGGCTTGTTTGTTACAAGTGATTAACCAGAACGTTATTTCCAGCTAGGTCATTGCCTGGTAATGAAAGAATACTCTCAATGGGGAAAAAAACTCTGTTACGACTGTCAAGGATCCTGAGACAAAGACTGATAATAATTTTACAAAAGGGAGGGAATATTAACAAAGTCGCACTATACTTCGTAAAAAAGAACACTGTCATTAGAAAACGACTTCTCAGAAAAAGGCAAAGTACTTGATAATAAAAGACTCTAATGTCACTTAACATTTATTAGGAATTGGATTGGCCGAATCACCCATGAATGATATAGAATCTAAGATATGAATTGTTCATAATTCTCCATAATAACTCTTATACGCACTGGAAATACAGAAGTGCTCTGATACAATTATTGGATATAGACATACACTGGAATTTATATTGAATTCAAACCTGGAATTATGTTACTGGTATTCAACAAAATACAGTTGACACATCAACACCATTTTAGCTTTAATAAACACGTTATCGTGTTCAGGGTTTGGATTTCTTTAGGACATGTACTGAATTCTTTTGAGGACTTGAAGCTATTAGATCTTGGGTATGTAATTCTTGGATTATTTTGGAATTTTATTCGCGATACCATATATCTTTTCTTGACAGTTTCGTTTTGTATTCTAAAAAAATAGATTATTTGTTAAATTATTCAAGACCTTATTGTCATTCACTCTATTACAATACTTATTTTAAGAGTGTATACCTCGTAACAAGATGGTTATTTCAATGTGGGGCTCTATATTGTTATTATATAACTTTTCTTGAATGATGTTTTTTTTTCTTTTATGGAATATTAAAGGTCCCTGCTAGTACTAGATCAATTTTTAAATATCAGATTTGCATTTCTTTATTGAAAATATACATGCTCGCACAAAAAGAATAAAAAGTATCATGTGTAAAGAAAAAATAATAATTTAATTACTTGAAATATAAGTATACAACGGTATTTCATCTCCTTAGACATTTCCACGTATAGAGTGCGCCAACCGGAAATGACATACATTTTTCCCCCTACAAGTGGAAGTACATGCTTCTTGTTGTCAAAAAATAAATCATTATCAACTATGGAATGGGAGCATTTAGATGAAACTACTGAAAAATAATTTACTGTTTATCTTTATGTCGATTAGCGTGTTTCAATTTAATTTCAAAATTGCCGTTAATACAGGTGATATCGAATTGCTGGCCTCCTTATGTCGGCTGAGTTTGTAAACAAAACCCAAACTAAATCGATACTCTTAAATGAATCATAAGGAACCAAAATTATACAACAAATCAGCACACTTAAAAGATTGTCTTGTCTTGTAATGAAATAACCTTTGTATTTGATATGCTGCTGGTAATAACATATCAAGGCGAAGATGTATAAATATGTTACCCTCGCTAGCTCCCCTTTCTGTAAAGCTTCTCTCTGTTTAAATCTTGCTAGCCCTGCTGTAACCCTTGGGTTATATTGACTTGGTATTTACGGACTTAGTTACCAGGCGAGAAAACACGCTTGGTACTGCATTTGGCAGGAGATGTCTGATGGTCGTAATAATATGTAATTCTTTGATTTTATAGACGGTATCGAACTCGTCGCCTCTCAAATGGTTACACTGAACGGATGTCGTTAGTGAAAAGATTTCATATATGTACTTTGGAATCTCATTGACGGACGAAAGCTAACTTTAGTACCTTATAAACGATGGATGGAATTTCATCGTTGGCAGGAACAACGCACACATCAATTACCTTCCAATACTCATCTGTCCGATATGTCCCAGCTAGAACACGAATTGCATATGTCGATGGATCACAGCTATTTGTTAGAAACAAACAAAAATGCAACGGTACGATCAGGTTTGCAACGTCTTTAACTCTTTCATCAGAAAGCTTAAAACGAAACAGCTAATTCGACTCTGGGAGAGTTAAAGACTGGTGAAAAGGTAAACCGTACTATCACCAACACAACCTCCAGTGACCAAGACAGGCGCAGCAACACGAACACCAGAGGAAGAACATGCACAAGAAGTCTTTCAATCGATTCCATTCCTTGTTGACCCTTGCCTAACACAGCCTACCGAGAACTCAAAACTTGGGTCAAGAAGATGATTCTCGCTCCACCTTCGACAGAAGTAATACATTAAGAAGGGAAACGAGAAGCGAAAACATCTATCCAAATACCACCACCACCACAATCACCACACTCGAAGGACACGACAAGCTGTTTACAAACCATCCCACTAAAACAAGAGTAGTATCAGTGAACATTTGGTGATTTACTGAGAGAGAGAGAGAGAGAGAGAGAGAGAGAGAGAGAGAGAGAGAGAGAGAGAGAGAGTACTGATGGAGATTGTGGTCGACAGCATTTACTAATATTCTGTCCATCCTACATGTTATGGAGTTCAAATTTGTATAGAGCTGCCAAACCCAAACTGAAAAGTGTATGTTTACCTCAAGAGAAACGATGGTTACAAGAACCAGCCACGTACACGTTACACAGTCCCATTCGGCGAAATGTTTCCAGAAGTTGCACCTGTGTGAAGGCATCTATCATCAATGGCAATCTGATTTAGCCGATGTCTCATTTGGCGACCTTCAATCTTGGCTACAAATATTTGTTATATGTCATCGACATCTTTTCCAAATTTGACTGGTTCTGATTTCCAAATCGATCACTGAGCTAGTGCGAGCCTAAATATGGTGTTGAAACAAAGCGCTCATTTCCCTATCCGGTGGCAAGCAAACAAATTTACCAAATGTTTTAACCATGTTTCCCAGCAAGATGTGAAACCAAGACACACAGTTCTCCACCACCAAGAATCCAGAAACAAAGCCATCATAATGGAGTGTTTTCTACGCACATTGACAGAACGCATGTGGAAAAGTTTACCTATCAACACACTCTCAAGTACATCGATGTCTTGCTCCGTCTGGTCAAAGCGTTCAACCAATTCTAGCAATTGGAGCATCAGATGCGCCCACGAAGAAGTTACTCCCAAAAACGAAGTGGTTGTGTTTGGCATTTCCCCGACTGCTGATGTCCCCAATAAATCAAGACTGCTGACAAGGGTATATTGGGGACGCATTGGCAAAACCAAACGTACTTTCGACGACGGTTACTTACTTACCCAATTGGACCAACGAATAATTTCGATTTCACTGGTCTAGTCGACCGTCTATAAATTGGAATATATGAAAGGAGCAGTGTTAAAAGGAACTTTCTAATCTCCGTAGTTACAACGAGTGACCAAAAATGAAGATGTACGACATTAAAAGCATTCTCGATCAAAGAACCCTTATAGTTGGCCAACGTAGTGTCAAAGAAGTCAATGTGCATTGGCAAGGATATGTTCCAAAGGTTTGATGCTTGACTGACGCTTCTCAAGTGAGCGACTATAAAAATAAATTACCATCATGCCGGTCAACACAGCATCGGCAACAGCGACCACTCTTTTTAAGAGTTCTTTTTTGCAAGATCTATAAAAGCAGCTCATGTGGGTGTAGTGTAGAGAGCGTGTGCTTCAAACGTTGTTCTGTCATATATTTTTAGTATATTGTGTCTTCAGTACCGCAATCGATAATATGAGTTAGCAAGAAGGAGACAAATAATTGTTGACCATTTTACTGAGCAGTTGCTTCAGTTACCTTCTACTCAATTATTCCATAAAACACTCTACTATTAGTAACAACAAGAGCCTTGAGGCCAACTCCAGTCACTCCAAAACAGTCATAACCCTCTTTTGGACTGTCCGTTGACATCGAGTGACTCCTCGGAAAGCAGAACTCTGGAATTATGACTGAGTAATTTTACCTAACTTTTCCCAGTGACAGATCTATGGATATGTTTCCCTACTATACCTTGTATTGTTTCACGGCCAAATTACCACCGGACATGCAATTGGATAAAGAAGTGCATTGTGAAGTGGTTTTGTCGCAATCATTCACTCCGTGCAAGTCCTAAACATCAGTGGAAATGAAGCGTTGAAAACCTGAACGAACAGTTGCGACAACATCCTCATACCAATGATCATGGTGTATACATTTCCAAAACACCATCATATATAAACTTTATTGTTGTTGTTGTTGTTATTGGGCTTAAGGCCATTTTTTTCAGCACACGATTCATGGCAGCCAGTATTAATGGTGGAGGAAGAAACCGGGAAATCACTGGAAAGAACCATCGACCCACGAGAAGCTACTGGCAAGCTTTCTCACATATCCACATTAGCCTAATCCTAGACTCGAACTCACGCAGACAGCGGTGAGATGGCAGTGATCCGTAACGGACAGCGCTTTAGACCACTCGGCCACTCGGGGCCCCCTGTTATCTTTGCCTCAAGCGTCTATCCCCTGAAATTTCATGCAGACTATGGACTTTTACTTTAACTGTCATCATCTGGTGGAGAAGATTGTCACAAATTTCAACGATCAGTTTGGCAATGTCCTGCACAAAGCGAGACGAAGTCTCAGGATCGAATACCACAAAATAGATCTCATCTGCTGATGAGATTTTTAGATACTAAAATATTCTCGATCATATGTTCTCATAATTTGAGATGCTTGTTTGAAACCTCAAATTGTCCTCCAGTTCTAGAGACATCAACGACCATGATCGATGCTACAAGTATTTTCGTTACCCGGTAGCACTGAATGAACAACTGAATTTGATCATTGTGTACTCCGATGTGGTGGTGTACAAAGTGGTGGGAAATACACCCTTACCGTTAATGCGACTCAATCTTTTGAAAGTGGATTTTTCGGCGGCTTCTCACGAGGAAGATGCAAACATTTATCATGTTTACTGCAAATTTGCACATCCTCATCTCATTACTTACATGTCAGCAAGTCGTATTCGACATAATCAACATTGGTATAAAAGGAGATCTTGGCCAAATATTCCATTCCCAAAAGGAAAACTCACGGTGAAACTTAGTTGTGATAAAGTTTCTCTAGTGACTTGTCTCTTATGTATCATGTTTACCGAGGAGTCGCTCGGAAACGACGATATAGTTGAGGATATATGCTGAAATCTGCGTTTTGTTTGGTGGCATCCGTCTTGAAACCTGTGGTGACGCGTTGAAAGATGTATTACACGCGTTGAAAGATGCCGCTTTAACATAGGGAACACAATTTCTCCAAAACAACATCATCAACAAACAAAATCCCAAAGAAACCTTTTTGAGAGTAGGCATAAATGTATTGCCTCTAACTTGAAAGGACATTTTGGCTCGACGAGAAATTCATATAAATGCACTAGACGCTGTCAAACATGGCATTCCGTCTTTCTTTACACCACAGGAGAACATAAAAGAAAGAGACGAGGAGGGCGCCCCTCCACAATAGTTCACACAAACGTTGCTAGACAGACTAAGGAAAGAAAAAACTTCTTAAGTAAACAATGTCGCGCATTCCTTATTCATCGAAGAGGATTTGTACTTGAATAACAAACTAGTTGCCATCAGGATGGATATTTGTCCTTACCAAGAGTACAGGGAAAATCTTTTGACGTAAAAGAAGCAATGAACACATGTTTTGATGTTTGCGTGATATGGAAACCTGACATAGCAGGCAAATTCAAATACATCAAGTTGATTTTAAAGAAGATAGTTCAGACCACAATGTGGGATTCGACCAGAGTCGAAACAAAATTAAAAATGGGCAATATCGAATTGATTGATAGCTTGCACTTGGATAGGAGGTTGCAGTGCAAGTATTTACTGAACAGAGTGAATGCCGGTCTAAGACTAAATTGAAGCAGCACCACTTTCTATTTAGTGAATGATGCTGGCAATTGCAAATGTATCATGGAATAAGTATGAATGTACGTGCGTCGCGTGGAAGTGTTACTGAAAGTTGGAAACTACATCATTTACAATTTGAGCCTAACGACCGGCATGCATCGACACGACGAGTTGAAGTGAAAACCTTCACTTTTGTCCCTATTCAATATATAAGATCATCTGTTCCAAGGACAGCTATCCATACGTTTAATCATTGTCATCTTCAACAAAGCAGCCCTTAACGGGGCCCACGATCAAAACCCTTTCGAGTTTGAGCATTACAAGGTATCCAAGATCAATGTAAGTCACGATGGGAAGACCTTGTTTACCAGACCTTTCGAACCTGATTTAGTTTTACAAGAAGACTTACTTGAGGTCGTACTTGTCCCTGTATGAAGCCAACGGACAGATAGAGACCAACACCAGCAACGGCTCTTTGTAGTTACGCTTGTTTTGGCATTTGATTTCACTCCTGAACAGGCAGCGACGAGGACATTTCCATCCTATACAATCTGGCCAACTTTGTGTGAATCTTCAATTTGTTTCAGCGCTACCCGAGACGGTGAACGTCATATTGTATGCAGAATTAGATAATACGATATAAATCGACAGTTTGAGAGAAATAATTTCAGACTATTAGAAACTATGGAAGACTTTTTTTTATCTCTTAGATATGTGTAGCCTCTTTGGAGACATTGAACTATTTGAACCCATAGAGAAAAACAAAGATGAATAGAATAGCACGATGTTCAGATGGCCAAAGCAAGAAGAACATTTATTCTTCTGTTTTGCGAAGCACCTGGGTGAAAAAAAATTACAAGAATGATCCAGTCAAAATCCTAACTATAAATACTTGATGATAAGCGAAGAAGAAAAATTGGAAGGATACCTGGATGACGATTTAGGTTTCATCATTTCAGAATAAGCATGTTTTGCATCAGTGTTACAAATACTGGCGTATTGTTTCCTCCTCTGCATTGTCTTCACTGGAGATCTGTCGCATCTCTCTTCACAGAGACACGGAGATGAAACGAAGAACCTTTTATTCCACTGAGATTTGAAAGCGAAAAGTCAGGATTGAATTGATGAGTTATTGTCACGTGTGAGAAAACGAAAAACAAAATGGATACCTGGAAACTTCATTATCTATTGAAAAACAATTCGTACACCACTTCATGGAATTCTGTCGCGTGAGCTAACGATGAACTTTATCATCGCAAGCCTAAAACCAAAAAGCTTATGTCATCAACACCGATGACAATCATCTCCCAGGAACCAACTTGGTGGCCGTCTACTTTCCTAACAATCACCGAAACAGATGGAATGATTAAGGCACCACAAGACCTCATATAAGAGGTGTTTGGAGAAGAAATCAGGAAGAAGCAACGAGAATTGACAGATAATTGACTTCAAAAGTAGCGACCGAGAGAAAAGCAATAAGTATAATTGACAGAGAATTGACTTCAAAAGTAGCAACCGAGAGAGCAGCAATATAATAGAATTGACAGAGAATTGACTTGAAAAGTAGCAACCGAGAGAGCAGCAATAAAAACAGCAAGAGCAAGAGAGAAGCTTCGTTGTGGAAACCAAAGAGTTCACCTTCTCCTTTCTAAGAAACAGACCTATCCTGTAGAAAAGCTTTTCCTTTAGACGGGTCGTAATCCCAAGAGTTAAGAGATCGCCTAAATCACTAAATCAAAGCAGCACTTTTCAGGGTTACCCCAAACATCTAGAAAAGAGATACGACTCAACTGACAAAACTATTTGTGAATATAAACACTTCTCACTCTTGCTTGTATAATTCATACAATTTAATTTAGGTATCATTTCGGTTTCCAAAACGAGGCTTCTCTCTTGCTTTTGCTGTTTTTGTTTTTGATCTCACGGTTGAAACTTCTGAAGTCTGCATTTCTCTTAATTCTCGTTGCTTCTTTATGATTGCTTCTCTAAACACCTCTTATTAATACTGGCCACCATGAATAGCCTATCGTGTGCTGAAAAATGGCGTTAAGCCCATCAACCAACCAACCAACCTCTTATATGAGGTCTGGTGGTGCCTTAATTGGATTTATTGTTTTGTTGGATGTATTGGTGATAATAAGATGTTTTTGTATGAAAACGTTTAATCGAGTATTTATTTTAGGTCCACGTTCGCCATGTTTGGGATGTTAGGATCTTTTGGTGTGTGTATTGTTAATTTTGTGTAAGGGATGTTTCCTTCACGTCTATGATTCAGACATATATCATGATGCAGGGAGGAGTGAATTTTTCCTCTAAAAGGACATCCTTTTTAAGGACCTTAAAATTGACCTTAACAAAAAAATGCCGTTTTCGAGGAAAAGGTCCCTCCTCTCCACAAATCAACCCTAGGGTTTTCAAATGGGATTAGGAGGACCCGGTTCACAAACCTAACAAGATCCTTGAGATCCCCGTCTAAAATACAACTACCAAATAACGTAGTTACTCTAAATAGTTTTAAGAGGTATTACCCTTTACCAAATTGGAAATCACTTTCATTATATAAGCACACCCAGTACACGAAATTCTAACTCGCATTTATTCAAAATTCACAAACAAAACTAATGCGCGACCGATTGCACAGGTGGCTAACAAAATATTGAAATAGGCAGTCCAATTTTACAACTAGACTCAATTTAGCTGTCGCGTATCGTTTTAAGCCGCCTGTTTCCTGTTTTCCTTTCCGCCTTTGCCGCGCTGTGGGTACTGTGAGAAGAATGACAAAGGTAGACAGGCACCATTCTCACTACTCAAACTTAGCCCAGTCAGGGGATACGAGCCCAGCCAGGGGCCACGGGTAAAACCAGTGAC
The DNA here is from genome assembly GCA_016746295.1 of Potamilus streckersoni. Taxonomy (NCBI): domain Eukaryota; kingdom Metazoa; phylum Mollusca; class Bivalvia; order Unionida; family Unionidae; genus Potamilus; species Potamilus streckersoni. The sequence goes on along the minus strand of JAEAOA010000846.1, from coordinate 107,697 downwards.
CTTAACCAGTCGCGAATTACTCCATGCAAAGGGGGAGAATAAACTCAGCATAGCATACGAAAAAGGACCATTGGTCCAGACTGGGACTAAAACCAGTCGCGAAGTACTCCGTGCATAGGTGATTATAATTTTTGCTGCTGATACAGTCCAATAACGATCACTGACATTATTCTATTCATTCCACACACGTACAGCACAGGTAGGAGACACACAATACAGAGCCCACAACGCTGCTGCTACCAGTATGAAGGAAATAATACACCGAATTCGAAAGACGCACTAGGACAACAACAATACAGATGAAATGGATATATATATATATATATATATATATATATATATATATATATATATATATATATATATATATATATATATATATATATATATATATATATATATACGAATTTAATTTCTCTAACCTGTATGATAGTATTGTTTGTATTAAACTATTATTTCTGCCCACTATTATCAAGATTCTACTACAGAATCCAGGGATAGCACTGTCTGTTCTGTCTGGTATATATTTATAATTCTTTGTAATATAAAAAGTTCTATATACCTTGATTTCTTTCATAGGAATCTGGAACGAGTGTATATATAAGATAAGATAAGAATTCTTTATTTCAGACTGCATAGTCCATACATCTAAATTAAAATACTGATATAGAGTAAAACATTGTAAACATAAAAGAATATATATATATATATATATATATATATATATATATATATATATATATATATATATATATATATATATATATATATATCCATACACATACTGTGACAGATTGGCGGCGTGCAAAACACACCAACCTCTTTCACTACGGTTCGTTGCTAGGGAATGACCTCCGCGGTGTGATTTACCCAGTGTGGATAGATAGAAGGAAGAATGCAGACCACTGAACAAGTATATTGAGGAAATAAACACTACGAGCCCCCTTTCAATGAACAAATATAACATTTAATCAGTTTATAAACAGAATTTAAAATGAAAAGAAATCAATGACTTAGCTACAAAGAAGGAAAGAATGGTACTAACATGTACTCAAATAAAACACAATACAAATTTCTTTAAATATAAAATTACTTTCACGTTAAATTGCTATCATCATTGCCAATGGGATGTGACCTTTGAGTGTAACGATGAGAGACTTCATCACCTAATTTATGCAGACATCAAGACTTCCGTTTGTCCCTGCTTGTCGATCTTTGTCTAGCTTTTCGTCTTGGAATCTTGTCCGTTTAACTCTGACTTAACAGACGTCTCTGGACTTAGATTTCTGCGTTGAATGTGTTCCCGGCCTATGATTGTTCAGGGATTCCTCATGTGTGTCCAGGAAAGCTGTTTCCTTTTTGCCGTTTCTTTATGTTTCCAAGAACCTCACGTATAGGCCGTCTCCTGAGAGAACTATCCGGCCCCTTACTCAATACGAAAAACGTACTTTTTACGAATTTCGGAGTCAACTAACTTTCCTTGCGAAAGATCGAAGAGACTAAAGAATTTGCCTAAAGTGAAACCCTTTAATTTCGTACATAGTTACGCCCATAAATCCATACTAACCAATTGGAATAGACAGTTTCCTAAACCTGTTCGTAGAATTTTTGGAGTGACCAGAAAACTAAACAACTAATCATGCCGTAATCAATCATTTACTTTGAGCTATCATCTTAAGCCAGATGCCGCCTTTAACCCAGCTGATTTTGGGGAAAGGTCTTATGTCATTCTCTTGTACCATAGCATCTGACTCGATCAGGTTACTTCGGCCAGAACGAATTCCCTTTGGACGTTCAGAGATGAAATGAAAATAATCACCTAACTATCTCTAACCCTTTCTACTGTAATTAAGTTGACTTTGATAAATTCCTTTAAACAAAGCTTCTACGATTTTCAAAATTCGACACATTTATATATATATGAGAATTATTTACTAGGTCGTCATGCGAGTGTGTCTGCTACGCACAAGCTTATATAACACAAACTCAGTGCTATTACTTTTTTGGTGATGCATGCTTAGTCGTGACGTTATATGGGTTGGTGCATGCAGGCAAGGCGATAGGTAGCATTTACTCGCGGACCTGGCTTTGAAACTCGGTAGAGTACGAATTTAATTTCTCTAACCTGTATGATAGTGTTGTTTGTATTAAAGTATATATATATATATATATATATATATATATATATATATATATATATATATTTATTTATATGTATATATATATATATATATATATATATATATATGTATGTATATGTATATTATTTCTTCAAGAATATCACAGAAACTTAATTTCCATGAATTCAAACAGCAATTTATACTACAAGCGCATGGCGGCAGTGGCAGAACAAAGGATAAAAGGAAAAGTGACCACGGACTGGACAGCAACACACATCGCACAAGGGAAGGCATGCAATTTACAATTTACAGGTTACAATTCACAATACATAAGTTTCATTCTTCTATTTAAAATTACAATTTCTTTGAAAATTATAATTCCTAAATTAAAACGTTAATACACTATTTACATTCAAATAATCCAATTTTGCAAATAAATATCTGTATAGGAACTTAAACCATTGAATTTAAACTAAAACCAATACACCCTCAACTTAATTATTATTATTACGATGATGATGATGATGATGATGATGATGATGATGATGATGATGATAATGATGATGATAATGATGATGATGATGATAATGTATATAATGTTACGGATCATCTCGTTTAAAAGCACATAAAGAAAATGTTGATGACAACAAGCTTTATAAGTTTTAACAAAACTAATTTATTTCCCTAGACAACACAGTGAAAAGGTGAAAATATGAAATAGGACTTACGATTTGCGAAGTAAATCCAAACATGTCCTAGAATTATTAAAAAAAACCCCATGCTATTCCTGTAAATAAACAGTTCAGGTTGAAGTAGTCTGAATCTCAATTTCATTTAAGACGTCAGACGAAGGTTTTGCACAAATGTCCAGAATTTTCACTTTGAATCACAATTTGTACTGTTCAACTCCTATTTGTAATTAATTTCACTAAATGTTTTTTTTTCAAAGCCGGTTATATATAGTTCTCATGGAAAATAATTTTTATTTAAATGGTAGATGACGTACATTCATAACAAAACATATGTCGTTCGACAGCCTTTCAAGAGACGTACAAACAAAGAACTCTTACTAGCACAAAAGAATACCTTCTTCTCAAGGTATTATAAACTCTACAAGTTGTTAAAATGTGACTCCCACGGAACACGCACGAAGAACACATGGCGATTTTGATATCTCGCCCGCGCAGTACAGAATGTCAACAATTATAATTAGAAAAATGAGCGTGGTCACGACCAATCATTTACATTGCTTTTGCCGACGTTTGTTTACTTGAATCGACAAACCGACATGCAAAAATCAAAAAATGAATATATAATCTTTATGTATGATTGTATAATTATATCAACGAATTTTGATTTATGTAATTATAGCTCTACCAATAAAATAGATCTTTCTAATATTCTCTGACTCAACATAATATGTTAGGTAAACACTACAATTATTAAATTTGAGAACTAGTAGAGATATTACATCAAAATTTATGGGAAATTATATACCCACGTAAACAAATTTGTACAATCAAGTTAATGGTGAGGTAACCTCACGGGATTATTTTGAGTTATTTCATTCATTTTGCTTTGTTTTATTAGTTAGCCATAAAACAAAGCAATCTAACAAACATCCTTAATTGTTTCAAACTTCATGCAGAATTCCTGTTGAAAATATAGCAGCTGCCCTCATTCAGCCTACAGGTGTATAGTAAATTCCTTGTTAGTAAGTGCTGAACAAAATTATTCTTCAGATATACTATGAAGACATCCAATACAAAATTTATTGATGATATGGGACAAAAATAGATTCATCGTTCTTTAAGATAAACATATGAGCAATAACATCAGTATTATTGCAATTTTAACAATTGTGAAGTGTCATACGGAAGGGTGTGACCAGGGACATATCCAAAACTTTGACCAGTTTATGCTCCTTCTTTGATCTAGGAAAACGCTACAAAATGGCATGCTTGCAAGAATGATGTATATTTTTGAATCGTTCAAAAATGTATCGTTAAAAGCACACGCGTTTAAAGCAATTATTCTCATATTCATTTATGGTGTTCCAATGTGTTTGCTTCTGTTGGATACTGCCTCTACTCTTTCTGTGTTGCACCCAATCCAGAATCTAGCTATTCGAACAAAATTCGAAATTATGTCGCAAATATAAATTTTCAACTTAAAATGGGCTTAATTCCCATACTTGTTTTGTAATACATAATAAGATTAACAGAAAAGTGTTCCATCATAGACATTGCTGATATTCAAGCTCTCGTGGTGTTGGGTTATGACTTTCTTTTCAAATTTGAGTGCAAAATTAATATAGCGGAAAGCAAACAATTTGTAAGTGGAAAATCAGTGTAATGTTAGCTTGAATGTTCTTTTACCAAGAGTGTGTATAATTACTAACACTGAGTGTAGTTGTTCCAGCTTGACGATAATTTGCCAAGATCTATAACTAAAGTATGATTACTTTTAAAAACATGAAGGGAAAATACATATATGCAAACTAGAATGAATTTACTTAAATTACTGAGAAAAAAATAGACTTGGCTTCAATTTATAAACTTGAATAATATCATGTTCATACTTACATACCATTTGTCTAAATATTTTTAGGCCTGTTTGCCTCTAAATTTCTTAAAGTTTATGTGTTTTGGTTATTATACCACTTATTTTGGCCAATTGCCATAAAACTCATATCAGAAACTCTAGTTTGTAATTAACTGAAACTCTCAGGAGTACTTAGATTGGCAAACACTGGTAATTACAATCATGTAACTTTCCACTTTTTATTAATCTCATCATATTTTCTGCTGTGCTTATTAATGACATATGGCTAAACAGGCACATAAACCGGTAAAGTCCCACATCACAGAAACCTTACCTAAATTCACTCTGTTATGGCCGATGGCACATGTTGAAATCGATTTTCAAATTAGCATTGAAATATGGATCTCCCAATGGGACAGATACTCAACTATCAGAAATTTATTTCCTGCACTTTAAGAGTAAACTATATATTATGGCCTTATTGGATAAATGATTGGTACCATTTCCAAGTAAGGCCAACAAGGCATCATCAGAAGTCTTTTGGTAAAACTCAATGACAGAAAGACGTACCATTTAGGAAGAGTAGGTATATTGTTCGCAGGCATTCGAGACTTGGGCTTGGCCAATATGGGTATGTAGAAAAGTTTGCCTGTAGCTTCCCATGAATTGGTGGTTCTTTCAAAGGTTTTTCGATGATTTTTCATCCATCAGATACTCTGGCCGCTATTTTTAACCTGTTATGGCAATATATCTAAATAACATTAACATACTATGCATTATATCAGCACCATTTTTACTCAGGCCCAACTATACATGACAAGATGTCTTTATGTGTAATCCATAATGTCCATAACCTCAGATTAGGAAAAATATCAATAACAGGATATTCAAAATGACTGGTGTGGTGGCTATATAACAGGTATCAGCTGTAATATCTCCATTTAGGACCAAATAAACGTAGGAATGGTGTGCTGAGTGGAAGGATAATCCTTTAATATTTTTAGACATCAGACAACGAAGTTCAGAATTCTCCCTAAGCTTTACTGATCCATTGAACTGAGTCAATTATGACCACCATCATGGCCATCAGAATTATGTAGCTGCTACTTCTCATAAACATATAAGTACATCTTATTAATAAACATACAAGTACATCTTATTAAGCCTGGTTGGTTCTAAATAAAGATTGTGCCAGTCTGGCATTTAACATTGCCAGCGAAGAGGCCAGCATACAAATCTTATTATAGTGGATACTTTTTCAAATTAGATAGACGTATGGGGTTTTTATTTAAAGAATTCTTATAATGTAGCTCCTAAATGAAAATGGTTTATATCTGACATCTAATATCACCACATTAATTATACCTACACTGAAATATCTGGTTGTATGAGCATGGCATTTTTAATAAAAGACTTTATTGAAATCCAATTTAAAATGGTGGAGATTCCTCATGGTCTACACAATGACGATATTGAAAATGGTATTGTTGCTACCCTTGATGGTAATATCTATATTGTGTTTTCACTATATGACTTCTTGTAACATTAAGCATGACAAATCAAAATGGTGATGATTAGATCTCCAATGATGCGATCTTGAAACTTTTGTCATTAATTCTCCTAATCAGAGAGTTTTAGCGATGGATTTTCACAAACATTGTTCTTGAGATATGCATTTGTTCCTAAATGAAATTGTGAACATCAGATCTCCAATATGGCTCCCATTGTAGCCATGTAAACATTTTTGAATCGTTGCTTTTTATCTAACCATGTGCATACATGCAAGACCTTTTCTTTTAAAGACTTCTTATGACATCTAGTTGGTTTCAAATGAAAAAGGTGGTTATCATTAGTGGTATCATATTATCATCTATAAACGGCATCATTCCGTTATAGTAATTTACAAATACCAAAAATTATATTGTAAAAGCACACTGAAAATATGGCATGATATGTGCATTTACATAACACATATCAACATAGTGGATAGGGAAAATTTCAAAAGTTTTTAGGTTCAGCTAAATCCGACACACTGGTTTCTTTTTTATCATTATTTTTAAATATTCATGTTGATACCCTTTCAATTATGATAAATATATTGTAGTAAATGAATATCATAGTCATATCTATTAGTAATACTACAATGTATAAGCTATTAGTGATTTTTTTAAAAATGTGTTTTAGATGAGGCATTCAGTGACTAAATGAAGTAACACCTTTTCTGCTACTTTTAAAGTATACTCAGTTGCTAAATCCAAGGGTTGCCTTGACGTATCCTTGGGAAAGCAATTAGCTTCCATTTCATCAGCATCATATAGCCATGAACGTGTTAAAACGTTTAAATGTGCCATTAAAACAAAACATTTAACCTATGCATGGAATGTAAGTGTGCAACATGACATGCCAGTAGAAGAGGCGAAAAGAAATATTGGAGAAGTAAATTGAAAATTAAATGTAGAAATTTATTTACTATGAAAGAGACATATGGTCTTGTAATTTCTAATAGTAAACTAATACTGTAAATTCAGATAAAGTGATTAAGATGGACTTGTATGTCATCAATAGCTGGTAAACTAAAAGGGTCTTTGTTTTACAATAACATACTGCATACATTGACATGAAATATAATTACTTTTCAAAGTCAACGAGAAAACAGTCTACAATAACAATATAAGATATTCTTTAAATAAAATATATTTTAATATCATAAACATAGAAAGTTTGCAACATTTTGCAAACCTGATAGCAATACTGATAGCATTCAACAAAATTAGAGACAATCTCGAACATTTTGTTAATGTTATTGATTATTAAAGGAATAGAGACAACGGGGTTTTCATTAAGATAGTTTCTTTTATATGTAATGGGTCCTAAATGAAAAGGGTGAAAAATCAAACTTTCAATATACCCCCTCGAAAATCACCATGAGAAAATTGTAATTGTTCATAAAACCCTGGATTATATATTTTGAGGACTTTTCAAGACTTTTCAAAGATTATTTTGAACAATTGGCAAGAAGTATAGTATCTTACAAAATGAAACCTTGCCCATATGCGTTGCGCACTATCTAAAACACCGATTTTATCCATTTCGTTTACTTCAGTATTTTAGTACAATGAGCAAAAACGAAACAAAATTAAAAAGGGATATATTTCATTCAGTTTTTTTAATAAAAAACCTTAAGGACAATTCAAGGAGGATCTGGTAATGTTAAGTTTATTTTGTTTTAGCAATTTAAAGACTTTCAAAGATAAATCTTGTTAAATTGAAGTTTTCAAGGTAGCTATTCAAAGTCAATTATTGTTTAGTGCTTTATGAACAATGTTGTTATATATACTTCTAAATAGATGGTCATACAAAGATATTTGTTTTTTAAAGAGTTTGATTATAATATTATCTTTTTTATGTTACAAACACACACACAGATATATATATATATATATATATATATATATATATATATATATATATATATATATATATATATATATATATATATATATATATCTGTGTGTGTGTGTTTGTAACATTTAGTACGTAATTATATCTAATGTTATAAGTTATATTCATGGCTGCAATGAGGACAAGATATCTTAAGTGAATTCCGATTAGTGACCCGAATATCTTAAACGCGTAGCTGTTGCATAGGACCTATACATATATGACGTTTATATTGACAGTTATTGATATAAATCTTAATAATAACACTTAAATGTTTGTCTAGGTCATATGAAAGTCCAATCAGTCGCAAAATCAGTAGTATATTTTCTTGCACGAGGTCTATTGCGAAATATAGTTAAACAACCAATTCAGTTTTGGAGTCATTCACTTGTATTGTGTTCCTGGTGTTATTTTGCAGACTTGTTATATGATGTACTTAGATATTATCTTTAGCAGTATCCTCGACATGACTTTACTTGGATGGCTTATGAGAGTGCTCACAACAGTGTTAAAACCACTGTACAATCAGTCTTATACGCCATCTAAGCAAAGTCATGTTGAAGATACTGCTAAACAGACTAAAGCCACAGACTGAAGACATTATTGGCGAGGAGAAGGCATGTTTCAGAACAGGGAGCAGCACATCAGAGCAGATCTTCAACCTCAGGATATTGTGTGAGAAGTACCTCCAACACCAGCAAGATCTGTACCACGTATTCGTCGATTTTACAAAGGCATTTGACAGGGCGTGGCATGCAGCCTTGTGGGCGACCATGAGGCTATACAATATCAATGCTAACCTCATGACAGTAATAGAGCACTTATATGACAAGGCCACCAGTGCAGTATACTTCAACGGCAGCATAAGGACATGGCTTAAAAATACAGTCGGAGTCAGAAAAGGCTGTCGTGCTCTCTCACACACTCTTCAACATCTTTCTGGAGAAATTCACGGATGACGTGAAAGCATAAAGGGACAGTCAGCATCAGAGGCATAACAACTTACATTTTGCCGACGATACTGATAGACTAACAGGAAATGAACAAGAAAATAGCTAGCTTAGAAGAGACACTCGATAAAACCTCCACAGCCTACGGCATAGCATTCAGTGCAGAGAATACTGTTGAGCAGCAACAAAAAGGGCATCAGTACTGACATCAGGGTCCAAGGTACTACGCTAGAAACAGTTCACAGTTTCAAGTATTTGGGGGAAATTATGACAGATGAAGGCTCAAAGCCTGAAGTACTCTCCATAATTGCTCAGACAACATCAGCGCTGACAAAACTGAATCCCATCTTGAACGACAAGAATATCGCACTCAGTTCAAATGTTATCTCCATATTTCTCTATGCCTGTGAATCATGGACTATAGCAGTTGACTTATAGAAAAGTATACAAACCTCGAGATGAGATTCTTCTGAAAGATCCTCGGCGTCTCATACAAAGACCGTGTCACCAATGAAGAAATAGAGCGAAAGATCAGACAAGCCATTGTGCATCACGAAGATCTCCTGAACACAGTGAAAAAAAACGTAAACTGCAGTTGTATGAAAGTTTCTCACGATCATCAGGACTTGCCAAGACAATCCTGCAAGGCAATGTACAAGGAAGAAAGAGGCGGGCATAAAAAGAGGTGGGAAGATAACATTTGAGGGTGGACAGGCTTGACATTGAGCGACTCAATGAGAAAGACAGAAAATCGATAGGAATAGATGAGGCTGATTATTCGGTCTTGTGTGGTGCTCCAACATTCTATCAGAGTACGTTACTGACGATGATCATTATTGGAGAGGACAATCAATTGTTGGACTGTTCAGTGGGAATAAAAAAATGCTCATTATTTGAACTGGAAAATTAATCTGGAACTGTTATAATTTATTTGAAGGAAGTTTGATAACGACATCTTGACAACGCTATGGTTCTTGGAAGAACAATACATTATGGTTTTGAAACGTTAGGGAACTTTTCATTATTGTAGTTCTTTCATAGGTCTTTATAAGGACCATCATGGATTCAATTCATTATGGTGTACGTTCTCCTCAAATTTTCATTTATTACCGTGATAATAAAATCATCTTTTACGTTTTACTAATCTTGTTTGTTTTGCTTTTTATCTGTTGCTTAGGGGTTGCCATATTATTGCAACACTATATAAAAATGGTGTTCATCAGACTCTATCGTCATTGCCATAGTGGTCTCTTGAAAATCGTGTTGCCAACAGTCTTTTTATAAAATGGTCATACTGATATAGAATGTTTACTAAAGCGCACAAATAGTATGTTTTAAATGAAAAAATGTTAATTTCGAATTGTAATATCAGCATGGGCTTTTCCCAAATAATAATAAAATAATCTTGATAATAGTGGGCAGAAATAATAGTTTAATACAAACAATACTATCATACAGGTTAGAGAAATTAAATTTGTACTCTGTTATCAAGATTCTACTACAGAATCCAGGGATAGCACTGTCTGTTCTGTCTAGCAGTAGAAAGGCTGAACCCAACAAAAATTTCGCTCGAATCATTAACGAAAATAAAGGTTCATGTAGAGGCTGAAAAAATACGTCAACAACTCTAAACCAAATCTCTAACTGATTATATTTCCTTACGGTTAAGAACAGTTTGTATAAATCACTTGAAAAAGTCAGGAGGTTAGCTCATTTTTGCTATATCATTGTTGACGTATTTTTTATGATTTTGTAAGGTTATTTTGTTTACTCGTAAAGCGACTCAATTGTTGTCCTTTACCCTCTCTGCTGATATTGATAGTCAAGGGGAGTTTAACCAAAGATTTTATATAGACCTACACGATATCTTGATCTTGGATCATGTAGATGTATCGTTATAAATTCAAACGAAACAGCTTGTGCTTTAGAAAATAAATTTTTAAATTTATTCATATAGCAGCAGAGAGAGTGAATTCTACAACTTTTTGCTCGTATCCTTTATCCTAAAATAAGGGTTACTACAGGGGGATGAAAATAAGGCCAATAACGCTAAACCAAAGTCTCTAACTATTATATTTCCGTACGGTTAAAAACCGCATAATAAATCCATGAGGTTAGCTCATTTTTGTTACTCTATTATTGACTATATTTTTCACGATTTTTATGCGGTTTTGTTTACCTACAAAACGACCCAATTGTTGTCGTTCACCCCTCTCTGCTGCTATCACCTCTGCCTCTTCGTCCAAACAAAATCACGTGGAACGTACAATTCCTACCTTCAATTTCCTCATCGTCATCACTATCACCCACAAGTGCATTCCATTGTCTCTCTATACGTCTTCTCTCATTTTTGTCCAAATTTACCAGGTTGAAATTATTCAAATCCTTCGATAACCCTCTAAAATTTCTTCAAACACCACCATTTCGGATACAAATTTCAATATTCGAAAAACACCCGAAATTTATCTAGTCGGGTACTATAACGTTAACGAAAAACAACTGCCTCATGACCGCTTTTTGGTCCATAGTGTTTACAGACTTACTGTCCCAGACTGTTTTTTCGGTCCATAGTGTTTACAGACTTACTGCCCCAGACTTTTTTTTTGGTCCATAGTGATGAAAGGGTTCACCAAAGATTTTATTCAGACAACTCAGTTCTATTATGTTTACATTCTCCCCTATCACGGGTTGGGTCGTTACACAGGCTCGGGGGAATCAGCTATAACAATATGGTTCAGACCCAACCCACTGCAAATATGTTTTCGTCCCCTATAATAGTGCCGGAAACTGTATGTAGGTAGTTGGTTAGAAACTTTCCCTGAGCCCGTAACTTTCTTCCCGCAAGACCTGAAATTTCTTCTCGGGCTCTCGCCTAGCGGGACTGTTTCTTTCTCGGGCATTTCTAACCAACTACCTACATACAGTTTCCAGAGTACTATTATATGGGACGAAATGCATTTGATGTGGGCTTGGTGTGAACGATACCATCAGAGCTGATTCTTACCCGAGCCCGTAGTGACCAAGCCGTGATCGCTTCGGGACGATCGACCCCTCGTATGGTTTGAAAAAAGGGTGGGGTGGGGTGTGTGAACATTTCTAAAAAACTACCCACATATAGTTTCCGGCACTATTATATAGACAAAAATGCAAATTTAGGTTGCTTCGGTGAAAGTGAACAAAATTGGTGTAGCATTTATAGAGAATATGTATAGCGACCTTGCGAACCGAGTTAAGCACCCTGTCTCATAGATTGCTAGACGGACAATACTGGTTCGGTTTGACTAGGCTGACCTAGGCGCTCGCTGGTACAGGGTACCCCTAGGCTGCGGACGATCTGGGGCTGGCAGGCAGGCAGGCAGGTGGACCTAGGCGACTACGTAGGTCGATGCGGGCACAGGGTGCCTTAAGTGCGGGCGGTGTAGTGTAGCTAGTTTGCGACGAGAGAGGCTCTAGGCTAGCTGGTATCGAGCGTCCGAACCGGGTTGTGGACCGAATACTAATGGCGACCGAGCGACTGCATTATCTGGCGAGGCACTTTTAAGTGATTCCCTGATCGCAGTCCGACGCGCAACGTTTTTCGCTCTCGAGCTATATCGGTCAGTAATTGTGAGTTATCGTCCGTTAAATGATGTGAAGTATCTCTCCTTGTTGCACTTTTGTTCACTAACACCTAATTGTTTGTGAACAACATATAATTAGGTAATGATTGTCAGAAAAAAAGATTTATTTTATCCGTATCAAACCTCGACTTCATGCGCAAAGGGAAATAATTATCTATTGCTCAACATAGATTCAGAGCATAGTTATCACGCTTTATTATATACTTAAATAACAATCAATATAAAATGGTGTTTTTATCTGCGTTTTGATATATTTTTATAATAAATTTAATTATGTCTATCTTTAATTTGTCAGAGAATAGAAAAGTATTTTTAGCGATTTTGTTTACTTGTGAACCAGCAATCAATTCAATTAAACATCTATTATAAATATTATTTAATAATGAATATTGGAGAACCTAATTCTGTTAAATTAGCTGAAAAGCTACTAGAAGCAATTAAAAAATATTTACCTGTTCGTGATGCCGTTAAGCGACAGCTACAATCTCGTCAGGAAGCTCAAATTGAATTTGAGGAGGATACAAACAGTTATTTAAACTTATCACTAAGACCACTAAAAGGTATTCAACAAGTGTTAGAAAAAACAGCTGAAACTACTGAAAACATAGCGAAAAGAACTGAGAAAACAAAAAAAATTCTTGCAAAACTTCCAGCCGAAATAGCTGCTGCGATGCCAGTACCGGAAATACCTGAAGATGCAGACCAGGCAGAAGGTGCTGAAGCACTAGTCACTGAACCAGAAGTTGAATTAATATATAAATTTAATGAAGAAATTGTTACGGTAATTAATAACCTAAACGCACAACAATTAGCTGAATTTACTGTGGATGGTTTTAGTCAGAGGTAAATTAATGAAACCTGAACATGCTAAAGATATTAAAACCCGTGAACAATGGCAAAAATCATTATATCGCATACGCATGAATGTTGAACAAGCTAGAGCTGGTGATCCATTATATCGAAATTATGCTAAGGCAATTGATGATTTAGTCCAATCAAGAAAAGAGGAGAAAAACAAAGTAAAAAACAAAAAATTCCAAAACAAAAACTACCAAAATCATTTGAGCAATCACAAAGTGATTATCCAGGATCACCAAAATCATGAATACCAGTTCTATCTTCTACAACAAGTAAACAAAACACCACTGAAACCAAGTGAAGAGGAAGAAGAAGTATTTCAGGACACTTCTGGTGCAACTGGAAGTGGTCTAGGAAGTGGTCATATTACTTGTCCCAATAATGTTCTTGCTGATGTTGAACGACTAAAAAAACCCTTATTGGAGGAAACCGAGCTGGTAATAATTCCCCAGAAATCATTAATGAAGTAGCTGATATTTGTAAACGATTATTTAGTGGCAGTATTATGGATATTGATGTGTACCGATCACTCATTAATGAAATCGTTGATGACTTACTATAGTGACTAAGTCAGTGATTAGATACAATTAGTGATAAAGTCAATTAATAATAAAATGATTGTGCATGGTGCTTAACGTGGACCTACCATGGTTAGGTAAATAAACTCTCGATTACCAGCATACAAAGCAATCTACGGAGATGGGTTAGGTGATGTTGTTCAGGGTCTTTTTAGAAGAATAGCCCCAAAAGTAATACCTATTGCAAAGCAGCTGGGTATGAAAGCTATTGATGTTCGTGAAAAAAGTATAGGCGCTGTTGGCAATTGTAACAAGATAACCGAGTTTGGGATTTTCGGATTGATGACAAAACACCATTGATGGGAATGCAATACAATGTTTAATGTTATATGGAGGTATGAAACGAAATATTATAGACACGTGCTTGCACTAGGTCCCAATATGAGACTAATTAACATAATAAGCACGATCTTTAAATGCAACAAATATGTTACCGAGACAAATGAAAAAAAAACGATCCACGGTATATCACAAACAGAAATATGATCGTAAAATACGAATAATGTTATGTTCAAAATGACTAATTGATAAAATGGCTAAAGTATGATTGTTCGTTCAAAAATAACGAATTACAAGTTTTACTCATACTAGTAAAACGAATAATGGTTCGTTCATAATAACGTCTTGATAGTTCTACAAACAAATGAGATTTCGCTCAAACTAGCGAAGTGATAAGTTTTTACTCACGATAGCAAAAACACTGGATATTACAAAAAAACCTGCATTAGCACACGGCCAAAATATTATGTATCTGGAGCAATGTAGACACTCCCTGAACTCTTCGCTACTGATTCCAAGCAAAGATTTGTAGTCACCGACCACCGTTGATTCCTGGGTTAGACTATCAACGTCCACCACGTTGGTCCGCCATGCTTGATCAACCTCAACCCGACTAGCAACGTTGAAATATTCGAAGCCCTCGAATACACAAGCACAGCACCCCTCGGCACTGCACACGTAGCTCTACACTGCTGTACGGCACGACACAGCAGCACAACACAGCATACGCCCTCACAGTACAGACAGCTGCACACGGCACAAACTGCTGCACCCGGCACAAACGGCTGCACACTGCACCAACACAAACACAGACGGACAGCTGAAAATATATCCGATATCGTGTACTACTCATGACACTAGTATATACGGTAGTACACAACGACGGTATATACGGTAAGTCATATACATTGTCAGTCTTGCCTTTAAAAACTACAATAAACAGGTTAAGTTGGCGGGTTATAGGATTCGTGCTGCATTAAACGGAATTTCGTAGAATTCTTGCCAAATCACATATACGAATAAAACATTATCATTTACTAAGCGGTATTTACTAAACTTGTCGAAGCGACATAACTGCGGAATTAAAAATGATAATACAATAGACAACTTTTAACGAATAAATTTACGTACCTCTATAGCTGGAGATTTGGGTCTCAGTAGACAGACGTCCGATTGACAGAACGGTCCGTAATGTAATATTTTCGTTACAGTTTGAATCATATTTACACAGGCAATGTACCTCAACATCGTCTGTGTAATCCAGGTATTCGGTTTTTCCAGCCCGAAGCACTTCGCACGTGCCGAGCAAGGAAGAAACGAATTCACTATTTTTCGAAATGTATAATATATATTGATCACCCTCGGGTATCATTGTACACTAAAAGCGAAACCCGAGTACGTTTACTTAATAAAAGAAAAACATTTATACAATTCCGTGACAGCAATGTTGCCAGTAAAACATTCTCAGCAATCAAAGATCGGCTAGCACGATTAATACACAGACCTCAAGCTGTTCGACCTCAGCCGGTGAAATTGCCTAGCACTGAAGTGATGCCTGCAAGTGTAAGTAAAATAATAAATCAAGCCACTAATCAAAAACTAGCAGAGTTGGCTGATGTCCCGATGTCTGAGAAGGAACAAAATATAACCGCTAGTCTGATAGCAGGAAGTGGTCTCACTTCCCGAAGTGGTCTTCGTTTTAGATAATAATTATAATAAATATGTTGAAATGTATAAATGATCCTGCATTCCACATGGACGCACCAGTTCTCAAAGATGAGTCTGTGCGTGATTATCAGTATTATACTTATGACGCACGAACACCAAATCAGCGTGGACGAATCGAACTACAGGTTCAGGATACAAGTAGATATTTTCTACCCGCTGCAGCATTGATTGAAATCGAAGGTGAAATCTTAATAAATGATAATACTGAATATGCAGCCGAAATTAGTGTTGGTTTTATTAATAATGGTATATGGCATTGTTGGATAGCACTAAGTATATGATTGACGGAAAAAAATATTGAATCAATTCAAAAAGATGTCGACGTTGCTACAACAATACTTGGTCTTGCAAGATACAGTGACGATTATTCAAGATCAGCTGGTCCATCAATGATTTTTGCAAAAGATACAACTGATTTTCCAGAAAATAGAAACGTAACTATTGGTAATGTGAGAAATTCCGTCAGGGACCACACTACCACTGCAGTATTATCGATGAATGCAAATTTCAACTTGGGATTCACATCACGTCGATCGATGATGCAGGATGGAAGTAGAAGATTTTCATGTGTGATTCCACTATCACATATCTTTGGATTTTGTAGAAATGTCAGAAACCGTTGCTGCAAATTGGTTAGTACGACAGGCAATATGGCAAATTTAATTACCACCACCAAAACAAATTCAATACGCATATTTTGATGTCAGTGTTCCTAACGAAGTTCATCAAGCAGATGTTTTGTTTTCACCACACGATACCATTAAAACTCGTGGACGAAAGTCACACAACTACAAATACAAGTAGTTGCAAGTAGATATAAAGAAGCTGAACCATTATAAACAAAGACATAATCTTAAGTTGCGTCTGCGTTCGAACGAATTTATCAACGTGGTGGTTTACGATTGCCACAGCTATTATAAGTTGATCCTGGCAAAGAATTTCTTGGTGCAGTATCATCGTTGATGAACAAGCACAACGTTGAAATCAGACGAGGTCGCTCTGAGATTCATCGTGATCAGGCGATCCTTGAACGATTTAATCGAACACTTGCTGAAGGGTTATTCGCGTATCAATATGCAAAGGACATGTCAACAGATACAAGATCTCGTGATTGGGTTTCGAGGTTACCGAGTGTGATAGCTGCGCTGAATAAGGAAGTTACTCTACAGATTAGATTCAACTGCTCCTCAGCGTGAATTTGTACCAGAACAATTACAAATATTTCCTGAGGATACGAAATTACCACCGAGTACACTTTTATAAACTTGCAGATCCTCGACGTCGATTACACTCCAAACAGGTCAGCATCACATTTTCGCGGGTGTGACCAAGACTACTATTAATTCTATCAACTGTAAATTGTCTTGGGTTATTGCTCGAATACTGTCACAACATTATTGCGTTGCAATTTGCGCAATGATTATTTTGTCGATGTTTTAACATCATAATAATGTCCACATCTATATCAAACTCGCAATTATTTTTTTGTAACACTGCTTATAGCTGCATAATATTTTTATTGATATCGACATTATTAGTGATTTCTTCAGTTATTACGCAATCGATGATAATCCGTTTTAGTTGTGATATTCTTCTAACTAGAGATACTGAGAGATAAACTAAATTTGACCACTCAATACGATCATCGACTATCCGAACTTTAGTATCAGTGATAGTTAATCCCTGCGACGAGTCAATCGTTATAGCGTACCCTAACGTCTATGGCGATTTATCGATGTTTAACGCGCTCTCGACAACATCAACAGCGACAAGGACAATATCATTTAAGACAAGATTTTGTATTCGGACACTTTCAGTGTCTGCACTAGGAGTCTTTACATCAACATTTTGTTGTCTAGTATCTGCAGGGCGATAACACAACGGTACAGGCAACTTTGGGAATTTTTCCTTGTGTAACGCATATAATATGTTTTGTAGTTCGTCACGAACTATTTTTTTTACTGGCAACTATCAAATCAGCAGGTCTCCATAGGGTCCAAAAATCATTTATGGATGTTTATGAAATTATCTCACGCATTACTTCACATTGTATTTTATCTGGTTGTAGTCATATTAATCTTTTGAATTCTTTCATCGATTCATCAACAGCTCTATGATCATCAGATATTTCTTCATAATAATCTACATTGTTCTTTAGTCACTCATGTGGAGACTGCCCAACAAAGGGTGGTGGTTGACCATGATCATCACACATAATCACAGCAGTATTCTTTAGTAACAGCCAATCAAGAAATATTTGTAATACCTTCAAAGGCACCATGCATATCTCGTCCAATATAATAATTTTTGGTATACATTTTTCACCCATTCGTGATGGTGTACATGTATCTCCGCACCATTTAAAGAAATTATGATATGTACACGACTTCACACCTCGTTGCTTTATTTCCCTGGCGTGTTTGTGCGTTGGTGTTAAGACAATCATATCTAAACTCATGAATAAGTTAATCGCGCGTGTTGGTTTACCTGAACCTCCACACCCATTAAGATAAACGGTCTTATGTCTAGATACAGGATCATACACGGATGGCGCAGATGATTCTGATGCTTGATTATTTCTGTAATATGTCTCCACAATTTCAACATCGGCAGATTCACAATAACTAAGTATATTTTCTTGTTTTATCCTCCACGTTCCCCATTCACCATTACCGACATTTAATGAATCTTTATATTTTTTGTGTACATAAAATGAATCTGTCGCAACTCGATCAGCGTAACGAGGAAATCTGTTTATCATCGATAATAAATTTATCGAAACATAAGCTAGCATCGAAGATCTTAGATGAGTAAACTGCGGTGTCTCGCCATCAGTATAGCTCACAATGGTACTTAGTTTTGTTTTGTCTGATAAATAAGCATTACATCCACTTATAAATTTGTTTTTCTCCATCGTATCAGCGATTATAAAATCGAGTTCGGCATCGTCCATAATCAAATTTGTACAAGTTCGTTTATGATCATGTGATCGGTACTGTGTAAACTTACCGATTATTTTCTGCCGAGATCTTTTGCAAGTTTTTCGTCGTGTTTAGCAGGTTCTGACAACCAAACTTGCTATTGTATGCGATAAGGTATAATAGCTTCAGATACTTTTAACGATTTTAAAACTCCAGCATCGAGCATATATCTTAGCAGAACTATTGGAGCCCAATATTTTTTCAGAAAAATGTTTTCCAAACCAGGTATAAACAATTGGATGGATACCTTCTCTAAACTCAAACGACTCTACATAAGCAAATCCTGTTAAGTAAAAATCTGGTAAGGGTCCATTTATCGCAACTCTGGTCATGTCATGTGTAGGATGTCCAAATCTATTAAAATATTTAGAACACTCTCCATATCCAAGAAAACTCCCAGGATAAGACGCTACCATATCAACTGAGATAACGTCATTGTAATTATATTTAGTATTCCACAATCCACCGTGTCCGTGTTCGATACAACGTCTCACGACAACTTCAAGAAATTCTAATCGTGTCGGTTTCCACGAGTTTTTCTCCTGAGCGAAATGAGCAGCAACCGATGGTACGGTAAAACAATTACTTAGTAATTGTCTAATTCTATTTCAGCGCAAGGTTTTCCATTTCTTTATGAAGAGATTATGTACGATAAATATCACCGTTAGAGTATAAAAACTGATCATAATAATCATATTCAAAACTCTGAAACAAGCACACAGAAACAGGGTCACGTTTTCGAATATATCATCGTGGTAAAATTTAAACATTCTTTCTCGTGGAAATACAGTTACAGCATTAGTCCATGCATGTGTGTTATGATCAATGATTGTTATAAGGTATCTATTTTTAATATATTTTGGATTGTATAAAATCTCTCCGGTTAATGTCTTTACTGTTAATGGAAATCTTAATAACTTTTCTAGTTCAGCAACGTCGCTAATAGACGCTCCAGTGTCTTTAACTTTTTCAGCCCACATATTTATTTTTTTACGCTTTAAATCTGTTAAACCGTTTCACCGTATCGCGTTTGTGAAGTGTTCTATAACTCTCTCTACTACACAGTTTATACTTGACGAAGTCAATGATGACAGTTTCATTTTCTTGAGATCCTTTACGTTAGGTTTATCATTTAACGGATAGATCGCGTACAAAACAGCAGTTACTGGATAATATCGCTCATAATACGGCTTATCTATTCAAGTCAGTGTTCCTGGTTTGGAATTTTTACCAAGGATAATATTATTCCCTGATTTCTATATATATATATATATATATATATATATATATATATAAAGAATACAAATCATATGGCGAATAACAACCCTCTCAAGCGTACTGGATCCACCAAGGGATCACGTGTGTCAGGGATTAATTAAAATATATGCAATAAACTGACGACGAACAGTACGAAACTAGTAACTAACTAGCCTAAGCGCTTTCGACTCTTAATGAGTCTTTTTCAAAGGCAAATACAACACATAGTTACGACAAACAAATAAACACAAAAACGTTGTGTTTGTAAACCTCTACATTTCTGTCTTCACATGTGCTATAACTACAAATACAACCAGCTTGTATAGACTAGTTGCGGAAACTGAAAACGTTGTATAATTCCCTAAAAGTCTACAAGCCAAAGCGACATCTATTTTTACTTTGTGTACATATGTAACGCAGATTATATCCCGGATATTTGATTCTATACCGGTTATTCTTATAGTAAAAATTGAAGGATAATAAGAAAATTTAGAAAATGTTAAATTCTACTAGTGCATAGTTTTCATTTTCTAGTCTTCTTGGTTTAGACCGATTGGTTTCAATGTTCTAAGGCGGCGTGTCCAGTATGTTTCCTTTTCCTTCCTGGTTTCGGAAATCCAGTTGTGGTTGTTAGCAATAGCGATAAGTATTATATCACTGAAAGTGTGGCCAGGGGAGGAGAAGTGTTCTGTGACCGGGCTTCTGTACAGCTTTGTTGTCATCCAATCAGATCTATGAAGGTTTATCCTTTTGTGTAGCTTTTCAGTTTCTCCGACGTACTGAAGGCCACAGATCTTACATGTGATGAGATAAATCACATTCTCTGTTTTGCACGTTTTGTTTGGACCATGTATGTTTAGTTTTTCTTTAGTCACTGTGCTAGTGAATGTCTTGGTCTCTATCATATGTTGACAGGTTTTGCATCTTTTATCGCCACAGGGTCCAGATTGACTAGGTTGGTTTTGACTAGCGATTGGCGTTAGCTTGGCCTTGACTAGGATGTCCTTTAGGTTTTTTGGTCTCCGGTAAGCTACGACAGGTTTGTTCGGAAGTATTAGGTTTAGTATGTCTGACGATTGCACGGTTGGCCAGTGGTTTGCGATGATTTTACCTACTTTGGGATTGTCTGGGTGATAGGTCAGAATAAATGGTATCCTATCAACCTTTTCGTTCTGTCCATATCTGAGAAGGTCATCACAGTTTGTTTGTTTGGCCCTTTGGACTGCCTCCGCAATCAGGTCTTTGTCGTAGCCTCGGTAAATTAAATGTTTAGCCAGCTCTTCAGACCTTTCTAGGAATCTTTCATCGTCGGAGGAAATTCTGCGTATCCTCAGTGCCTGGCTATATGGAATGTTCTTAATGCAGTGTTTTGGATGACAGCTGGTTGGGAGAAGATACTGGTGTTTGTCGGTTGGTTTTGAGTAGATGTCTGTGTGTAATTTGTTTTCCACCAGTCTGGTTGTTGTGTCCAGGAAAACATGGTTTGAGTTGGAAATTTCTGCCGTGAATTTTATTGAAGGATGGAAGTTGTTTGCCTTTGATATGAAGTCATCCAGACTTTCTCTTCCATACTGCCACTTCATTTCTATATCATCGATAAAACGTACCCACTGGTATGGTGTACGCTCAACCGATGCTAAGAGCTTTCCCTCAAGTTTTCCCATGAAAATGTTAGCATACGAAGGGGCCATTTTAGTACCCATTGCAGTTCCATTGATTTGTACGTAGTTTTCTTCATTAAATTCAAAGTTGTTGAGTTTTAGGACAAGCTCCAGGAGTTCATTAAGAAGTGTGTGGGTGGATTGTTTACAGTTCTTGTTGCCCATGCTTCGCTAAGTGCCATGTAAATTTGTTATCTACATTATCCTGCTTTGTATCAGTCGTTGTTGTTAGCCAACTTAGCAATGATTTTCCACCTGTGTCCATAAACGATAGTAATTGTTGCTCTATTGTAACTGCTGGTGTCAAGACGGGCATCCATAGAACCAATTTATTTAAAATGACTTTACCATCATCAACACCATTAGCAAGCCAGATTTCATCATTGTCATTTTCCTTTCGCACTAACACGACTGTATGCTTTGCTCCATAGATGACTTTTCTGACATTTCTACAAAATCCGAATATGTGATGTAACGGAATTGCACATGAAAACCCTCGATCCCTTCCTTTTAATGCTCCTTTTCGTGTTGCAAATTCTAGATTGAATTCATCATTGACCTTTCTTAAAATTTCGAATTGATTAGCTGAACCTTCACGGTCTGGATGATTTACAAGTTGTTGATCAGCTTCTGCAGTAGCTGCCGCAGTTAGTACTTTAACAAATTGATAATGGTTCGGATGATCAGAAGTATCCTTAGCAAACATCATAGACGGACCAGCCGACCTTGTATAATCATCAGAATATCTCGCAAGTCCGATTATTGTTGTTGCAATATCAACATCTTGTTCTATTGATTCAATTTCTTTTCCATCAATGATATAACTTGCACTGTTAAATAGCGCCATAATGCAATTATTTACGAAACCAACTCGGATATTTGGGTCATACTCATATGGTGTATCAGCTGCAACATCTGTTACAAGCTCTCCTTCTACTTCAATAAATGCCTCACACGGCAAAAAGTATCTACTTGTATCTTGAACTTGAAGTTCAACTCTCCCCCGTTGATTAGGCTCTCTTGCAGGATAGGCATAATACTGATAGTTAATTTTAGAATCATCTTTATTCACCGGTGCTGCCATATCAAACGCTGGATCAGTAATTTTTTTAAATGCCATTTATACTAAAACACTATCGTTTTTCTAAATGTAGTAATGGCTATCATTTTCTTTTTCGTCTGACATTTTTACCATTTTCTCCAAGACCACTTCCCGCTATCATACTTGCAATATTACTACCATCTGGTGAAGTCATTGCTAATGATGCTAGTTTTTGTTCCACTGCGTTATTTATCACTTTACTGACATCTGCAGGCATCATTGTTGTTGAAGGTAGCGGTGTTGAAACCATTTGTGGTGGTTTTCGTCCGAATCTAGATTTCACCAATGACGTTATTCTATTCTTTGCGGTAGAAAAGGCCGTTCCTGCAAGATCTCCAACAGCGTTAATTCCCTTATTACGAATAACATCAATGGCTTTCATCGCTAATTGTTTAGCAATTGGTGCTACTTTTGGGGCTATTCTTGTAAATAAACCCGCTATGGTATTTCCAAGGCCGTCTCCATAGTATGCCTTATAAACGGGCAATCTTGAGTTTACCACATACACGTTTGTTGGTTTATTGTGATTATAGTGTACTATCTTCTTATTTGAAATGACTTTGTAATTTCTAAATGCAGGCATTTCAGAAATTTCAATCGCTATAATAACCACTAAATTCCCCTGAAATTCCGTCCATTAACTCATCCAAGAGTTCTCGATACGTATGAATATCAATTATCCCACCTTGGAATAATCGTCTGTAAATATCAAATGCTTCATTAGTTATTTCGACTGAGTTATTCCCAGCTCGTTTACCTCCCATAAGAACCTCAAGTCGTGATATATCATTAATGATATTACTAGGACATATATGAGAATCATGATGAGAACTTCCATAACCCTCTCCTGAAGAACTTTCTGGTTCGGAAACGTTTTGAATTTCTGGAGCTGGTTCGGAAACATTTTGAATTTCTGGAGAATGTCGACCTTGACCTCGACCTTGACCTCGACCTCGACCTCGACCTCGATTTTTTTGTTGTTCTTTTAGTTGTTGTTGTTCTATACCTTACTTATTAACTCCCATTTTAAAAGCATTGTATTTCAATGTATTCCTATTTAAATTGCCTGAGATTTCTTTATTAATTTTAAATAACCAATCCACCCAGTCATGTCGTTTTATTGTGTTTTTTTTATACCCGTCTTTTAAAAATTTCCCCCTGTTATAATAACTTTTTTACAGCGAAGTCACCAAATGACACATAGTCTTCAAGTTTCAGCAATTGAAATTGTTTGATTTCTTCTATAGCTTCATCAGTGAATTTCTCCTTAAAAAAATACTTTTTTTAGTGGAAACTTTTTCAATAGAATCACTAACATCTTCAACGGGGTTATCATCAGTATCAATATTACCCATTTGTTGTATTTCTCGCTGAGTTTGTAACTCACCTGAAAGCTGTTTTATTTCCTCCTTGGTTTTTTCAGTTTCTGTAGCAATCTTTCCCAGCACATCAATAATAGGTACTGCTCCCTCTTTAGGGATGTCGCCGTATATAGCACGTTCTGTTGCAAGTTTTACATCTTTAGTGGCTTTAGTTACAGGAGCAAAAAGCTGTTCACTCCCAATAGAAAAGTCAGTCTGCGCTTGATGTCTAAGTTGTAGTTTATCTCGCACGTTATCTCGAATTGGTATAAACTTTTTCAGTAATGCTAACCTCTCACGGGCTAGTCTGGTAGTTTATGCTTCTGATGTCATTATTGAAAATGCTAACGTTTTTTCAATTGTGGGTTTCAATTCTTGCATTTCCAGACTCATCAATCAAACGTCTTATAGATTTCACTTTCAAAGCAATCTCTGACCGAACTTGGTATTGTTCCCCGAATTTCTTTCTAATTGCTTCAACTATACTAAATAGCCGAATGAATAAATTAATATCATTGTTATACAAAGAAACATTAACCGCTTTTTGGATTCTTTTTATCAGTGAATATATTTTAGGTAGGACATATCTTCCATGTTTCAATTGTATATTAATTTGTTCAAATTCATTCAAAAGTCTGTCTTCATTTAAAAATTCAGAAAGTACGATTCCTTGATTTCTTAAATTTGATATTTCTGTGATGATAGATGTAATATCTTGAAATTCCATTTATTGAATATTATTAATAATGTATTTTCTTATCTTTAAAATATTTTTATCGATTCCCAACATACAAAAAAAACAAAAACATATACAATGCCTGTCCCTTCCTCATTCGAGTTCCGAGGCAAGAGAGGGCACATACATTAAAGACTTATACAATGCCCTAACACCGCAATCAAGTTCAAGGGCGGGTTATATGGGTATTAGACGTGAAATCCAAGCGATTTCTTTACAAACATTGAACATATAACATGAAGCCTTATTTGGAAACCTCTTTCGCGCCAAACGACGTCAAAGAGGCCCAGAGGGGGGACAGCACATTCCTGGAACTCATTTAGTGCCTTCGCATTAAATAAGCCCAAGGGGCCACAAACATAGATCTCCCAATTGGAAGCTCTAACGTAACAAATGCTATATTAGGTCTTCCGGAAGATATGTTGTGGGGGGGGACAGTGCATTACATATAGGATGATTATATATACAATGCGATTATATAGGATGATTATATATACAATGCGATTATATAGGATGATATATATACAATGCGATTATATAGGATGATATATATATATATATATATATATATATATATATATATATATATATATATACAGTGAGATGATAGGATGTTATATACAATGCGATTATATAGGATGATATATATATACAATGAGATGATAGGATGGTATATATACAATGCGATTATATAGGATGATATATATACAATGAGATGATAGGATGATATATATATATACAATGCGATTATATAGGATGATATATATATACAATGCGATTATATATATATATATATATATATATATATATATATATATATATATATATATATATATATATGTATATATATATATATATATATATATATATATATATATATATATATATATATATATATATATATATATATATATATATATATATATATATATATATATATATATATATATATATATATATATATATATATATATATATATATATATATATATATATATATATATATATATACTAGGGACATCACATTACATATAGGATGGTATATATACAATGAGATGATAGGATGGTATGATAGGGACAATACAGGACGATACAAACATGAAACGACGGGGCGGACCTACACCCAATCTACCAATCAAAAGCAACCCAAGAAATTAACCATGGTTGCAGTTGAAAAAATTCAACCACACCATGTCAATGGCGTGGGAGTTTTGATTGGCATATATTGGGATTCGCTTAAAGCCCCAAATTTTTACGGCTCATATTATATATAAGGTGACTAATCCTGCAGTGTCAATGTGTAGGTGTGCTATTTTTACCACTAAATACTTAATAAATAACATTTCATGGCGTTAAATGAAACTAAATACTTGAATAAAACATTTTTTAAAGAATACAGCTGTTATATAATAATAAATATTTTTATGTTTTTTCATTAATTTTTATAATAACCGTAATAATAATTTGGATTCACGGCCATACATAACTCTCTCAAATTGTCTACCCTATATAGTTTTTTCCAACAAAACCCTAACTGCTGTTCTCAATACAGTCTTTAGAAACAAGAAACAATAACACAAAATCAAAGTCCGTACATACCTAATACGTATATATAACGAGTTAACCATTAAATACGTACATGAGATCACACACATCATTAATTCAATCTAATGTCACATGTGTTTTCTATGTTTATCTAGCACGAATTACATATCCGGGAATCAATATCGAAAGTAGGATAATCACGTGACGATCAGTAGTAATGAGGGAAAATACGGAAAAAAATAAAAAATAAAAAAATATATTTTATTAATAGTAATTATTGAGAGTCATTTAACGTGTATGAAAACTTTATTCTATGTCCATTTTTCTTTGAGATAGCTGTTTGATAAATCCCTTCAGCAACGTTTCGTACTGAAGGCATACATATTCCAAAATATTTTCCGGCAGCATTCATTGATTGAAAAACTATTTCTTCATTCGTCGTTGTATCAAATGATTTAACTCCCTTGCGTCATTTTGAGTATTTTCCTGTCTTTCCTCTTTTTGTATTCTCTCTTTGAGAAATGCATTGTAAATTGGAAATCGCGTTGTTTAAAGGATTAGAGTCAATATGATCAATAACATTACCATCTTTAATCAATCCATAAAATGCTTCATATACAATTATGTGAACGTAATAGTTCTTTCTTCCAGCAGTAAATTGCAAGTATCCATGATTATTAACAAAACCAATTGGCTTTTTCAGTCTACAGTGTCTAAGATCACCATCAGCAGATATTTCATAAATAACAAGTATTGGATGTGGTATGAATTCTTGCTCCATTTATATATAATAATACTATTTGTCTAATTCATTATTTGCTTTAATTATAAATCTATTAATGTAGTCTAGAGGGTTTTTTATGATTTTGTATTTGACAGAGTCATGGTTAGGGTTAATGATAGCGTTTTTTATTCGTTTATCATAATAACGTTTTAATTCTCTAAACCGCTTACCCCCACAATTGATACATAATTGTGTTTTCCTCGCACACCCACCCCACAATTTATGCATGGTGCCGGGCCTGTCGAATTATTTCTGACACTCTGTAAGTGATATCCACAGAATTCACCTCTACACGATTTATTGCATGGGGTTACTGATCCAATCATAAGCCATTTGCAGTGATTCATTATATATAAACAAAATTTTCTATTTAAATACTTGTCTTATTTATATGAGTGAAGAATTCAAGAGATTATCGGCAATCAAGCCTTGGAAAAATATTAAATTCAATCTTGATAAAACTCTCGAAGATGTACCAAAAGAGAGAATAAATAATAGAAGTCTGATTAGAAAAATACGAGATTGTGTTCATGAGTTTAAACAGGACGGTGCATCACACACCTGGTCAACATTTAAAATTGATGGTGTTGTTGATGCTAGAATGAATGATGAAACAGCAGCTATGATACTATCACAACTTGGCAATAAAAGGTATTTTCTCAGAGTGAAATTCATTATCAATTTAGAATCGGGCGATTGGGTTATAAGAGACAAGTTTGAGCCAATTCTCAAAGATAGGACAACAGTCATTGTTAGCCGTGATTCCAGACCAGGGCTGTTAACTGGAATTGATAAACCATACTATGAAAAAGCGTATCCAGTAACAGCAATTGTTTATGGGATGTATCCGTTAAATAAGAAACCTGACATTGGAAAACTAGCACCAATGAAACAGTCAACGTCAGTGGAAAAACCACTCAATTGTGTGGCACAATGTGTCATAGAACACTTTACAAATGCACTCCGTGGGAATAAATTAACCGATCTAAGACGTAAAAAATAGATCAATGGGAGCTAACAGTGAAAGAGAACGGAGCAACTATTTCCGATATAGCTAGATTGGAAAAGTCGTTGAGATTTCCGATAACCGTTTCAACGATAACTGGCGAAGTATTATACGAATCGAAATACAATAAAAACGGAGCTCCAATCAAAATTATTGATCA
The DNA here is from genome assembly GCA_016746295.1 of Potamilus streckersoni. Lineage (NCBI taxonomy): Eukaryota > Metazoa > Mollusca > Bivalvia > Unionida > Unionidae > Potamilus > Potamilus streckersoni. Next base: position 78,986 of record JAEAOA010000846.1, on the reverse strand, counting down.
TAACAAACACGCATGGACATCCGCAGTTACAATATTCCCGCGAGACAGAACAGTGAAATATATCCCAGAAGAATTCACCAAGGATGGCATTCTCACTGAAGAAAGATTATTCGACGATATTGCTAGTTTGTGTAAAAACGACTCTGTATCAGTATGGATACTTCATAGTTTTGAAGATGAAGAATGTCAATTCAATCAATTTGTGAAACCTAACGGTGAATTATATCGTACTGAAAGTCTACATAATAGGATGAAAAATCTAGCAATAAGTCTCAGTGAAAAGGCTAGCGTTTTTAATGAAAAATCCGCCGATTACGAACAGTTACTTACAAATTGTTTTACAATTCCATCGGTTGCAGCTCATTTTGCAAGAAAGAAAAATAATTGGAAACCAACACGAAAAGAGTTTTTACAGGATGTTCAATCCAGCTGTTTGGAATATTATCATGGCGGTCTATGGGACGTTAAGTATAATCGTGAAAGTATGATATCAGTTGATATCGTTGCCTGTTATCCAGGAAGTTTTCTAGGATATGGATTCGCTGGTGAGTATTTTAAACGGTTTGGACATCCCACACATGAAATGACTCGCGTTGCTATTAATTGACCACTGCCTGATTTTGATTTGACCGGTTTTGCTTGCGTAGTATCATTTGAATTCGCTGAAGGACTTCATCCGTGTTGTTATGTTTGGATTGGTAGACACATGGCTGAAAGGATGTGGTTACCAATAGTGTTATTGCGATATATGATTGATTGTAAAATGTTAGTTTCGTTGATTGTCAGCGAAGCGATTATCTCATATCAAAAACAAACCAATGTCTGGTTACCAGAACCAGAATGTCTTGATAGTATAATCGATAAGTCTAGAAAACATATTGATGCTGACGAGGAGCACATCATTGAATGGTCAAAAAAGATATTTAATCAACGAAATAGTGAAGCAAAGGATCTCTGCCGAAGAATAATCGGTAAATTTACACAAGATGGAAAAAAAAATCAACTTTAAAAGACAATCCTCACGATTGATTATAGATGATGCCGAATACGACTTCGTTATTAAAGATGCAGTAGAGAAAAATAGATACGCAAATTGTAAAACAGCCTTCTTGTCCAATAAAACAAAGTTAGGTAGAATTGTTACTTACAGTGATGGAGAAAGCTCTGCATATCTACATTTAAGGGCTTTTATGCTGGGTTATGCATCTATCAATCTATTTGCAATGATAAATAGATTTCCTAATATAGCAGTTAGAGTTGCAATTAATTCAATGTATGTCGATAAAAAATATATCAAAGAGGTAACTAAATTTACTAATAGCGAAGAGACTTGGGGAACATGGCGAATTAAACGTGAAATACAATGCGATTATTCTGAATCAGCAGACCTTGAGATTAAAAGCAGTTACCTGAAAAACGATAATTCTATCAGTGAAAAATCCGAAGGATTTTCTATGTCTAAAGCACCACCGATATCAGATCCAATTTGTAGATATAAAACAGTTTATTTAAACGGTTGTGGTGGATCTGGAAAGACAACACGTGTGATAGAATTATATCGAGAGAGAACGTCCATGATTGTACTCACACCAACCCATAGACTAGCGAGAGAGATAAAACAACGCCAAAAATCCAAAGGATTTTCCGTTGAAGCTTGCACGTATCATAGTTTTTTTCGATACAAGGGCGATGCTTGGACTCCAGAGCGAATGCGTGAAAAATTTATTCCAGCTGTTATTATTTGGGATGAAGCATGTACTGTTTCAGAAGATGTATTAAAAATGTTTCTTGATTGGTTATTGCAAAATAATACAAAAGTTATATTGTGCGGCGATCATGGTCAACCACCACCATTTGTTGGTAGAAGTCCACATAATTGGTTAAAAGGATTTGTTGATTATTACGAAGAAATTGATACTGACTATAGAGCACTCGATGAGCAGTTACGTGAGTTTAAAAAACTAATTAGATTACAACCCGATAGAATTTAATGTGAAGTAGCGCGTGAAATAATTTCTGAAACACATATGAATGATTTTTGGGAAACATGGAGACCAAATGATTTTTTAGTAGCAAGTAGAAAGATAGTCAGAGACGCACTTCAGAAAAAGTTGTTTGAGCTACACAAGAAAAAATTCCCAACGTTTCCAGTACCGTTGTGTTATGGACCATTGGATACACGAAAGCAGAATATTGAAGTTGAAATTCCAGGCCAGACGGAAAAACAGATTCTAGTGTTAAATGATATTGTACTAGTTGATATCAATGCTGCAGAAGATGCATTATGCGCTGATAAATCACCATGGACGCTTGGTTATGTAACAACAATACACTCGTCACAAGGATTGACCATCACGGATACAATTGTTTGGATAGTTGATAATCGCATTGAATGGTCAAATTTAGTCTATCTCGCAGTGTCCAGAGTACGACGAATAAATCAACTACGAAGGATTGTTTTCGATGATGATTTTAATGCAAACGATGATAACACTGATATTAGCATCATTAATAAAAAACTCTCTGTTTACAAACAACAGGACAAAAAAAAACAACGAGAATTTGATATTGATGCTGAAGTAATAATCGCATTAAAAAAACAACAGAATAATCACTGCGTCAGTTGCAATTGTATAATGCGCTGTCAGTATTCGGATAAAGACCCTCGACAATTCACCGTAGACAGAAAAAATAACAGTCTTGGTCATGTCAGAAACAATGTGATGTTGACCTGTCTTGAGTGTAATAGACGTAACGGAGCTAGTTAAGACCAAGTGGCGGTAATTGAGTATCGTCCGGAATGACTTGTAGTTGTTCGCGTGTAAAACCACGCTGAGGTGCAGTTGAATCCAATATGTAGATTGGAGGTCTACCAGTTGATCGCATTATGGTTGAAATTTTATGCGTAGTAACACTCCATATAGGATCAGTAGCTCTTCTTTTACCACCTTCAAGTTCTCCTGGTTCGTATAAATATCTCACAGTAATATCACCGAGAAGTGGCTGAGTGCTAACCCGCTGTGGTTGTTCGGGTATATATTTTTTTTATTGCAATATTTGGTTTCATATTAATAGTTCGAGTAATCTCGTTTTTTAACGCTGCAACTACACTCGGTAACCTTTGGACCCATTCACAAGATCGTTTTTCTTGGATGAATTCTTTTGCATATTGATATCCAAATAACCGTTCTGCAAGAGTTCGATTAAATCGTTCTACAATTGCCTGATCACGATGTAACGCAGTATGTCCCCGTCGTATTGTAACATTATGAGTTTTCATTGTTGATAGAACAACACCTTGAAACTCTTTGCCAGGATCAACTTGTAATAGATTTGGCCATCTTAGAGGACCTCGTCTATAAATCCTTTCAAATGCAGAAGCGACTTCAGAAGCTGACTTTGTTTTCAATGCTTCTGCCTGTTTAAATCGACTCGCAATATCAACTACAGTTAACGCGTATTTGTAACCATGGTCATGTGGTAAAAACAATAAATCAACCTGATGAACTTCATTGGGTACGGTAACATCAAAATGAGAATAATTAATTCGTTTAGGCTGTGGTAGATAAATTTGCCATATAGCTTGTTTGGATAACCAATCTTTCGCAGTGGACTTTTTCACTTTTGCAACGTTAGCGAGTTTACTGATTGCTGCTTTACCCTTCCAGTATCCTTTCAGAGAATAATAAATAGATTCCATACTATAAAAACACTAGTGTTTTTAATTACCAGCACCTAACACCAATTTGCCTTTCATAGCTGATTTGACCAACCATGAATGCAATTTTTCTTTGAAGGATTTATCGGGAATAGCATTTAACGCATGAATTAATTTTACATCCGCGAGATGTCTTTGTTGCAAATTATTACTTTTATATGCAACATCATGAGCATGACATGCCTTATCAATAGCATTTATCGGATACTCACCAGGCCGGGGCTGATTTTGATCATCAAGTCTGATATCTAATCTCGTTCCGGGACCACAGTAACTATATCCTGGAAGGTGTTTTTCTCCGGGGTATTTTGCCCATGGGAGTCCTGGGGGTTTTCCAAGTTTTGCGGCAGAATCAACTCCGAGTTGCTTTTTTTTTAAAAATCTAAATTTTTTTGTACCACATGTTACACACTTACCAGTAAGCGCTAGTCTATTGTTTTTAGTTGTAATGGTTGTCTGATCGGTTGTATCAGTACGCTTTTTACATTTAACACAATATAAATCCATAATTTATATATAGCGTTATGAATATAATTGATTTTTCAGCGACTAAAAGAAGAGAACCGGTGAAACACTTTGCAGCGCTTCCGAATTCTGTCCGTGCCATTATAATCGGACCATCTGGATCGGGTAAAACACAATTGCTGCTTAATTTGATAATGCGATTTATGAAGTGGGATAAATTATATTTAGTTGCACCATCCGTAGATGATCAACGGTGCTATGAAGTGCTAAAAGATTATAATGAAAATGCATCAGAAATTAAAGGTGAAAGTGTAATTGACTTTATTACTGATATTAATGATGCACCATCAGTAGAAGATCTTGATGGAGACATAAACAATCTTGTAGTGTACGATGATGTAATGTTAGATAATCAAAAGAACCCTGCTAGAATATTTTCCCGAGGTAGGCATAAAAACACTGATGTGATATATGTCACTCAACGATACACTCAAATTCCAAAAGTGATTCGCGATAACTGTAATATTCTTGCTGTATTCAATGGCGTTGATACACATACGCTACGAAATATTTGGCAGACATGGTGTTCCGATATGGACTTCAATGGATTTAAAAATTACTTTAGTCATGCTCAGTCAGTCCTATATGGATTTATAACAATAAATTTACACGATCCTCGGTCACGATATCGTATTGGACTTGATCAAATATTTGGTTAAATAATTTGTATTAAACAGCAGCAGGAGAGGCGAGATGACAACATATTTGCGACGTAGATGGCAGCAATTTTGAGGGTGGTTATGACAATGTATTTACGACAAAATAGCTAAGGCTCCATTTGTAAAATGGAGTCTTTATTTTTTTTTGGTTAAAATATGAGATTTCGTAGGAAGGCTCCATTTGGCATTCTGAGGCTTTAATCGATTTTGTCGCAAAAATTTGTAGGGTTCGCCCCCCCCCCCTGCTGCTAAAAGATTGTTTGTTTTGAAGCTTACGCTGGAATCAGGGCTTTCATAATGCAGCGTAGATTTATAACATCTTACACACCTGTAGAGAAAAGATTTAAATAAATTATTCTCCAGTAAGTTGACTACCTTGAAACCTCAAGCCCAAATTGTTTCTTCCTTACCAATAATAACAAAATCGTTGGTAAAATAATGTTAGATCATTCATTCACATTATTGCATCAGTTTATAACAACCTAATCAAGCTAAGTTATACATGTTTATTACACACCAGGGAGAAGGACACGTTCTACGTTGACATTCATTTCATTCGACATTCTTATAAATTTACTTTCATTGATGCGAATAAGTAAACTCAAAGAATGCTTGGTTTGATCCAGTTGTTAAGAAGAAACCATGCTTCCAGGAATTCAATTGAAGGCTTTATGTAGCACAATCCAATTTTGACCTGTTTAAAAGCCACATTACCATGAAAACATAAACATTGTAGATACATTTTCGACTATAACTGTAATAATGCATTCATGGTTTGAATACAGAAATACAATTATATTTTGACATTTACATTAGTGTGCATGAGAAATTATAGCAAATCATCTAGGTCGAAGGTAGTGTATAAACTATCAGTTTAGAATGTACACACCACAAGGCCATCACCAGCTGCTATTTGCTAAATAAAAACAAATCATTGTCTTAAAACCTACGAATATGTAGAAACAAATCCCTTAAATTTACGTCTGTGTACATGCATTCATTACACACACATACATACACACATACATACATACATGCATGCATACATACATACATACATACATACATACATACATACATACATACATACATACATACATACATACATACATACATACATACATACATACATACATACATACATACATACACACACACACACACACACATACATACATACATACATACATACATACATACATACATACATACATACATACATACATACATACATACATACATACATACATACATACACACACACACACACACACACACACACACACACATACATACATACATACATACATACATACATACATACATACATACATACATACATACATACATACATACATACATACATACATACATACATATACACACATATATATATATATATATATATATATATATATATATATATATATATATATATATATATATATATATATATATAGATATATATATATATATATATATATACGTTTGTTTTTCTCACCAATGGGACAAAGAAACCTACCTTATTTGTTAACCTTACTCTTCCTCTGTATAATTGGCAATCTCAGACATGCATGTCGTCCCAGTCATGGTGTCCAAGCGCTAGGAATTACTTTTAAAAAGAAATCCTCGATATCTTCTGTTGTGCTTGTAGGAATTATTGTTAAAATCCTGCAACAACAACAACACAAGATATAGGAAGAGGACGTTCAGTCATAGGCCTATGTTTCAATAGCAGAAAAGGTGTATTTCCTAGAAGGTAATGATTTATATTTTTCCTGATGTCACTATACATTTTGTTAGAACTATACCCAGTAGGCATATTGAACTGCACAATATCGTAACCTTGCATAAGTTTTTCAAATTAGAACTGATGAATGGTAAAACCTAACCTTAAAAAGAGAATAATATTTACTTTCGTTTTGATATGACAATCATGAATTAAATATAATAATACAGTAGTAACATCCAATGGTTTTATGGTTCTTTTTTTCTCATGCATAGAACTTGCATTTTTAGGGTCAACAGGTCAGCTAATTGCTCTCATTAACATATTTGTCTAAGCATGTCTGGTTCTGATGCATTAATTGAATTATATTTAGGAATATTATTTTCAACTCAGCTATGGAGTTCCTTTCCTAAGTTTTGTACTGAATTAAGTGGATGCAGTTATAAACCAATACATAAAATGATGCAAGTACATAAAGAAATTAGCAAATTGCAGTTTAAGTCAAGGATGAAAAAATCATTAGCGCAGCCACACCATAGTAGAGGTTTTATGTTGCATAAATCACCACCTAACTCAGATCTGAGTCACCTAAAACAGAGATGTACATCAGCCATAATAAATATTTATTATTTTCAAAGTATTGCAATAGGTGTAAGGACGGGTGATTGGCTCAATTAGTGGTTTGAGGCCGTTATTTAATGCATTTGAGTATTTGGCGCGGATCAGTAAGACTGCGACTAACCGGAGCAGACATTTAGTCAAATGACTTTTGCAAGGAATGTATAGCTACACACATATTGTATACAATGAAGATAAATTGTTCTGATCTATATATCATAGCAGTCGATAAAATGTAATAACTTCCTAGTGTTTTTAATGAAAAAAGCAGCATGCTCTTATACAGGTTGCGGTGGACTAGTGAGCCGTTTCCATAGCGTACCGAAAGTAAACATTTTTTTCTACTTATGTATTGTATTGCTGTTCTATATGAAGGTTTAAAATCGCTATCCACACTTGAGCATGAAAGAGGGAAATGTGAGAACTAGCAGAAAAGATGAACAAATAACACACAGAGACCCGAACACAGACAGTGACCCCACAAAACACACACACATACACACACACACACACACACACACATATATATATATATATATATATATATATATATATATATATATATATATATATATATATGTTGTTACATAAATGTAATTAAATTGTTTGTTTTAAATTATTTTTGTTTATTTTATTTCATTACATGTTATTATATGGATAGCATTATTCACTATTTTTGACATTTTTACAGAAATTTCAATTCAGTAAGTACGTCTGTAAAAAAAAGCCAGTAGCTTTTTACATTGTATCAATCGATGACCTAGATTAATGGTCATTTTCCGATTTGTTGCAATCTTTTTAAATTTTCTTTTATCGAATCTTATAGAAAGATTCGTTCAGTAGAATCCAAGACGTCCATGGCATACTTAGACAATAACACACATATCTCAAATGTAATGTAAGGTTCTTTTTGGATAGCGACGTTACAACGAAATTAAGAACTTTAGGTATATTTGTAAAATATATAAGAAAATCAAACCTGAAATTGTAATGTACCTTTTCTGGTGGCATTTTGTTATTCTAAATAAATGGATTTAGAAATGGGGAGCATAGTATGGTAAACAATTTAAATATATTCAAACATTAGCACAATCCGATATCAACCACAAATGTAATGAATAACATTATTTTGGAGCCTGAAAAATAAATCCGATACAGTACGACAAACGATCGAAGATCCCAAAAAAATAAGAAAGTAACTGAAATGAAGAAGAGGCGGATTATGAAGATGCTGGTCCGCTGTCAAATCTTATTTGACCGAAACTTGGCACATCAATTGCCTTCTAGCAATAGTAAAGTAAAGCTAAAACAAACTTATCGAATCACAAATTTAATATTCGTTTGTTAGCTAAATGAATATTTATTGTGAGTAAAGGACACGAAATACATAATTGTTTTCCGTTTTATTCAAATACGGTAGCGTTTTTTTCTTGCAAGTCGATGAAAACTGTATTCCTGATAATTTGTAAATTATCATGTTTCTTATTTGAAATTGCATCAGATTCGGTCAACCCATCAGCAATTAATTTCGTTAATATGACAGGATAATCGGGGTATTCATGTTTTCTGTTCATCATTAAGCATGTTGTGCTTCATTTTCCAGTTGTACCAAACATAAAAAGCACACTAGTTCACATGGGGAACGTTCTGAAAGAGAGAAAATTAGGCAAAACAGTACAATGTTATAAATTTAATTAGAGAACAAATTGTATTTACTAACGTCAACGGTTTTTTTTGTAATTTGATTTAAAAAATGCGAAATGAAGATCATTCTTCATCACATATTCTAGAAAGGTACATGATTATAGAATATAAACTTAAGTCGTAGATTGGATTAGAATCTTGCACATTTTGACTATTTTGAATAGGGCTTCAATATTCGCATTCACAACTACCCAGACGAGAATTTTGCAGTGTTATGTATTATGAACGATATAAGCAGGACTTTAGTTTCAAATGCACAGCTGACAAAATGCAAACAGAAGAAGATTTGGCATTACTTTGTAATATTTCCAAAGTAAATCTTTTTATCTAGCAGTGTCTCATTTAGCAGAAATCGTCAGCGAACACAAAAAACGCGTTTGATATTAAAATTGGTAATGTTTCGGCTCATGCCTTCTTTGCTACAATAATGTTATCATGTGCAAACAAAGAACGATTAACATAATTCAATATCAAAAGGCATGTTTGCTAATTAAAAAGACACATGCTGTATGTTTGAGGAGCGGTATACAATTCAAGGAGAAGGAGTTTTCCTCCGTTGTCATCATTGCACATCCGGATAACATTGCTTTTCCCAGGTGCAAAGAATTAAACTGAAAGATATAGTTTGTTTGATCCGAGGCATACGCAGGAATCAGGGCTTTTATAAACCAGCAAAGATTTATAACATCTTATACAACTGTAGAGAATAAAATTAAATAAATTATTTTAACACTTAATCTTCCAAAAGTTGACTACCTTTAAAATTCAAGCCTAACTTTTTTCTTCCTTATAAAGAGCAACTGAATCTTTGTTAAAATAGCTACATCATTCGTTCACAGTTCTGTATCAGTTTAGAACAACCTAATCAAGCTAAGTTATACATGTTAATCACAAAGGTAACCTTCTACTTTGGTATCCATTTCATTTGACATCCCTATAAATTTGCTTTCCCTAACGCGAATAAGTAAACTAAAAAAATGCTTGGTTTGAACCATTAGCTTAGAACGAATCCAGGCTTTCAGAATTCATCAAATCTTTTCAGCATCATACACGCTTTTATGGTACAGATTTAAATATATTAGTTTAGCAATCAATACCCGAAATTTGACGTTTGGATAATACATGAAATATAAAAGACAAGATGTTTCTGTTTTAAGTAGAATAAATATTTATTTTGTTTCTCTTCTTAAGACATCTACTAGGTCAAGTAATTTCATATACATGTAACAATTTTCAGACAAAATCTTGTTATACAATCAGTTGCTTCTGATGATTTTTAAAACCGTTTCCGTTATTAGTTAATATAGATAGCTATCAACGTGAAAGTTAATTATCTACGTAAGGACATCTAGTATACAGGCATTTCTTGTCACTGAACTGCGCCAGGTCGAAATTATCTTAAGTTGAAAACAGAAAATAATTTACTCTGTGAAGTTAGTATATCATCGTGATAGCCATGCAATTACTTAACATTGTCATTATTTTAAGAAGAAATTCGTACTGGCACATGACTCTTTATTAATCAATGAAATGAATCATTTAGAGTAATACAATTTATTAAAACTTAAATCCCAAAGCAAACTAAGACTACTTCATTTATTTTTCAATTACGTTGAATTACTTTGTATACAGAGAGTAAAGATAGCTCTTGACTAACAATTTAGTTAATGTCATATTCTCTGTAATTAATCTGTTTTGACCAAAATATTTTTTTCTCTTTCTGATAATAAAAATCAAATGTATTATAAATAAATAGTCTCTTGACCGGTGCTTAAAATGCACAGTAGTTTTCAGAAGTCAGTATCTTCTGTGTAAGAAAGGTGAGATAAATAAGTGTTTTTCTTGCACAGAAGAATGGGGATTTGGATTATCCTTAGAGTATTTCCTCCATTATTATCGTCGAGGTGTAGCTCTTACAGATAAATCTTAACAAAAAAAAACCCCAGCAACAACAACAATAACAACAAAACAACAGCAGCAACAACAACAACAACAACAACAATAATAATAATAATAATAATAATAATAATAATAATAATAATAATAATAATAATAATAATAATAATAATAATGTGAGTGTGATTATGATTTTAACGAAGCCTTAAACGTTTCTGGTCATATCGCTACGATGTCTGCAGTGTGGCAGTTTATAATGATGTCTAAGTCTGGGACATCAAGCTGAAGAAATGTAGTATCATGTCTCACCCAGTCACCTGTTCCTGACATCAAGCCGACCAGTACTAACATCTTAATGCTGAGACCCATGTGAGACAGCTGCTAGAACCTGCTACCTCCCGCATGCGACGCGGAGGCTCTGATTGCATAAGCAGAGGAGGTACATGATAATATTAATAATATCAGTTATGGCCTATATTAATAGGTAGATGGCAATACTACTACTACTACTACTACTACTACTAGAAATAATAATAATAATAATAATAATAATAATAATAATAATAATAATAATAATAATAATAAAAATAATAATAATAATAATAGATTTATGTGAAGTTGTGTGAGGGCGGAATTATCAATCAAGTGTACAATATATTTTATAATCAAATAATAGTTACAACTTAGATTGAAATAGTAATCATTTACTGTGCTTGTGTTGCGTGCTGATTTCTTGTATAAGGCTGTGAACCTCGTAATCTTTGCAGAACTCGGCGATATTATGTCCCGCGATGACCTCAACGGCGGCAAAGGAAAGAACTTGTCGATCAACTTTCCAGTTTTCAGTTGGTATGACACTTTTGTAACCCTGTAATGAAATTTAATGCGTATAATACAACTCTCTAACAGTCTCATTTATAGATAATTTGCGCTGAAAATGTATAATAGAAAGTTCAGAATAATATGAATATATTTGCAATTTTGCTTATATTTTGGTATATTAATGGAAGTAAATCATGATTGAACTTTTTGCTTGGCTTAAACATCTGTTAAGATAAATCTCATTCCTATTTTCACACGATCAATAGATTATGATTGGATAAAATAGTTTGATATCTATTTAGTCATTGAATGATATATGTTGTAATTAAAATCCATGCAGTTTTCTAAAATGATATTTAGAAGGAAAATACCAAGGTACCATTTTTTCACGCCGAATTACTACCATTGCTTGCTGGATGGATTCATTTGAAGGCTTTATGTAGCACAATCCAGTGTTGACCTGTTTAAAAGCCACCATACCCTGAAAACATAAACATTGTAGATACATTTTCGACTATAATTGTAATAATGTATCCATGGTTTGAATACAAAAATGCAACCATATTTTGACATTTACATTATTGTGCATGAGACATTATGGCAAATAATCTAGGCTGAAGGTAGTATATAAACTGTCAGTTAAGAATATGCACAGGACGAGACTGTTCATGACCGTCACCAGGTGTTTCTTTCTAAACAAAAAAAATTATGGTCTTAAAACATACGATTATGTAGAATAAACCCCTTAAATTTACGTCTGGATACATGCATTCGTTATATATATATATATATATATATATATATATATATATATATATATATATATATATATATATATATATATATATATATATATATATATATATCATACGTTTTTTTTCCTCACCAATGGGACCTAGCTAGTTTGTTAAACTTACTTTCACTCTCTAATTTTGGTAATAATCTTAGTCATGGTGTTTATGTGCTGTGAATTACTTTTAAAAATTAACCCTCAATATCTTCTGTTTCTGCATGTCATAATTATTGTAAAATCCTACAACAACAACAACAACAACATATACAATAGCAAGAGGACATTAATTCATAGATTTATATTTCCATAACAGAAAATGGATATTAACTAGAAGGCAATAAATTATATTTTTTCTGATGTTACTACACACTTTGTGTTAGAACTGTACCCAAAAGGCATATTAAACTGCACATGATCGTAACCATGCATTTGTTTTCTAAATAAGAACTGATGAACGGTAAAAATTAACCTTATAAAGAGATTATTATTTATTGTCATTTTGATATAAAATCCATCAATTACATATAATAATACAGTAATAACTTCCAATGATTATATGGTTCTATTTTCTCCTGCGTAGAACTTGCATATTTAGGGTCAACAGGTCAGCTTATCGCTCTCATTAACATATTTGTCTTAATACACAGTATTTGGAAATAAAACAATGATAATGTATCGTGGGGTGACAAATAATATAACCCTTTGACTTGGATTTTCATTATCTCGGTCCAAACCACACCATATATTCCGTCAATATATACACAAAACGCGGGATTTTATAATTGTTCCTAAAAATCATTTAGACTTACAAACCTGAAGAAGTGCAGTGATGCGTATACAACAATTAGGTCATAAATTCCTTGCTGTTCATTAATGACGCAATCATGGTGACACCAATTAACATACTTGTTATATTGTACAACATTGGTAACAGTATTATAGGCATTCAAAATTGCTTGTTTTGATAATATCAAGACATGAAAATTGTATGCCTTTATTCCTATGTTTATTTTTCGTTTCTGTACAAGATTAATTGTGAACACATTTTCCCTGGTTGGTGATATATACTGATCTATCAATTTCAACCAGTGAGTATTTTGTGACTGTTATATTTGGTGACGTGCATTGCGGTCTCCAAAGTAAATCATTATTAAAAACAATGATATGCATTTAGAATGAGAAGGCGGATACATGTCTCATTTCACTATCTGTTTCAGGTACCGTTCTGTAGTCGTGCAGATTAATTGTTGTCCAAGGGCAGCTGGAATGCAAATCCGTACCCAGCGTGTATAATCCAGTTTGCTCCAAAGTGTCATAGACAGCGTCCATCATGACTTCATGTCCAACATTCACCAGTTTGGATACTCGATACCTCTATTTAAAAAGCACGAAATTTTTTTCAACGACTGTAACTAAGACCGAGTAAAAGTAAGGAAATACGACCTTGGCAAAGAAAAACAAATCAACAAAAAATTATCACAAACTGACGTGAATAATACGAATAGTAGTAGTAGTAGTAGTAGTAGTAGTAGTAGTAGTAGTAGTAGTAGTAGTAGTAGTAGTAGTAGTAGTAGTAGTAGGGTTTAATGTTTGTATCTAAATATTATGAAACACAGCAAATATGGGTCACAGCTGGCTTTCATACCTGACTAAATATTTAAATTCATTTTGCATGATTAGCTATCATTTTAATCGACTTATTAATTTTACTTCTTGTCTTCAAACAAAATCGTTTCATTTAATATATTTTACATATTTGGATAGATGATTTTTAACATTGTGCTGTTAAAAATATTCTAGCTAATTACTTACCAATATATCTGCTGAGCACATGGATATCACCATTAACGACAAAAGGAAAGTCGGTAACATAGACATGGTGATGCTTGTAAAATGTTCCTGCGGAGAAAAGAAATGTGCAGGTATCAACAATAGCAAGCTTAATGTGTGCATTCATTATTGGACAACGCTTATTGTTTACCTGGTTGCTGCTCGTCGTACAGAAAATGCATGGCTAGATACATTGGAAGCAAACAAAAAAAAAATCTTCCCTGTCAGTGTAATATGTTAATATTTATTCCTTCATGTAATAATAATAATAATAATAATAATAATAATAATAATAATAATAATAATAATAATAATAATAATAACAACAACAACAACAACAACAACAACAATGACACGACTACGTAACTTAGAAATTAATTGCTTAGATGCTTATCATCATTGAAACAAAACAGTACCGGTGTACAACCTCCTCTTGCTTGTAATATATTAAACTTGAATAATCGTATTACCATATATATATATATATATATATATATATATATATATATATATATATATATATATATATATATATATATATATATATATATATATATATATCTGCTCAAAAGAAAGTCGTGCCGAACTCCTGTGAAATGTTATCTCTGTTTCATATGCTCTATGCTAATCAATAATCAGGAAAACGCAGTTAGATAACCCTTTGTAGCCATAGCTGTTCCTGTGTCATTCAACCGAGATTAGTAATCAATAATTGGGGCTTTACAGATGTGCAGTTTCCCTGTTTTCTTACGTGGCTTTTGAATCCTTATTCTAGCTCTGTAACATGTTTAGTGTATTTCAAGAGGTAACTCGGGTGTCGACATTTAATTGTCAATTACTCTAGAATCAACATATTTTCCTTTACATTAAAATTAAATTTAGCTTCATCACAGCGAGATATAGGATAAATGTAATGACCAGCAATGTCTTTAAATATTTTTTTTTATTTGAAATCGCTTTACGCTTGACATTAAATATTTCGTTTTTATTTCAACAGTGCTAAACTAAAGATCTTGCCATGTAAGATCGACAGACTTTGATTAGCATTAATTCTTATCAATATTTGACAATGTTGTAGGCTTCTTTTTTTCGATTGAAAATGCAAAATTTCTTTCCATGTAGAAATATATTTCCTGTTCAATTCCTATCATTTAGCAAGTACATTTACTGACATAATGACTGGTGACTTCCATCGACATTTAACGTAATCTACCTAACATATCTGTGTTAGGATGGAATGTGTAAGAAAATTGTATTAAAACAATTTTTATTTATTCTTGTTATATAATTGTGTACTATTTCAATAAAGAGTTAGTTTTTCTATGTGAAATCCTGCACAATGTATGATATTTAAGTTGGCAAATTTACAAATCTGCAGCAATAGTGCTGGATAAGAATATTTCTTTCTGCCAAATATATCACTAACGTTTCACATGTTCATGGTAAAATGTATTTTGTCGTATAGACCCAGACGGTAGTCGGTAATAAAACGATGAAGTCTCACTTTTAGATTCTGGTGAAACCCAAGCACTGAAATATACGACCACATTTGGCTTCGCCTTGAGAAACTGTGTATAAGAAGCGAAAAGATTTGCTTGGCAAACTTAGTGCGTTTCGTCGAAACGCAAAGCAGCTTGTATCATTTTACAGTATCCTGCACCTCCGCATTGCGAGAGCTTTCCCAAAGGAATGTAGCAGTATCTACTACACCATTATGCGTTACAACTTTATCTTTAAGAGAGCCCTAACATTCTTTTTTCTTGCTCTCTAATCATGGGCAAATCATCTCTTAAAGTTGCGAGAATTTCCTTGTAATAGCAGAGAATGAGAAGAAGGTTACGATAAACAGACTTTTCATAACAAGTAGTTGGAGAAATATCATGAACAAAGTTGTCAGTTCGCTTAATTATGATCCAAGAGAGAGAGAGAGAGAGAGAGAGAGAGAGAGAGAGAGAGAGAGAGAGAGAGAGAGAGAGAGAGAGAGAGAGAGAGAGAGATTCGCATCAATCAAAACCTTTTTGACGAGCAGATTACACGCCGCCGAGTTGTGCCGCCGCCTTACCTATGATAGCTACAGCACTACCCTATTCGCTTGACAGTTTCTGCATTACTACTACTTCACTCCATTTGGAATGTCTGGCAACTATCCTTAAATTGCCAAATTATACCCAGTGTTTGAGAGTGTAAAGATATTTTGTATGGTATATGCCCTATGAATTCATCATTTTTAGCACTTGAGTAAAATAACTCAGTTTTCACTATTTGAGAGAATATATCATTTTTACTCTCGAGTGAACCACATTATTTTTTTCATAGTTTAAATTATTGTGAATCGTTCACCTTTGTCCTTGTATTGTGTAAGGTCATTTATTTGTATTTATATATTATATATTGTATTTATATATTTGTTGCATATTAGGTTCGTGCAGATTGTGTTAATTTGTCCGATATTTGGATCTTATTCACGAAGGTATTAATCATAATTTTATTCTCATTCGAGTTATACATTAAGATTGTACTTGTATCAATATCAACAGCATTCTGCTATAACTCCGAAATCCAACCCGGCTATCTTGTTACAACTAGACCTTTTGGGAATCAATAATGTAAATCAATATTATTGAAGAAATCTGAGTGACTAAATTTTCTACTCCATATTTCGTTATTTTTCATACCTAATCTCATCTAATTTGAATGTAAAGATTATTTTAATAGTCTCCTTTATTTTTCTTATGTTTTGATTCGCAAATGTAACTAACTATTAAGACTGCGGAAAATATAATAGTCTGAAATTGTTTTGAAGATAAATGGAATAATATTAATTTATATATGACTAATCAGAGGAGTTTCTTCAATTATGTGAAACCCCAGTTTAAAATTTATTTTATATTATATGTCTGGGGTTTCTGTCAGGTGTGTTCATTTCGGTCTCTTCTAATAAACTCTAGAATGTCACAATTTATTACTCTCTTTAGATTACCTGTCAATACAAAATATTGCAGTTTCTTGTGCGACATTAATAACAGATATATTTCATACTGTGGTTTCATAAAATATTATTTTAAATCCTAACTTCTCCGCTTGTTAAAATATCACGATTTTAGTGTCCAAACTTGCTCCAGCATCGATATTTAGAAGATTAAACTCACACTTTTACACAACAGATTAGACCCAATCCTCTTCATAAACTCGTCTCACTTTCATAGGCTCATTATATAACATAGGTGATGTTTGAAAGCGATATGATTGGTTTGGCTTAATCTGTGACAGTAAAATACATTTTGGTCATTTTGTGAACTATTTAGCATCTGTAAAAAGTGCATGTCCGATTCTGTAATCCATCACAGCAGCTTCATCGTTGCCAAGTAAGAAAGTGAAATGAACATCAGATATGCCAACGGAGTCTGGTCAAATTTCTTTATCAGTGATTGATTACGATGTCCGTAATTTTAAGATAATTTCTGTTTATTGTGTTATAGCTCATGTATACAAGCTCTGTAGGCACTTTCAATCAAGCGTCAAAAGGCATGATTTGATATCTCAGATTTTCACATGTGCAATCAATGATATTATCACATGTAAAAATATATGAATGGCAACAAAGACTTAAATGATTTCTCCAGTAAGTCACTATATTTAACACCTAATTATCTCTCCAGTAAATCACTGTATTTAACACTTAATTATTAAATAAATATAAGTTTCTACGCATACTCTACCATAAACGGTTTGATCTATCAAAAAGTGTTGAAAGAGGAAAATGAAAATAATCATAGGAATCAGATCATGATAAACCAGATATTTCATGTGAATTGTGGTACTGTTGTAAAGGAACAAAAATAAGACAAAGAGGTGAACAAAATGAAAGAAATCTCTCCCGTTAAGTAAAGGCAAGACACCCATATGCATACACATTCTGGTATACTTATTATCAGCCTGGAGTGTGAGGATGGTGATGTGATGAAATTATCTTTTTTTTTGTCTCCATTGCACAAGGACAAACATAAAACAAATTGATAATTTTCTCCCTGTCTTGGTGTACGAAGCGTTTCTATGAATAAACTGAATGTTTCAAATCTCGATCTGTCCCAAAAATGTTAGCGTTTCCCAATTTTATATTCTTCCCAATTTCATATGCAGGAAGCATTTAATACATAAAACTTGATTGTACGATGCTGATGATAGACAATTAACAAAGCTATTAACAGCATTATATGATGATACCTATAAACTCAGCTTTGTATACGTTTGCAAGAAGCTAAATTTATATACGTAAGATCAGAATTTAGGATACAACAACAGTTGATAGGTATGGCTGGTTCTGGTGCATTGATGAATTATAAATAGGAATATTATTTTCAACTCGGCTATGAAGTTCCATTCCTCATCTTTGTGCTGAATTAAAGTTAATGCAGTTATAATCTAATACATAAATGATGCATGTACATAATGAGATTAGCAAACAAGGTTGAAAAATCATTAGTGCAGCCACACCATAATAGAGGGTGTATGCTGCTTCTATCACCACTCACGCAATATAATTATTATGATTATAATGCCGTAGATTTTAAAGCAACAATATCATCTCATTAATTTGTGTTTTATCATACAAATTTTAAAGGTATTTGTCCTGAACAACCTTTAGGCCCTGTCGACCAACCAAAAAAAAGACGCGTTAACAATAATCCCCATCAAGCGCCATTTGAAAAACGGGGGATGAAAATTTTTACTTTTATTTATTAAAACGATGACTTTTAATCACCTTGTTGGAAAATTTGTTAATATCAATACTGATCTCAATGAAAAATTGCTGGCACTTGTTACTATCCATTCCGATCTCAATAAAAAGGTTGACCTTGAGAAGATCCTTCCCCTCGGCAAATCAAAGCCCCATTGCACAATCCGGGTCTTGTAACTATTCTCAGTTTATCCGTGGAAATGCTTATTTATTGTTCCGAGCCTTGTATGAAAATGGCAGAAAAGGAATGACTGTGATCAAGCTCATTGTTATTTGATATACTAAAGTCATAATGTTGGCCGACTTAGTGATCTAAACTAAAATCGTTGCTTTTATAATAATAATAATAATAATAATAATAATAATAATAATAATAATAATAATAATAATAATAATAATAATAATAATAATAATAATAATAACAACAACAACAACAACAATGATAATAATAATAATAATAATAATAATAATAATAATAATAATAATAATAATAATAATAATAAGTGATTCTACGCTAACTATGGAATCTCATACAATTAAATTCTTTCGATAGTGTTTTGAAGCAATTAAGAAATTTATTTCAGTCCGTAACACTGTTAAACAGCAGCTACAACAACGTCAGAAAATTGATGTTGAATCTGCTGAAGGAACAGAACAGAACAGTTTTTTTAAGCCAATCATAAAGCGAGTAAAGATTTTCGTCAATCGCTGAAACAGCCTCTAAAACAACTGGACGAATAGCAGAAAGAACTAAAAGATAACCTCGATTCTTCGACAACTTCCAGCTGAACAAGTTGCTGCTCAACCTCAATTAGAGCAGGAAATAAAACAAATAATTGAAGGTATCGATCAAGCCCGTGATGAAGTTACTGATGCGTCAAAATCTGTTAATAATATCAACCCGATTTATCAAAAAGGTCTAAGAAAATATCTAGAGAATCCCGTATCAACTGCTGCAAACGGATATCTAATTCGCATTACCTTTCTAGATATAGAAATAGATCAGAATCAAACTGGGTTCCTTTTGTGTATCGAAAGTGCTATGGTATAAAGTAAATCAGGGGTAAAGATAAGGATGACTGCGAAGTTGAGAATGAAGTCAAAGAAATTATTAACACTTCGTTACCTGGACAGATGTTATCGTCAGAAAAATTTCAATTCAGACCACTACATATTGAGGAAGAAAACAATAACAAGCAGAAGTGGCCTTGCCACTCACATTCGACGCCAATAAAAAGAATCATCGCCTGTGATACAAGATAAAATTTTTCCAAATAGTATACTTGCTGATGTTGGTCGTCAAGAAATTCTGATTGGTGGAAGACGAGCTGGTAACAATTCCATCGAAATCTTCAATGAAGCAACCACTATTTTCCAGCGTTTGTTTATCGGCGGCGTCTTGGACAGTACCGTTTATCAGGCCCTGATCGATGAAATTACTTACGAGTACTACAGTGACTGATAGATTAGATCAGCAATAACAAAATAACATGATTATATATTATGCCCAATGTAGACCTAAAAGCGTCAGGGTGATAAATCCACGATTACCGGTGTATAAAGAGATCTACAGATAGTGGTCTGGCCATTCGTCGTCGGAGATACACCGCATATTGATCGCGTTCAGGTGATAAATCAACGCTGTCGTGGCTGGCAATAACCGGCAGACACAACTACACGTACAGCAGGCAATTTTCATATCAGAACGCATCACAGAAAGGGATTTGAGCACCGCGACATATAATCGTTACATTTGAGACTGCAACCAGGTATAACGATCAGACAACGGTGCTTGATGCATAAGGAGTAAGAAGTGCGGGTGAATTTTGATCAAAATGAGGTTGCACGGGTGTATCATAATTTCATGAGATTCACGGGGCGAGATCAGAATGTCTACTCTGGTTTGTAAATATCACAGTGGGATTCTTTTTGTTGAAACATATGGATGTGTTTAGACAAACTGTTGTTGACGTACACGTTCGAACTACTTTTAGTCCTGAGCCAGCTAGTGGTTACAGGACAATCACTGTTACATAGTCAGACAAAATAATGTTGCTTGAAGCCGTTGGTGGAAGAGTGAGCGTTAGTGATGTATTAGGAGAAAACATAAGTATTTTCAGAGCATGTTATTAGTAATTCATGATGTTGTAATGGCATATCATCAATGTTGCTCTGATATCCAGTCAGAATAAAATCTTTCTATCCCCATAAGAAACTAAATCTGGGGCAAAAATATCTCTGTGATATATGGCATTACAAGGCCCAGATAAATTATCCTTGACTGAACGTCAGCTCAAACACTTCAATGACGCCAAAATTCAAATCCAGGCTTTCGACTTGATCTTTCTGCGAACGCGATCACTTATACAACAAAGACAGACGTTATATTTCCACTTTTAGAAACGATATCATCGTTGATTCCGGCTGCAGCTCAAGCTAGATGCAAAAGCAGCTGGATTCGGTTACATTGGAACAACTGTAAGCACGGTACTGAAAGAGGCAATATAACCCGGACTAAATACCCCAGACATGAATATTGTTTAAGATTACCAGCACCGCTATTCGGTTAAGTTCTGAGAATGTCATGGACTTTTCGTTCATACTCCCCATACAATCATTTCAGAGGTTTTTCCATGCGTAATCAATTACCGGAAAAAGCTAAACCATGTTGAAACTGGTATCATTAAGCTTAATGGCCGTTCTGATCTAGTCAGTCATTGGGTTGCATACGTGGTTGAGCCACGTGTTATTTTGATTCGTATGGATTGGCTCCACCTAGAGAACATTTACAATATATCGGTGGTACTCTTTCCGATCTTGTATTCAACATTACCAACACAGACAATAGCGGATCCACCTATATGTGGTCCAGAAGTACTTCCTGTTTTTAACGTGGTGTTAAATTTATCAACGTCGTCTCATAAATCGTACACGAGTATACCATCGTTTTAAAGAGGTCAATAATTTATAATGGTAGATATTTACAGAAGATAGGCTAAAGGCCCACGGTGACGTTGATCTGAAGTGCATGGGAAACGATATGAGCTTGCTGATCATTGTGTGTCTCGTTGGGGTTGAGCGGCTGAAAGCGAGCAATATCAGATGGGGCGATATTATCCTCCGAGTCTCGATTGCTATCTACGATAACATCGTGGAATTTACTGATGGCAGAAAATTAAGGTCTCAAGCGTATCAGTTGCTGACACCACAGGTGAGATCTTTAAAAGTTTGACTAAAGCCTGAGATAAAATGACACTTATTTCAGCATGAGCGTAAATATAATATCTAACTTGAGAGATTCAGAATCGGACGTCGACTCTGCAACAAAGAAATACGTGGATAACAACGACATCGCGACAAGAATCTCGTTAATGGATTGGAATCTCGTTAATCAGTAATGGATTGGTGGAATTCAGATCTGAATATAATAATCATGTAAGCGTGTCTACAGATGATAGCAAAGATGTAAGTAGAGTCCCTGGTAACCTTTTTTGAGTTCAAATGTCCATCGACGTTAGTCTCTCTGTAATTAGCTCTCGACTTGCCAACATCGACCAAAACGTCAAAACGATTACCTCTTGTGCAATCCATACGACTCTATTCATAAACTCACAATAGCATTGGGTTCAATAACATCTTTACAACCAATTAGCTCAATCAAACAAAACGCTTTGGTTACCGGACGCACAGTCTTTCCGTGTTTATAGCTTCTAAACCAATGATATTTACAATATGTCTATGGCATCATTCCACTGATAGATCTTCTGGAATCGTGTCGATCGTTTTAAATCAAAATACTGAGGTAACATTCATACTTGATCCAGAAGAAAATAATTAACCTGAGAGACACATTGGTGGTATCTGGAATTAGTCGTGGAAAGAACCTCAATTGGGTACTTAGTATTAACTTTAGCGCTGTAATGCATCCTACTCAATTTTACAGATAGAATCAAGCATGTACATGGAAGACATCGCTGGAAGACCTCATCGAAGAGCAGATGACAAACAAACAATATCGCAAACGAATCATTGACAATGTTGTATATGCAGTCTCCTAGCTGGTCGCTGAAACAACAACCTTAATCAGCGACTCAGTTGGAATCGGTGTGGATGTTGTTGTCGGCGTTGCTGGTATCCTTAATATTATCGCGAAAAGAATATATATATATATATATATATATATATATATATATATATATATATATATATATATATATATATATATATATATATATATATATATATATATATATATATATATATATATATATATATATATATATATATGTGTGTGTGTGTGTGTGTCTGTGTGTGTGTGTGTGTAGGTGAAAAATTAAATGAGCACATATAAATAACGTGCACATCATTGTATACATGCATAAATATATGATCGATGCTGCCACCGTGATTTTTCGACGGTGCATCATCAGATAATGAATGTTACTGCAGTTAGATAAGGGTATTTATTATGGGTATCTCACAAAAACTCATCGATACCTGTGATCATGTTGCCAACGCCATATTTAGATTCCGCCGTGTAGATAATAATGACAACACGACTGAAACCGAGCATCGTCAACACAACACCGCGAACAACCACAATGATATTAGTGACTTCAACATGGCCAGAATTTGATACTGGCTTTCCAACTCTGATTAAAGTCACCAAATGGTCGGTAACTTTAGATCGCGCTAACACATTTACGACTTTATTATAGTTGGCCATGTATCAGAGAAAAAAAACATTTCGTGGATTAGACGTTAATAATTCACTGGTATTTTCATATAAACCATCTTGGAAGAGGTCAGCCGGACTTAGTCTGGGAAGTCGTCGTCGTACCAGCGTGATCTTATCAAATCGAAGAAATTAATAATTAACTTCAGCGTAGAATCCAAACTATAACAATAAAAAAATTAAATATCACTATCAAAATACATGAGCCAACACCGAGCGCCGCCATGTAAATATCAACGCCTGATTACGCCGCTGTCATATATAACTCGTCGATCAGAAAAGTTATGGGATGTCAGCTGGAAGCACCAGCTTATGTTGAACTATCACGACTCTTATGATCTGATTATTTTTCAGGAAAACGTACATTAGTAAAATTTCAAGTGCTTAGACAACACTATCAGTAGAAAACTGGAAGAAAGAAAGATATATAATATTGATGAATACGGCATAGTATCGGTAACTTTCTTATACATTAACGAAGATATTTGGTTTAGTTCTGGCAGAGAGTAACATAAGGAAACATGAGACAGCTTATGTTAGAAGAGATCCAATATACCCTGATTAGTTTTATGATGACGCAATAGTGACGGAATCAGAAGTTGAGAAAAGGCACGAAATGGGGATTTCTTGTAAATCATTTGTTGATAAACGTACAAATGCACACATCAGTATACAATTGAATATTCGAATGATAAATTTAGACGCAAAATGGTTACTGTAGTATCACACATGATATTGGTGAAATTTGATGGAGAATACTTTCATAATTCGGTGTTAGAAATAACAATTGGCCGAAGTAATTGCTTGTATTGCCCAGAGGCAAGTACAGAAATTTATTTATTGCTTATTTAAGATTACCTAAAAACAAATATCTACGCTCGATCTACCTGGCTAAACTCCATTTCGAATTAAAAAGAATCTCGATGACATAATTGACGAATATGAAGAAAAAAAATGCCATCCAGATATTCTCGAATATAATAACTCTCCAACAGGTTGTGATCGTCATGTGTCGCCAGGTACTCTCAATATCACAATGACAATTTTCGTAAATCTAGACTGTAACGCTGTAACGCAGTCCACTGTAGGTATACCGCGTCTGGCAACCACCCCCCAAAAATGACAACAAAAATTTAACGCATTTAACCACCACAAAAGACAACATATCTTGTTGTCCTTCATTTTTGATACTAGTGACGTTGCTAGTTTATCTGCCTTACACGCACACTTACAGCCTCTCGAGAACTTTTATCGTACTTCCTCAATGGAACAAATTAAGCTTTCAAAATGTTGTTCTTGTAAATCTGATAATGACAATTCCATTTCTCGTATAATTAGTGCATACTTTTAATAAAGAGTTTTATCGAGACTAATTTACTACTACTACCACCACTACAACAACAACAACTACTACTACTACTACTACTACTACTACTACTACTACTACTACTACTTCTACTAATAATAATAATAATAATAATGAGAACTTTGACTAGCACCTAATCTTTAGAAGCCCTAAGGGCTTTACAACATTTGACAACTCTTAAAAACATATATAATGATATTATTACAAAAATTAAAACAAACATCTCGAAATTAGAAACACGGAAAATATGCTATAAATATTTAAGGTAAGTAAACCTTAGTAGGTCTTTAAATCTGTTCTTGCAGTTGAAATTGGTGAGATTTAAGAACGTTCTTGAATGTGACCAATGTGTCTTTGTGTCTAAGTTCAGTGGACAATTCGTTCCACGTAGCTGGGCCCTGGTATACAAGAACGTTGTACATATAATTTCATTTTCATAGTGGGAATAATGAGAATAAGAGTGTCAGAAGAGAAGCACAAGTATCTTGCTGATGTGTAGACATGGGTGAAGCCAAATAGATATGTTGGACTAGAGCCGGACAGTGACAGTTAGCATAGGGAACACATTTTGTGTTTATTTCTGGACGCATGGATATCCAGTGCAGTGTACAGAACAGTGAGAGGTGTGCTCTGATCTTGATACTCTAAAGATGATCCGAGAAACTGTTTTGAAGTTTCTGGAGTAGATATCGAGACGAACCAGACATAAATGAGTTAAAATAGTCCAGTCTTGAAAGTACTAAGGAAACCAAGCGTGTAAGTGGTATCAACTGAAAGATGCTTGAGAAATAAGCTGATGCGTCTCAGCTAAAGATGAGAGGAACACATAGGTTTCGTACTGACTGCTTGTACTTAATGTTGGTGTTGCTGGTATTTATTATCTGAGGTAAAGGATATGAATGAGAAAGCGTGTTGTAATCAGAATGGCTTCTGTTCTATCATAATTAGTCTGCAGCTTCTTTGATGTCATCCATGGTTTTACATCATAAAGTGTTGCTGGATCGGGTAAACTTACTTTGATAAATCTATGCTAATATTTCGTATCATTTGCAAAATGTTTGCAAACTTATTTATGTCCATATCAAATAGGACACGATGTCTGATCAATATCTAGTTGCCTATGAGTTTCAAGATCGTTAAAAAAACTAAGTAATATCAATTATCCCTATCCCTTTGTGGATGTAAGTGTACCACTGTGGCTTTGTATATGTCCCATGAAAATATTTTGACTGGATTTGTTTCTTTGTCCATCACAGCATTATAAAGCAATAAAATGTTGATATTCCCGTTAAGATCCTCGACGGCCGGCTATCATGTCAGTAATAAATTCAATAACCCGCTGAAGTTTCACTCAATTCCTTAAGAACAATCGTTGGTTGTCCACAGGAAGCACTACTTAATAAGGTTTGTTTTGTCTGAGCCACCTCATTTTCATGCGGAGTTTTATCAGACCCAGACTAAGCAATCATAATAGCTCGAATGTAATTTGTTACCAATGGATTATACTTGACTGGTGCTTGTTAGCATTTCACTAGAAAAGTCATTCACGTTCATATTGTACAAATATAACAGTATTTATAGTTAAGACAGGCGCAGCAGAGTTAAGCACAATCACGTTGAAAAAGAACATGCGAGCGCTCACAGGTAGGTGTGAAATAAAATATTTAAAAAAATATAAGTTTGTCCTAGCCGACACGGTAAATGGTGGTTATATAGTTGCGACACTTGTAAAATTACCAGGGATGCCTTTAGCAATGTACTCAAATGAAAATACATCTACCAGGATATAACCATTGTGGTTCTGGAACCCTATTTGATATTAGAATTGACTAAAATATTAATCAAAACCATCAGCAGAGAGGCTGAACCCTACAAAATTTTGCTCGAATCATTAACAAAAAATAAAGGTTCCTGCAGAGGCTGAAAAAAGGTCAACAAAGCTAAACCAAAAACTCTAACTTTTTTATTTCCACACTGTTATGTATTTAACCGTATAATAAAATCGTTTAGGTTAGCTTATTTTCGTTATACTATTGTTGACATATTTTTTCCTGAGTTTGTCAGGTGATTTTGTTTACTCGTAAAGCGACTCAATTGTTGTCCTTCACCCTCTCTGCTGCTCCTGATTTTCAAGGGGAGTTTAACCAAATATTTTATCTAGACCTACACGATATCTTGATCTTGGATCATATGGACTTATCGTTATAAATCCGAAAGGAACAGCTTGTGCTTTAGAAAAGAATTTTTTTAATTTATTCATATCCATGTTCCCTGAACACCAGGTATAATAAATATTATGTAGAGTATAACTATCTACTCCATTAAACACAACCAAAATATTACAGTTATCTCTGATCACCTTAGGTATCTGCGTGTATTTCTGAGTAACATAAATCACGTCTGTGTTTTTGTGTCTACCTCGAGAAAATATTCTAGCTGGATTAGATTATTTGTCCAGCATCACATCATCATATACTACGAGATTAATAATGAATCTATATAATTTATCTACAGACGGGGCTTCATCTATATCTGTGATAAAGTCAATAATATCGTCACCGTCTTTATTAACTGATTTTGCTTTCTCGTTAAAATCCTTAATTACTTCGTAACAATGCTTATCATCTACAGACGGTTCTATTCAATATAGTTTGTTCCATCTCAACCACTTCATTATTAAATTTAATAATAATTGTGTTTTTTCTGATCAAGATGGACCTATTATAATCATTCTTTTCGAATTTGATGATGCTGGATGGTGTTTCACTGCATCCTGTTTTCGTGTAGCGGAAAAGACAATTATTGTATCCATATTATTAATAACATGAGTCTATTTGTGTTCGATGTAGATCATCTATACCCACAACTGGATTGACAACAATAATAACAAAAAATAAACGACGTGCATTAACAGGTAAATGTGTAAAATGTGGTACACAAAATATAAATTTATCACAGGGACAACAAAGATAGGTGGTGATATTGCTGCTTCTTTAGGAAAATTACCTGCATTACCATGGGCTAAGTATGCTGGTGAGAAACATCTTCCCGGATATAATTATTGTGGTCCTGGAACTCGTCTCGATATCAGACTCGATAACCAAGATCGACCAAGACCTGGAGAGTATCCAGTAAATAAGATCGATCAAGCATGTCACATTCATGACGATGCTTATAAAAATCCTGATTCGCAACAACGGCATCAGGCAGATATAAAGTTGATTCACGCGTTAAATTCTATACTTAATAAATCTCTCAGAGAATCTCTCGCTAGTTTCCTAATAAAATCTGCTATGAAAGGTAAAATAATGATAGGGGCTGGTAATTAATCAACTGATTATAATAATGGAATCTGTTTATTATTCCCCGAGAGGGTATTGGCTAGGTAAAGCAACGATTAGCAAACTTGCCACTTCAGCAAAAGTTTCACGTGATGTTACTGCAGCGTGGTTAGCATGACAGGCAATATGGCAATCTTTCTAAATCCACCTAAAAAAAGTTCAATACGCACATTTCGATGTCAACGTTCCTTATGAAGTTCATCAAGCTGATATCTTGTTTTTGCCACACGATACCATTAAAACAGGTAGACGTCAGCACAGATACAGATACGCTTGAACTGTCGTTGACGTTGCGAGCAGATTTAAAGAAGCAGAGCCGCTATCAACAAAGACAGCATCTGAAGTTGCGTCTGCGTTCGAACGAATTTATCAGCGAGGACCATTACAATGGCCAAAACTACTACTGGTTGATCCTGGTAAAGAATTTCTTGGTGCAGTATCATCATTGATGAACAAGCACAACGTTAAAATCAGACGAGGTCACACTGAGATTCATCGTGATCAGGCGATCCTTGAACGATTTAATCGAACACTTGCTGAACGGTTATTAGGGTATCAATATGCAAAGGACATGTCAACAGATACAAGATCTCGTGAATGGGTTTCGAGGTTACCGAGTGTGATAGCTGCGCTGAATAAGGAAGTTACTCGTGCCACTTCTATGAAATCGTCTGATGCGATCACAAAAAATATATACCAATAAAAGGTAAATCTATTTCTCAACTAGTACTAGGCAATGTTACGGTAAATATTTACACGAACCTGGCGAACTCGAGGGAGGCAGGAGTGTGACCACACACAAAATATCCAGCGTGGTAAGGTCCACAGGTAGACCTGCAATCTACAGATTAGATTCAACTGCTCCTCAGCGTGGATTTGTACGTGAACAATTACAAATAATTCCTGAGGATACGAAATTCCCACCGAGTACACATTTATAAACTTGCAGCTCCTCGACGTCGATTACACTCCAAAGAGGTCAGCATCACAATTTCACGCGTGTGACCAAGACTACTATTAATTCTATCAACGGTAAATTGTCTTGGGTTATTGCTCAAATACTGCCACAACATTATTGCGTTACAATTTGCGCAATGATTATTTTGTCGATGTTTTAACATCATAATAATATCCACATCTATATCAAAACGCGTTTATTTTTTGTCACACTGCTTATAGCTGCATAATTTTTTTATTGATATCGACATTATTAGTGATTTCTTCGGTTATTAAGCAATCCATGATAACCCGTTTTAGTTGTGATATTCTTCTAACTCGAGATACTGAGAGATAAACTAAATTTGCCCACTCAGTACTATCATCGACTATCCGAACTTTAGTATCAGTGATAGTTAATCCCTGCGATGAATGAATAGTTATAGCGTACCCTAACGTCCATGGCGATTTATCCATGTTTAACGCGCTCTAGACAACATCAACAGCGATAAGGACAATATCATTTAACACAAGATTTTGTATTCGGACACTTTCAGTGTCTACAATAGGAATCTTAACATCAACATTTTGTTGTCTAGTATCTGCAGGGTGATAACACAACGGTACAGGTAACTTTGAAAATTTTTCCTTGAGTAACGCATATAATTTCTTTTGTAGTTCGTCACGAACTATTTTTCTAGTAGCAACTATCAAATAAAAAGGTTTCCATAGGGTCCAAAAATCATTCATGAATGTTTCTGGAATTATCTCACTCATTACTTCGCACTGTATTTTATCTGGTTGTAGTCGTATTAATCTCTTGAATTCTTTCAGCGATTCATCAACAGCTCTATTATCGTATCATCAGATATTTCTTCATAATAATCTACATTGTTCTTTAGCCACTCATGTGGAGACTGCCCAACAAAGGGTGGTGATTGAGCATGATTGCCACACATAATCACAGCAGTATTCTTTAGTAACAGCCAATCAAGAAATATTTGTAATACCTCCAGAGGCACCGTGCATATCTCGTCCCATATGATAATTTTAGGTATATATTTTTCACCCATTCGTGATGGGGTCCATGTATCTCCGCACCATCTAAAGAAACTATGATATGTACACGACTTTACATTTTATTGCTTTATTTCCCTGGCGTGTTTGTGCATTGGTGTTAAGGCAATCATATCTAAACTCATGAATAAGTTAATCGCGCGTGCTGTTGTACCTGAACCTCCACACCCATTAAGATAAACTGTCTTATGTCTAGATACAGGATCATACACGGATGGTGCAGATGATTTTGATGCTTGATTATTTCTGCAATATGTTTCCTCAATTTCAACATCGGCAGATTCACAATAAATAAGTATATTTTCTTGTTTTATCCTCCACGTTCCCCATTCACCATTACCGAGATTTAATGAATCTATATTTTTTGTGTACATAAAATGAATCTGTCGCAATTATAACAGCGTAACGAAGAAATCTGTTCATCATCGATAATAGATTTATCGAAACATAAGCTAGCATCGAAGGTCTTAGATGAGTAAAATGCTGTGACCCGCCATCAGTATAGCTCACAATGGTACCTAATTTTGTTTTGTCTGATAAATAAGGATTACATCGACTTATAAATGTGTTTTTCTCCATCGTGTCAGCGATTATAGAATCGAGTTCAGCATCCTCCATGATCAATCTTGTAAAAGTTCGTTTATGATCATGTGACCCTCCTTGTGATGTTTTTTCTGCCAAGATCTTTTGCAAGTTTCTCATCGTGTTTAGCAGGTTCTGGCAACCAAACTTGCTTTTGCACGCGATATGATATAATAGTTTCAGATACTTTCAACGATATTAAAACTTCAGCATCGAGCATATATCTTACGAGAACTATCGGAGCTCAATATTTTTCAGAAAAATGTTTTCCAAACCACGCATAAACAATCGGATGAAGACCTTCTCTAAACTCAAACGACTCTACATAAGCAAATCCTGTTAAGTAAAAACCTGGTAAGGGTCCATTTATCGCAACTCTGGTCATGTCATGTGTAGGATGTCCAAATCTATTAAAGTATTTAGAACACTCACCATATCCAAGAAAACTCCCAGGATAAGACGCTACCATATCAATTGAGATAACGTCTTTGTAATTATATTCAGTATTCCACAATCCACCGTGTCCGCATTCGATACAACTTCTCACGATATTGTCAAGAAATTCTAATCGTGTCGGCTTCCACAAGTCTTTCTCCCGAGCGAAATGATCAGCAACCGATGGTACGGTAAAACAATTACTTAGTAATTTTCTAACTTTGACATCGTCAGAAGTATATTTCAGCGCAAGGTTTTCCATTTCTTTATAAAGAGATTCTGTACGATAAATATCACCGTTAGACCGTACAAACTGATCATAATGATCATATTCAGAACTCTGAAACAACCACACAGAAACAGGGTCACGTTTGCTAATATCACCGATGACATTGAATATATCATCGTGGTAAAATTTAACCATTCTTTCTCGTGGAAATACAGTTACAGCATTAGTCAAAGCATGTGCGTTATGATCAATGATTGTTATAGGGTTTCCATTTTTAATATATTTTGTTTTGTACAAAATCTCTCCGGTTAATGTCTTCACTGTTACTGGAAATCTTAATAACTTTTCTAGCTCAGCAACGTCGCTGATAGACGCTCCAGTGTCTTTAACTTTTTCAGCCCACATATTTATTTTTTTACGCCTTAAATCTGTTAAACCGTTTCACCGTATCGCATTTGTGAAGTGTTCTATAACTCGCTCTGCTGCACAGTTTATTCTTGACGAAGTCAAAGATGATAGTTTCATTTTCTTGAGATCCTTTATGTCAGGTTTATCATTTAACGGATAGAGCGCGTACACAACAGCAGTTACTGGATAATATCGCTCATAATACAGCTTGTCTATTTCAGTCAGTATTCCTGGTTTGGAAATTTTACCAAGGATAATATTATTCCCTGATTTCTGGACTGATTCGCGTTTGTCTCGGATGATTCAAATATCATCCTCTTTATTTACAATAAATTTTACTAAAATAATATATTTCCGAACATGGAGGTAGTCAATGATTTCTCTTGCTCGTTTGTCATTCATAACATAGATATCATTTCCAATCCTAAATGTGGACCACACATGAACTGCACCATCGTGACGAAACTCCTTCTTGGCTTCACTAATGCGTTTATTTATATCCGCATTTGTTAAAGCTAGATCTTGCATCGAGAAACTAAATTTGTTTAGCCTGTCAATATCAAATCTAGTGGCGGCAGGCTCAATTGTGGATAATTCCTGCATAATAAAATTAAGGCAAATATGTATCTAAATTGAAGTATTAATCATTCATATATGATTCAACCAAATCACAATTTCCGCTTGCTTACGATTGGTCACACGTTTCCGTGTAACAAAAATTGTGTAAATGACTTCTGCAGTTATCACATGCCATGCGTTAGAAACGGAAGTCTAGGACCTAAACGGTGTATACGGTGTGGTGTTGGTGTGCGAGGAGGACTTATTTTTGTGCGCAATGTGGTGGTAAAAGATACAGAGAGTTAAAAATATATTCGAGACAAAATATCTCTGAATCTATTATAAAGAGGGAAGAAGATTATCTAGCTAGATTTTCAAAACAATGATTTAAACAATTAGTATATACTATATAAATGGAGCAAAATGAGTTTGTGCCTCATCCAATCCTAACCAATTATGAAGCGAATCGTAATGGCATTATTAGAAATTGCAGCTTGAAAAAACCAGTAGGTAGTGTTAACAATGCTGGTTATCTTGCGTTTAATACAAAAGGAAATAAAAATTATTTATCACATAGATTTGTGGTCGAGTGATTTTTGGGACCGATCAAAGATGGTTATGAAGTTGACTACATAAACGGCCAAAAACTTGAGAACTCACTTCAAAATTTACCTATTATCACGCAATGTGAAAACTGCAGATCTGGAAACACAGGTTTTGCAAGATATTTTGTAAAACCTGTTAAAACAGTGAATGCATTGTCTGGAGAAGAAATCATGTTCAAGCCAATTTATTCCGCTAGTAAATATTTTAACATTGCGTCTCGCTCAGTGAAACGTTCAGCTGATGGTGTTATTAGACCTACTTATTCCTCAAACCTTGGACAGAATATCATGTTCAGGTACTGAGATAATTAAGCGAGACCTAGGCAAGGATAAAAATTTTCAGTATTGCGCTTATTGTTAGGAACATAATATTATTGCAATCTGCACATATCATTCAGAAAATATTATAAGATGTTTCTCCACAAAGATACATAAACTGCATTTGATATGATGAAACATTCTCTACTTAATCAGATTTAATTATTTTGTTTTGTTTGCACACATATGATTGATACCATAGTAACGTTTTACAAACCTACCAGTGGTCTTTTCAATGCTAATTCGGCAACTCATTCTCTACTGACAAAATAATACTTTACTCATTGTTTATATAACATCCGCGTACTGCATTCTTTGTTTTTACATAAACTCCACGTACAGGATTCACAGAGTGCATATTCAATAGTGATTTGTTAGCTAAGCTCTCTGTTATGATTAGATCCGTTATATCGATTTTATCATAGTCATACAGAGACAGAGAGAGAGAGAGAATACAAGCATAGAAAGTATTGATTTAATGCAGAATCCATCACACAATGATGTATTCTTTATATATATATATATATATATATATATATATATATATATATATATATATATATATATATATATATATATATATATATATATATATATATATATATACATATGTGTGTGTGTGTGTGTGTGTGTGTGCTCGTTTTTGTTTTCAGAATTCATTAATTTAGCAGCGGAAGCCAGCAATAGCATATGTGTCTGTTTGTTTGCAATCCTATACTATACAGACTTAGATAAGTGACAGCAAAAATGTATTATAAGCGGCAGCAGTGTATTACGTAAACCTTGTAGCCAATTGCGCATGTGTAAAGCTATTTTAAGAACACATAATATCCGCTTGACTAAATCAAACGGCTTTTATACGGACGAATTTAATTTTATTCGTGTTATTATACAGAATCATATATATTTCCTGAAAATGTAAAAATAAAATACCAGAAACTGTGGTTGTTGTTACTTTTAGGACTTCTCTAGACTAGGTAAGTATATATTAACTAATTTTTCTTAAACACTTAAGTGTGGTATAGCTCGATTGATAACGTGCGGAATCTATGACCCTGCCGGTTAGGGATCAAATCCTTTGAACGACAATATCAACGGGGATGCGATTTTATGCCAAGAAATATAATCTATTGGGGCTCCGCCCCATCTTCTTGTGCGCACACTCACCACTATGTCAACTCATGGTGGGTTGACCTTTTGTCAATCACCCATTGGTTGATCATTGGGGGTGGGGGTGCAAATGTGAAGATGGCATTTGTTCATATCATAATCATCATCATCATCATCATCATCATCATCATCATCATCATTATATGCTATGTGTTTGTGCCGTCTTGTGCCGTCCAAAATATGTAGCAGGAACTGATACGAGATCGTGACTTTGTGACCTACCACACAAGTTAACGTTCCTAAAGACACAATCGCAAAACCAAAACCTAATTTGGTTTGGTCACGAAGACCATCAGCCTTTGAGTTTCTACAGTTTCGATAACGGATGTCTAGGAACTCTTGCAAGGCATATATGATTGGTCACAAAGACCTACACGTGCATAAACAACCATTCTTATTCCTCAAGTTTCTGTTACGGATGTCCTAGGAACTTGTAGGGTATACATGTACACTGAACAAAAACCTTGTAGGGGTATACAAATACACTATGTTAATGATCTGTTTGTGAGGAATTTTAATCAGGCTAGTTTTTTTTTAACAATATCCAGAATTCCACTAATAATATCGTTGAGTTTTGTGTTAATATCAGTAAGTTTTATATCAACATTTGGTGGACTTCCAAAATATTCGTTATTAATCTGTTTATGTTTCTCCGAAATCTCAAAAAACGTACTCACGTGACCGGTAAAATAAGTTTTGAGCGTGACTATTTCATTACTGATTGGAATCTCTTTATCATCAACGTATTTTTTTTTTGTAGCAGCATCAAACTCAGATTCTGGTGTTTTTAAGTTACTAATACCATTATGATTCATATTAAGAAATGCACGCATTATACCACCGTTGTTTAATATGTACTTAGATTCCCGATCGTCAACATATTTTTTGTTGTAGCATCACTATCTGTGGTTGGATATCCAAGATCTGTAATTTTATTTTTGTTCATAATAACGTCTCCACTAAAGGCACTGCTAGTCGTCTTGAGATAATCATTAACTGACTTACCTCAATCTTGTATTTTACCCTGATCAGTAAAAGTAACGATATTATCAGCAACTGCAGTAGGAATTCGTATAAGAACGCCTGGTAGTTGTATATTGCTTGTCTTTAATCGTCCTTGTTTGTCCTGAAAATGACGACTTCATTTTGATCCACACTCGTGATATTTAATAGATCATCAATCGCATTTCTGAGTTGATCGATGGTTGCATATTTAGATAAATCACCTGGCTGCTGAGCGTTAACACGAGCAGATCTTCCGTAAATATCTACCATTACATTTACTGATGTGCCATGGAAGCAGCATAAAGCACATTAAGTGCTTCACAACCACATATTGGTGGATCAGTTAATGTTTGTGTTGGTAGCGTTGTGAACCAGAATGGAGCAGTATTCTTACTGACATAATGAAGAAATTCTTTTGGTTGCGCTAATCCATATGAATCAAAATAGATAATTCCACGTGGATCAATTGCGTACGCTACCCAATGCGTGCTGGTTCCAGCGTTTTTATCAAGACTAATAATACCAGTTTGAGTATTGTTAGGTTGCTTTAGTAATTGATCGCGCATAAAATCTCCTCTGAAATTTTTTATATTTAGTCGCTTAGCTTCTCGAGTAAATAAATATTTGAGAGTTGAATTATTATCGAACTGTTTCTAGTCTTAAATCTTTTCCGTACCACGAGGGCGGTGTTCCCGGAAGTTTTAGACCTTTTCTCTTTTTTGATTCCCTATCCAGTTGCTTTCTTTAACGCCATTACAGGGGAGGTTCCAACAGCGCCTAAGGCAGCAGCTTTTGCAACAACTGGGGCTGCAGCGGCTATTAATGCTGGTATAGCTGCGAGAAGTGGAAATATACCACCTGATTTAGCGATGTTTTTAATAACCGCTGCAGAAAGATTACGTCATACCCCAGTCTTTGATCCCTTGGCTTCATTGAAGTGATTTTACTGACGATAGGTCAACGATAGCTTATTCGGACCACCTGTGAGTTGTTCTCGCTTTAGTGATATTTTTAAACCACGATTATTTTTGATGACCAAGTATTGTTGTAGCAACGTCAACATCTTTTTGAATTGATTCAATATTTTTTTTCGCCCGTCATGTACGTAGTGCTATCAAACAACGCCATAATACCATTATTAACAAAACCAACACTATCATTAGCTGCCTATGCTGCTGGTGCTGCAGGATTAGCGTTATTTGAAACTTCACCTTCGATCTCAATAAATGCTTCAGCGGGTAGAAAATATCTACTTGTATCCTAAACCTGTAATTCGATTCATCCACGCTGATCTGGAATTCGAATTCGGGCGTCATAAGAAGAATACTGATAATCGCGCACAGACTCATCCTTGAGAACTGGTGAGTCCATGTCAAATGCGTGGTCAGATATGCGCTTAAACATCTTTATTATTATCATCTTCGTCTAACACAAAGACCACTTCCTGCTATCAGACTAGCGGTGATATTTTCTTTTTCTTTTCCGACATTGGGATATCAACTAACTCCGCTAGTTTTTGATTAGCGGCTTGATTTATTATTTTACTTACACTTGCGGGCATCACTTCAGTGCTATGTAATTTCACTGGTTGAGGTCGGACGGGTTGTGGTCTGCGTATTAATTGTGTTAGTCTATCTTTGATCGCTGAGAATGCTTTGCTATCAAGGTTACCAGCAGCGCTTGTACCTTTTGCAAGAACAACATCAATAGCTTTCATTCCTAGTTGCTTTGCAATAGGTATTGCTTTTGGGGCTATTCTTCTAAATAGACCCTGTCACCTAACTCATCTCCGTAGGTTGTTCTGTAGCCTTTATTACCCTGACCATGGTAGGTCCACGTTGAATACTATGTGCTATCATTTTATTAAATAGTCATCATATTTAATTACATACTTATTCTCGTGACTTAGTCACTATAATAATCATCGGCAATTTCATTAATGAGTGATCGATACACATCAATGTTCATAATACCGCCACTAAATAATCGTTTACAAATGTTTGCTGCTTCATTAATAATTTCTGGGGAATTATTACCAGCTCGTTTTCCTCCAATGAGGATTTCTAATCGATCAACATCAGCAAGGACATTATTGGGACAATTAATAAGACCACTTCCAAGATCACTTCCAATTGCACCAGGAGGGTCTTGAAATACTTCATCTTTTTCTTCAATTGGTTTCGGTGGTGTTTTTTGTAGTAGTTTTTCCTGTTGTCGTTCTTGTTTTAGTTGTTGCAGCTTTTGTTGTACTTGTTGTGCTTATTGTGGTGATGGTGGTTTAGCTTGTTGTTGTACTGGTTTATCCAGTGGTGGTAATCTAAGTTGTGGTGATGGTATTAATTCTGAATAATCACTAGATGATTGTTCAAATGATTTCTGTGTTTTTTGTTTTAGATGTTTTCTGTCCTGTCTTCTTGATTTGATTAATTCATTAATTACCCCAACATAATCCTGATATAATGGATCATCAGCTCTAGCTTCTTTGACATTCATGCGTATGCGATATAATACTTTCTGCCATTGTTCAGTTTTTAATATCTTTAGCGTATTCAGGTTTCATTAATTTATCTCTTCGACTAAAACCATCCACAGCAAATATTCAGCTAACTGATCTAGATTTTTTATGCCATTAATTACTTTAACATTTCTTTCATTAAATTAACTATCAATTCAACTGCTGGTTTTAGTGCTACAGCACCTTCTTCTTTTGCCTGGTCCGTATCTTCGGGTGTTTCCGGGATTGGCATCGCAGCAGCTATTTCTTTTGGAAGTTTTTCGAGAATCTTAATTGTTTTTTTTAGTTCCTTTTGCAATTTTTTCAGTTACTTCAGCGGTTTTCTCTAACACAGGTTGATAGGTTTAAATAATTGTTTTGTATCCTCCTCAAATTCAACTTGAGATTCCTGACGCGATTGTAGTTGTTGCTTAACAGAATCACGAACAGGTATATATTTTTTAATTGCCTCGAATCGCTATCGAGCTAATTTAGCTGAGTGTGGTTCTCCAATACTCATTATTGATAATATTTATAATGGCTGTTTA
The DNA here is from genome assembly GCA_016746295.1 of Potamilus streckersoni. Lineage (NCBI taxonomy): Eukaryota > Metazoa > Mollusca > Bivalvia > Unionida > Unionidae > Potamilus > Potamilus streckersoni. The sequence goes on along the minus strand of JAEAOA010000846.1, from coordinate 40,147 downwards.
ATTCATAGCAGCAGAGAGGCTGAAGGACAACAATTGAGTCGCTTTATGAGTAAACAAAATCACCTGACAACTTTAGGAAAAAATACGTTAATAATAGTATAACAAAAATAAGCTATCCTAAACGATTTTATTATACGGTTAAACACATAACCGTGTGGAAATAAAAAAGTTAGAGTCTTCGGTTTAGAGTTGTTGACCTTTTTTCAGCCTCTGCAGGAACCTTTATTTTTCGTTAATGATTCGAGCACAATTTTATAGGGTTCAGCCTCTCTGCTGCTAAATCAGATGAATTTCCAGTAAATGAGAATGATGAAGCGTGCCATTCTCATTATGCCAATTATAAAAACAAAGATCTATGATAACGCCATATCGTGGGCATGAAGCTGTTTCACACGCTGAAATCAATAAAGAATAAAAACATACGAGAATTACTCGCAAACTGTTTGATAAGAGCAGCTATAAGCGGTAGGTTGGCCGTAGTAGCGCCTTTCCAGGTGGGAGGTAATTAAGTGTCCGATAATTACATAATGGTGTCAATTTATAATAGTTCAAGAGGATATTGGAGAGGTACAGCAGCGATTAGCAAACTCTCTAACGAAGCAAGTATGAAACCCTGCTGATGCCGCAGATTGATAGTCCAGACAGACAATATAATAAATATATCTACCACGTCCCTAAATACAAAGAAGCAGAGCTACTATAGACCAAAACGTCAACCGAAGATGCAGTTGCATTTGATCCAATTTATTCAACGTTTTCGTCTATTTTGCCGGGATTACTATCGGTTGTTTCCGATGTACATTGTCGTTAGTCATTGGAAAAATATTGCCAAATCATGATTATGTGACAGTATGACGTAGTGATTATTTTATATTAGCTCAGCGCCATGATAAACATAAGCTATTTGTTTCTTCACCGCGTTGTTTGTTCGTCTAATTGAAACATCAGATATTATTAGCCAATCCGTAACGCAGACGATTCTTTGCAGTTGATGTATATTTGTAACTCTTCAATGAGATCATCGATAATCTAAATATTAGCATCTGAGATTGTTAGCCCCTTTTGCGAATGAATTCTTATCACATGATCTACAGTCCAGCACGATGAGTTTAACGACAACGCCTCTTGTGCACCATCTACTGGAACTTCAATGATATCATTATGAACCAGCTTTTGTTGTGGATCCATTCCAAGAAGGTGAAAACCTGCATATTTTTTCGTCAGGTATCTGCAGAGCGATAATATTGTGAACCTGGTGGATCTTAAAATATTTCTTTTTGAAGCTCAAATCATTTACGCTAAATCGAATCACTTATAATCGTCCTGGGTAAAACCATCAAATCGTTATGTCGTGATTAGTTCCAGATATTGGTGTCTCTGAAATTAAGATACACATTATTTTATACTGAATCTTGACCGGCGGCATTCTGTCATAATGTTTCATCGTGCGATCAATGGTCACACAATGTTTCATCATGATGGTTCTGATAAATGTATCATTTTAGTAATGATCTCCGACTGCTTTTTTATCTGCCGATTCAGCATAATTGCGTATGTGTTCGTAGAAGTTAGTCAGCGATGTTAAAATATCACAAATCTAACAAATACCGTAATAAGAATTTTGGAGTACATCCACGCTCAACTTTTACGCGACAGTCGTTGAGATTAAGTTTTGTGTCCAATTTAATAAAATGACTACATCAACAGGCCGGTACTTACTGAGACAACCCATGATTAAATCTCTGCAAATCGCCAGATAATAGTCAGACGGAAGTTTGCTTTTTATTGTTACTATAGTCATAACGTGTGTTGGATGACCGAATTGTTACAAATATGGTTAACACTCGCCGTATACAAGAAAATTAGTCATATAAAACGCCACATTGTCATTATCAACTGAGATCATATCGGAGGAAATATATTTTGTGCTCCAGAGACCACAATGTCCTTGACATTCTAGAGATTTATATTGCTGTAGAATGCGTGCCTTAGGCAGCTGCAATGTATCTTGGGTGGAAACACTTAGCAGAGTTTCTATTGTATATGAAGTGATCATTGCAAGAAACCGCTATATGTGGTATCTATGTCGGTGTGGGATCGACTTACTAATATCTCGGGTAATATTTTTCATAGCAAGAGTATTTTTAAGAGATGTTGTAACCTGATACGTTTGATATAATTTTCAACTGATATAGCGAGTAAAATAAAGTTTGTATGAAACCGTATATTGCTCGAGTTCGCTTTATCGAGAATGCTGAGGTGTGTGTGTGTGTCTGTGTGTGTGTTATACCCATTACATTACGTGCAACATATATATGGAGCTGACATTTTCGGTAAAAGAGAGAGAGAGAGAGAGAGAGAGAGAGAGAGAGAGAGAGAGAGAGAGAGAGAGAGAGAGAGAGAGAGAGAGAGAGAGAGAGAGAGAGAGAGAGAGAGAGAGAGAGAGAGAGAGAGAGAGAGAGAGAGAGAGAGAGAGAGAGAGAGCAATATACTGCATATAATTATTTTAATATTTATCATAGCAAGAGTATATTTAAGCGTTGTCAGAACCTGATATGTATATTTTTCAACTGATATAGTGGGCATGATAAAGCCCCGCCCCCGTCCCTGCCCCCGTCCCCGCCCCCGCCCCCGCCCTGGCGTTTGCTACAGAGCGCTCAAGTAATATACGATTTAATACATACTACATGATAGTGCGCAGGAATATATCAATTTTGGCCGACATACATGATCGTTGATATGAAATGATAGTGCTATTTAACTGTATACTGTGTGACACAATAAGAAAACCCAATCTGCGCCCAATTTCTTTTGTGTTTTCATAAATTGAATTGCATACTTCTGATCAAATTTAGGCATAGGAAAAGTCGTACAAATCATATATGTGCATTTATTCAACTTGAATTGAATATATAAATTGTTGTTTAAGAATTTAAAACAAATTTTGTTGAGCCAAGGTCAAATCATCCCTGATTACGGAATGGTCTGCACCATAAATATATCATCAAGAAACTTCCAGCTGAACATTTTCGATTGGGATCGACTTTTACATGGTAGCCTGGTACAAAACTCGCTTAATAAAGATGACGTCGGGTCTAATCGTCACAATATAGGGTGGTGCGAATTTGTTCATCAGTTGGCGCAGCTTCATTCAGGCATCACTGTGCACAACATTCATTCCGGATTGTACAGATTCAAACGTGTAGGTTAAACTTGTCTAAAAGTGTCTACGCACTTTAACATTGATTTTGCCTTATGTATTTCTCGCAGCGAGTAAATAGTTACATTCCAAAGGAGAATGGATGTATGATGTTCCAAATAAAGTAAATAATTGTCAGTTAGCGGTATGCAGACCTTAACTCTGAAAAATGATACTAATTGCTGAACTAGCCGATGTTTATGGTCTTTACGGGTTTTGCTTTAACACGCCGTGCGTACTTGGTACATGTCGCATAATAATAAAGTTCCTGTATCTGAGATGACATAAAGCATTACGCAGACCTAAAATTATGCTGGCGGTGTTGGTAAACTCTATAATTGTTGTAATGATGTGGCAGGATACAGTTTCGTAATTTGGCCCCTGCTTAACTTAAGACTATGGTGTGACTTTTTCAGCAATTATTGTCTACTAATTAAAGATATGGGTATATTGGTGAACTAGGCGTTTTGGGCTTGTATTGTTCTTGAAATTGGTGTCAGGCATTTACATCTTCCATAGTTACTCTGCAATATGTTGATAGTGAAATACCAATAGTTGGCTAGGAAGAAGAGCTAGCCTCTCATAACAGTAAACATGTGGGTTTGGGACAAGGAGCATATCTCAAAAACGGCTTGGATGACAACTGTTTTCAACTGCATCAGCCTGTTTAGTACACACTGTTTGGCAGAATTGTCATCTAGAAAAAGGGCTTGTGTTTGCACTGTGAGCACCACATGGTGTCAAAAATGACATTCGGACATGAAAATCGCAGGTATAAATTTGGGGTTTTTAGTTGCATAAATTTCTTCTGCTATGAACTGCCACTGACTTCTCTGGTTAAGTGGATAATATTTTTATGCTTTGTTTTAATATAGGTATCTCAAAATAAGGACATTCTTGACCTCACTTGTGTATTTGATTTTTTATGATTTTTTTTTGTACTATGTCACCGATTGCGGCATTAAATTTGTACATAAAAACTGGCCCCTGCCCCCTACACAAAGTTCTAATCAAGGAAACCAGTTCATAATAACACTAAAAAGGTGTCTTAAAGTAATGCTAAGGTTGTGAGTTTGTCCATGATAATTAGATTCATCTGGCTTAGATGAAAAGTAGTACTAAAATTACAAAAGCTTCCTGGAGTCTTGTGGAGATTAATAAAATGTGGAATATTACCATTCAAACTGCTAAGATGCAAAGTAACAATAAACTTCTAAAACAGTGCCGGATTTTCATTTTGACTAAAATTTATCCGGATTTATTTCATTAATATATTCACCTAGGATAAATGTAGAACTATTATCCGGAATCTTTATAGGACTCCAAAAACCTATCCGTAGTATTTTTTCTATTTTGTAATTTGGTTTATCTATGTATTTGTTTGTTTATTTATATATTTATTTATTCTTAAATTGACCAAATGGCCAGTACTAGAAATATAGTAAAATTTTATACTCAAACGGTCATAAGCAGTTACTGAATACCTGTCCGTAAAAAGTTCAAATCAGGTGGAGATAAAAATTAAGACTTCATTTCTCATCCAACACAACACTTATACAATGCAGCATCTGCTAACAGTAGTACTATAATTACAAAAAAATATTTCTGAATCGTGTGGAGAATGAGAAAACCGGAACATAAATAATCAAATCGTTTAGACTAGAAGTAGAATTAAAATTCTGAAATTGTACCAGACTTTCATTGAGACTTAAAATTATCCGCAATGTTTATTAAAAAAAATCGGCCACGACTAAAAGTCCAAAACTCATACCGACTTTGGCGAAATCTGAAGAATGTAAATAAAGAATTTAAAGTATGGTCGAGGCTAAGATTATACAACAATTTTAAAACTAGTACATGATTTACATTTAACTACAAACCAAATTTTCCCCTGAGATATAAACAATTTTGCAATATTTATTGCAAGTGCTCAAAAGGTTTTAAAACTGTGAAATATTCAAATTTAGTTTTCTCACAACAAAAATTGTAGTGTGTAAAGGAAGGAGATTAATTCGTACAAACACTCTATCCATAACATAATATCTAACACCCAATACTCAATGCAAAATGCGTTGTGTTGTGTCTAAAAATCTTCACTTAGCATCAAAAGAAAAGTGTAAAAAGAATAAGAACGAGATGAAATTTCACATACCATCCAGTTCTCCATTCACGCTATCGTGTACAGTGCCTAAAATCAGGCATCACCTCTCAAAGGGAGAAGCTAAAGAACATTCCTCCCGATCGTTTCGGTAAGGTCCCCTTGAAAGAATATGAACTCCGGGTACACTGGTACGGAAGTTAAGAAGGAAACTGGACCTGGGCGCCTCAAACCATCACACCACTACTGAATAATCCAAATACCCTTTAAAAGTTTCTGTATTTCCTGAGAAGATTTGAGAAATGATATTGAATTGATTTTTTTTGTTAGTTGTTCATGATGGTTAACTTAAGTAGTAGAGGGAAATGAGGGTTTCAGCCCACTTTATTTTTTACCCTCCAAACAAGTATAAATTAAATGAGGGTTTTAGCCCACTTTATTTTTTTACCTTCCAAACAAGTATAAATTAAATGAGGGTTTTAGCTCACTTTTTTTACCCTCCAAACAAGTATAAATTATAGTCCTAAATTATCCCCCACCCCCTCATAGGAAAATGAGGGTTTTGGCCCACCAGCCCCCTCCCACACCTCCTCCCCCACCCCCGCCAAACCCTCATTTCCCTATACTACTACTATGTAGACAGATATTTTGTAACCAGACAAAACAACAGGTGTTGTAATGCGATAAGCTCTGTCAACAGAAGTGACGAATTTGTTAGAACAGCGTATGTGTGGAATACGATTATTCTAAAGACGGCAAATAGGTTCTACCACAAATTTTTTATCAGATAATAGGATGAAAATTAAACTGTGCATTAGAACGTTTCAGTTAACAAGGCGGAAATTAAACTAGCATTAGAATGAAAATGATATTATTTTATATCTCATTACCAATGATTAATGTTTCAACTGCTGATATTAAAAATACTTCACTATCACGACTATAGATACTAAATTTTACTTTACCGCTCACACAGCGATGGGACTCAAACAAATCTTTCATTTCTGGTTTGTTCAGAGGATATTTTTTGTTGATAAAATATACCTTTGACCGATCGAGATCAATTGTGAGTTTAGTATAGTTTTGTTGGCTAATGGGGCTGTGAAAGTTTTTAAATTCCGCTAGCAACTTTTGATACAATTGTTTGAGATAATTGAAATACACGCTGTTATCAGATCCGATGAGCGAAAGTTTTAACTTGTCACGTGTTCTATTAAAACATATACCTGATTTTTCATTATTAAATTCAACTGTCAATTGTTTACCGTCCATCATTAGATATTTAATGTTACTATTGTAGCTATTTGTCATTTTCAAATTTTCAAACATTATTTTATAAGTTTAGATAAAATTTTAGTCACAATGAAAATACCCACGGGCAAATGTATCTACTCCATTTTCACAATAACGTTTGTCATCAGAATTACACAATCCACGTTTGATAATGACATCTGTTTCAAGCTTATGATGATTAGTTCGAATTGCCATAGCTCTCATAAAACGAACACCGCCATCAAGCGCTTGCTTGTAGTCATCAAATTTCATAAACATTTTAACAAAATTACGAGGCAGACCTTTGGCTTTTTTCGTTATTTTATTATTGTCTAACAATATGGCATACATTTTGCTGCGTAATCCGCTAAAGTATTTAATAACACTCGAGTTCATTTCATCTTTAAACTTACCAATAACCTTTTTATTTGTGTCGTCATGAAATTTACTGTCACGTGGATAATCGGAACGATCAAACAGATGTCGATTATTGTACATGTCCTGACAGATGTCCTCACATTCGATTTCATATACGAGCGAATCAGTATCAGTAAACAATAATCTACTAGCCGGCCACTGATTTTTAACAAAAGTGTAATGAAAATCGTACATCAGCCACTTTGATAAATCTAACACTGCAGCTCCAACATAGATCGGCTTGTTTAGTTTTAGATTTGTTTTTCTTCTTTGAATCGCAACAAGATTTTCATTAAATATTTTCATGCTCACAAAATCATCGTCTGACACAAGTTTGTTTCTGCGATTGACATCATTAACTATTTCAATATTTACACGTTTCCTAATATTCTCCATCGTCTTACCAAAACGGAATTGTTCATCAGTTTAAAGAAGTTTTTCTCAAACTCTGTTTTCGCTGCAGCCCTTCTTGAAGTGTTTGAGTTAATATAACCTCTCATCCACGGCGACTGATTAAAGTTTAGTACACGATGAACTTTTCTCAACACAAGACCAGCATCGACTGCTTGTTTTAAAACTTTGTAATGCAAAACGTAATTTTTCTTATCAAGTAAATTTGGTACTAGTTTCTTGACCATGGAATGTTGCCTTGGTGATGCTAACGCTTGTTGTTCTTTTGATAACAAACTATAATATATGACCATCGATTCCGCACAGAAAGGGTAATCGTTATGTAATTTGTGTAGCGAATTTGAATAATCAAGATCAACTTCAACGAAATAGGAAACATCGTCGGGTATCTTTTTTCTGTCTCCGATAGAAATCGATCAGCCATGATCCAATGAAATCCACCAAGAGGCATTGGTTCTGCCATCGAATACCCGTACAAGTTATTACAATCTAGATAAACTATATACTTCGAAGGAAGGTCAGGGTTATACTGTTTCAAATATTTGTTGTTTGCTTCAGCATACTTTTTTGTTATCACGTTAATACCGCCTCGGATACCTCTTTCAATAAAATTGAACATATCAATGTTAGTCAGTAATTCCAACCTTACCTTACTAAACTTTAGCAGAGCATCCCATGACAGTCCAGGGGCAGAATAATACCAGCAAGGATCTAGTCCGTAATTATTATAACTCACTTCTCGAAAACTTTCAAAAACATCTGCTAATAATAACACGTCAGTTTTCAAATACAAATCATGATAATCACCAAAAGTCTCACAATCAAACTCTTTCCAGATATCTTGTGCATACCTGTACTCATCATCAGTTATATTTTCATTTTTAAGTTGTGAGTAAAATTTATCTTTGCCAGGTAAAGATGTTCCATCAAATTTACTCCAGTCGTCGAGGTATTCGTATGGAAAAACTCCTTTTTTAGCTAGTAGATTAAATTTATCTCCAAAACAGTCTCTTAGGTTATCAAATTTACTACAACCTTTTACTAGCTCATCTAACGAGGCTACCATAAACTGCAGGCTGTTAATAAAACGCAATTTACCTAGCGTAACTGACATGTACTTTTCAAAATTATTTGGGATGCATTTGATGAGGTTATCGAATTTTAGACGAGATTTTATATCAGGATCACCAAAAGCTTCTACTATAATATGGCTATCATATCCTCGAAAATTGTGAAGAATAACCGGAATAAAATCTGGAGCATGAAATTTTAAATTACACTGATTATGAGCCGCTCCACGATACTGTCCAGTCAAATGGCAATGGTCATCCACTTTTTTGTTGTCAGTATCAAAAGCTTTTTCACAAATATGACAAATTTCTGCTTTCTCGTGATCGGATTCTTGTTGAGGTGTTAATTTTAACATTGGCGTTACTTTTTTCAAACGAGTAAATATATTATCAGCTTCGTTAATCAACTTCTTGAGAAGTCAAACAGCTGGATTCTTACCACGATATAATTTAATTGGTTTAGATAATGTAGAATCAGTACAACAAACTACCTTATACGCTACTCCACACGGAACATGATTTTGAACTTTTCTTGTACTCGATTGATTAGGATTATTTTCTACGCCAAGTACAGGTTGAAGTAAACACTCCAAATCAGCGTATATAACGAAAGGAATTTTTAGTTTGTGATTATGATGGACAAACTGTAACACACTATCTTTTTTAGATGGCATTGTTATTTTTTGCACATCATTACAGTACTGCAAATGCTTTTGTAATGTTTCATTGTTAGCACAACCATGCAAGCAGCGGTAACAAAAGAACTTTTTGTTCCTATTTTTATTGTACTGTTTACCAACTAGTCCGTTAAAGTTTTTAATCCAAACGTAATGATTTTTGTAAAACAGTAAATTTATAGTCGATTGTGAAGCTTTTTCTGAAATATATCTCGGGTATACATCCTCTTTGTCATCTAGTCCGAAAACGTTAATTGAAACACTATTTTGCTTTTCAAATTTTGGTATTTGATTTTCTGCCACAGGAAAGTTAATATCTTTAAAATTTAATCTAGACACGTGACTGATATATTTTTCAACGCGATCAGCGTGTTTTTCTGCTGGAAATAGTGCAGAAAGAACAGCCCATTGGAAACACATGTTATCTACGTTTATGATGTTTATACAACATCTTTTACTTTTTATTTTTGGTGGCAGGTCGATGTATGAACTACCTCGTAATGCGTTATATTTCATCGTGTGAAACAATATTTCTTTGATCATTTCAAACTTCCAACCCAAACCTAATTGAGTGAATTCCTCTATTTTGTTCCAGATTTCTTGGTGTATTTCATCAGATAGTGATAATAGATCAGTCCCAAGCAAAACACGTCTTGATTTTGCGTTTATATAAGGTTCTGCAATTTCCTTGTTAGTTAATTCTTCCGTTATAACTAACTTTGAAAATATAACATGATATTGCACAAATAATCTGATACTTTTGTGTTTTTCGAGCTCACGTTTTACAGTTGTCTGTAGTAGGTGGTAAAGATTTGCTGCATTAAAATTTACTAAAATAATTTGATTATCAAACTGATAACTATTATCAAAACCTGCAAAAGCAGTCGCTATTTTATCAGGTTCTCCCATTTGGCTTTTCTTAGCTATATCACGCAATTTTAACATTATTATTCTATAATGTAATATCTGCGCATGCGCTAAAAATCAATTAAAGATAAAAATCTCCTATAATATAATGACAGCAAATCTAACAAACACATGTGAGCAAGAAGCATATCAAATTCACCCAAAGTATAACTTTACCTCACACTGCGCATGCGCGAAAAATCAATTAAAGAAAAAAAAATCGCCTATAATATAATGACAGTAAATCTGACAAGCGCACGTGAGCAAGAGATTTATCATGTTCACCCAAAATACAACTTATACGCTGGAAATACATTAGGTTCAGTTATTAACATCAAAACTAGAATATCTGTTGGCAAATTAACGTCAGCGGGTTATACGATTAGTGTAAAGGGAGATAATGTCGAGAGGATTGCAATGTTTAGAAAAGATTTTATTTACACGTTGTTTTGCGATGATATTCCAGAGGGACAGCGTGTATATCACGTGAACGATAAAGTCACTGATGACAACATTGAAAACTTATCCTTACAAGATGAGTTTCAGCCGCATCCGGTCTTTCAATAAAACTAAAAAAGTTCTTGGTACTATGAACAATATGGGATATATCAGGGTAACTGTTAGAGGAACATCGACAGATTAAGTTTGTTATACTGGTCATAGGTTTATTTACGAGGTGTTCAACGGATCTATACCCAATGATCTGGTTATTAATCATATTAATAAAGTAAAAACTGATAATCGATTGAGAAATCTGGAGCTAGTGACGCAATTGTAAAATGTAAGAAAAGGACGAGGTGGTGGTATTAATTTTAGATGTCCAGCAAAACCTGTTATTTCAAAAAACCTTGACACGGATGAGGAGATAGAATTCAAATCGATTACAGCTGCGGCAAAGCATTGTAAGATAAATTCCAGAGCAGTAAAATTTGTAGCTGATGGAGCAACAAAATCAGCTTTTTCAAGAGAATACGATGCTAGGATTGGTTTTAGATATGATATTTGATAGCTCGGTTTTAGTCAAGCAATGATGAGCAAATGCTATGATATCATCATAATCACTTCTGTTAGCAATATTTTATGAGAATCACCTTGCCTTCCAATAACGTCAACACTATAACCCAACAAACATTTTCTTACCGCTACGGCTAGTTCGTTGTAATTTAATATATTAACTTTTTGGTGATATTTTATCTCATCAGTCATCTTATAACAATTATTTAGATAAAAATATATTATAATAATGGACTTGATGAAACGACTCGCTGAACTCTACAAACAAGATACTAGCGACAAAGTCGCCAGCGATAAGGTCGTCAGTGATGAGGTCACATTTTCCAAAAATTTCATAGACAAATCTATTGGTTATAATGAAGATGATATTTTATATAACAGCGAATCTGATGATGACGGTGAAATAGTCACTGTTGCTGACAGATCAAATTACAACAGACCAACAACTAAACGATATAATGTCAAGTATCACATTGCAAAAAAAATAATGAAATTTAATTTTACCGTTGCCGAACAACAACTGTTTTGGCAGTTAATCAAACCTCTCCAGGCCGACAAAAAAAATATCAAATTCGATTTCATATTTGTCAAGATTTTTAATCTAATGACGATCTCTGACGATCGTAAGCAGTATCTAATATCGTTATGTAAACCAGTAAAATGTAAATCTGTCAAACAAAAGTATGAGAAAATTTATAATAACATTATATCATAATCTGCTTAGTTGGGATCCAACTGTTAAATTTATCGCTATACCCACGCCATTTGACTAAACTTTTATCTCCTTTTTTTTTAATCACTTTCTCGATAACAAAAGCATCCTGCTCAGTTTTCTGTAGTACTTGTTCATAAAAACTACCTACGATCGGTTCCCCTGCCAGATCTTTTAAAACGTACGTTACAGGTATTGTGAAAAGTACCTTATCAACTACAAATACTTCTTCGCTCCAGTTTGGAGTAAATCCTTTTGCAAATACCTTTTTTGTCAAAGAAATTCTAACTTTATCACCAACTTTAAAGTTGTGTCTACAGTACATGTTTTCGTTTGCGATGGTTCGATTTTCTGTTTTTTAAATTCAAGTTGAAAAAGTCAGATGTCCCTGTTGGTTTTTAGCTTATATTTTTGTGAAAATTCCGTTCGTCGATTAAATCTCTCACAACAACGCTTTTCCCTCGTTTCCAGTAAATTTTTTTTTTTGTATATTTTTTTCTAAAAAATGTTAAATTTTTTTTTTTAAAGAACCGGATCCTATCATCAGATTTTTTTGGTTTTATTCTTACTCGTTATTTTTTTTTTTTAGGCATCAGTTTGAAGCCCCTTTTATCAAAAACGGGTACACTTTTAGCGTATTTGCTGAAAACATCTATAACTTAAACAAATCCCTTTTTGGGAGCCCCCATCAGCCCCAAACGTTAAATTGTAGTTTGGATATATCCACCAAATCACCCCAATATCTTTACACCATTAGGACAACTTTACGTCGGGGGAACTTTTTTTTGGGTTGTGTCTCACGCAAGATTCTATACTTTTTGCCGAGCCGAGTTATATTTTGCTCCTATCATTCCCTGAACAAATCTTCTATCAAAACGTTCTCATAGATTTGTTGGCTCCATATAACGTAATTCATCTAACATCCCTTTATCACAATCTGCTTTCGAGTTTTCATGATCACGACAACAGATATCATGACGCATCGCTATTGCATCCACTTGATTATAAGGCTCTTGACCTGGCAATGGATTGTCGTTTTCATCTAGTTGTTGATCTAGCGGATTGTAAGGTCCTGTATACCGATGACCTGGCAATGTCTAACCCCTTTTGGTTTTGGTAATTTTCCAATAATTTTATGTATATCTATACCTGACCCTATTATTTCTCTGTTGTTACAACATTGACAGTATGCGACAATTTTTTTTGCTCAAGACACAAATCTCTGTCAGAATCACAGTTGCATATCATTCTATATTTCTAGTCGTCGACTAAAATAATATCAGGATAACCAGATCCTAGCGACATATCTGAGGATACTGTCGCTGGGGACACTTTCTTTTTAATATTATCCTGTTGTTTTTTGTTTTTTCTGTTGTTTCATTAATATTTTCTGTTTTAGTTCTACACTTGAGACAGTATGTTGACATTAATATATTTTTAAGTTTAGATAAAATTTATTGCGATCTCATCATTAGCGTGAGAAGGATGCTTGTCAAACTGTAAAATAAATTTTAAAAAATTAAGATTTCTGCTCATCTGTTGGATAAACATAATACAATAATATCCGCAAGCAGACGTTCCAACAGGTTGGAGTTGATTTATAAACTGCTACCCAATGCGTGCCGGATCCGTCATTAAAATCTTGTATACTAATAACACACGAACTTACAGCTGATGGTGATTTTATTGCTGCGAGTTCATCTTTAGAATAAACTCCGTGAAATCCAGGAACCGCTTTTATTTTATCAATGATATCAAAATTACTCAACGGGGTGGTCGAGTTCCCGGTAATATTAGACCACGTCCCATTCCTAAAAGATTTGGCAGCAGACTTCCCGCTATTGATAGTTTTCTTTTGTGTTGCGATTTTTTTTTGTTGTTTTTTTTTTTTTTGTTTGGGGGTTGTGTTTTTTTTGTGGCATTTTAAATATCATTTTCATAAAATTTTTAATTTTTTATTACTTCCACGAAGATACCATTCCTTTGACTGCTTCTTCGTTGGGCCGATATTGCTCCAGACGCTGCTGCTAGTCCTAATGTTTAAAGGGAAAAATTTTATATTTTGTTAGTTAAAATGAAATGCTGACCCAAAAACCACCTTTTAAAGAAAAGGTTTGCCCGCGCGCATTTGTGAGCACTCAAAATTAAAACAAAAGTTTTTTCGATATACTTTTTTTGATTTTTTTTTACTTAAATTTTTTTAAAAAACCATCAGAAAATTTTGATTATTTTTAATGTACGTTCTCGCTTTGCAAAAGCAACTAATTTTTAAAATGACCATCAGCAAATATACTTCTTTTTAAAAAATTTGCCATTTTAATAAAACTTAAGTTTAGCTTGAACTGTTATTTTACCTCCAATAGAATCTACCGTGATAAATCTATCACTAATCACTAATGAGTATACGTATAACGGCGCCACAGGAACCGCCCCAAGTGTCCAGGTAATTTTAATATCCGCTGTGCTGTCTACAATTCGATCGTTATGTTTACTAACATCAAAATGATATATAGGATAAAGGGTACGAAATTCCTCTGCTGATATTTGAGTTCCATCTTCAACATCTTGATATTTTTGTATTGCGTCAAGCAGGTACTTGTACGGTCGAGAAATATTTTTATTAACGTCATCAGCAAAATTGCTATCGATAGCTCGTTCTGGATATTGCTTTGAATTTAATCTAGCGTATATTCGTCTGATATCAGAGTGATCAAATATTGCATTATTTTGTTGTTGGTTACCTCGTCGGGCTTGCTGTTGAAATACGACAAATATTTCTCGGCAGTTGTTCGCTTGATGTTGTTGTGACCCTCCATGTGTAGTCGGTAGTATTTGGAACCGTTATCAAGCATGCTATTTAATTCTGACATTTTAGTGATTGATGGTGTTATACGTGGCATCCACAAAGCAAGTTTGTTTATGATAAACTCTACATCAAACAATCCAGATCTAAACAAGCAATCGTTTTGTTCTGCTCGATCTAAAATAAGCGTATGTTTTACTCCACGGAATACTTTATCTTAATCGCGACAAAAGCCGAAGATCATGCTTAGCGGAAGCATCATTGTAATTTGACGTGATCCTGCTGCAAGTTTTCTTCGCCTAGCAAAACCTTCGTTATAACGCGCATTTCTCACATCAAGTGTGTTAAGAAGTAAATTTAACATCGCAGTACCGTTTGCATCTGCAGCTGGTGGCGTTATATTAAGATTAGTAAAAGCTGCCGTAAGGCAAACTCTTGTAGCGTCTGCATTAACAGCTGCACCTGGTGCGGCATTACCTAGCGCGTCTGCATTAGCAATAAGAAAATTTCTAACAATCACAACATTTGCATCAGCATCAGCTCCGTATACTATAACACCTCTCTTTAAAAATTCGGTTGATTCAGCTATACCCCGTCCAGTATCTTTAAACCACATCATGTTAGTTGCAGTTGATCTTGAGTAATCGTCGGAAAACGAAATAATATTTAAAATTGTACTTGCAACTTGTCGATGACTTGAAATATCTTCTATAGTTTGATTGGCCAGTTGACATCTAGCACTTTTGAATAAACACCAGCCGTTATTTATAAGAGCTACTTCTGCTCCAACTGCAATTGCAGCAGGTGGATTGGCTACTGTCATAATCTGACCACGAACTTCTAACATAGCCTTATGTGGCAGTAGAAATACATCTTCGTCTCTGGTGTTAAAGGTTCTAATACCAGCTTTATTTGGTTCGTTAGAATTTTCATCAAGATACTCAACAAACTCGAATTCTGTCACATCGTTGTCGATGTCATAAGTTTCTGTTAACTCGAGATAATTTTTAACAGACATTTTATTTTATTAGATTATATAAAATTTTATTGCGGCACTGTTACTTTAGATATTATTTTTTGTATGATCTGCTCACCCTTTGGTAATAATAATTTTTTTTGTTGTTGTTATCATAGCTTTTTGAGTTTCTTTTTTTGGAGCGATTTCTGAGATAGCTTGTTTTATTTCAGATGCAGTCGGTGGATCACTTTTTATTTTATTAGCTATTTTTTGTCCTACCGCAGTCCCAGCGGCAGATGCAGCCCCAGTTGCAAAAGCTTTACCAACGTCAAAAGCAATTGGTGCAACTTTACGTGCTATACCCGGAATATTTTCAATAACTTTAGTAAAAATATTTCCAAACAATCCTCCTACTATTTTTCTTCGATAAACTTTTTTCTTTGTTTCATTATATTTGATGTTGCATAATTTTTACTTTTGCTCGCGTAGATGTAAATAATAAGTTACAACTTCATTATTAACATGTAACTGTTTTCCTGATTGATCTGTCAACTGCATTATTATACTTGATATTTGATCTTCAACGTTTAAAGGATAATATATAATATGTCGTGGACTTATTTGCATGAGAGAACCTGGCGGAACTTCAGGTGAGAAACTGTAAATCGTTTGACCTTTGCTGCCTTTTGATGTATAAGAGCCAGAAGCAATAGAGCAATTTACTAATATTGTATTTACTTCTGTTATATTTACTGGCAGTTCACTGTCATATGTAATAGGCTGATCAAGTGCAGTGTAAGTTTTTTCAGTAAACCCTAACAGTTGTGCAATACTTCTTTCTCTTGGTTCAAGACTGATTACTATATTTTTCAAAGTTATCCTAGTTCGCAATGTGTTATAATTTGCTGCCAATTCAAAATTATCAGCCACACCGTCAGCTTTTGTGATGAGCTCTTTGATTGTCTTGTTTAGATCAGTAATATTATAAGCTCCTTGCGGAATTTTTATTTTTTTGTTGTAGATATTGGAGATGTTGTAATCATAGTAAAATACATTTCATCGTTAACATCATTTTTCACGTTAGGTATAGCATTCCAGCAAGTACAAGAAATTAATCAAATTTCATATTGTTTTGTTGGATCTAGTTGGATAGGTGGAATATAATTTACTGAAAAATTTGCGCTATCTATCGCAGACTCAATAGAGTTTAGTAATGTTGTTTGCATTCCTTTAATATTATATCATTTTACAAAATTAAGTCGCCGCGATTAAATCGCGGTGTAAAGTTTCATATTCGTCAGATGTTAATAATTCACTCGATCTTAAATGATCAAGTATGTCAATGATTTCATTATCAAGTTCAACACTAACATTCCCAGCTTCCTTTGATGATATTTAAAACATTAATCTACCTATCATTTCAGTAGTTGATGTAAATATTTTTACACCAGTTCCTATTCTTACTTCTCTACTTTTCTCTACACGAGTTTTATCAAAATTAAAAAATTTCCTTTTAAAACTCCACCCTTTACCAAAAGGTTTTAATCTACTATTTTCTGCTGATTTTTAAACGTGAGAGCAATAACACCGTTTCTCATTCTTTCATACAGTGGAATCATATTATCAATCTCTGTAACCGTGTTTAATTCATCTTTAGCAGCAGCTCCGTCTTTAAATATTACATCTAATCTATCTAGTAATGTTTGATATTCTACATCAGTCCACTTGCTTATATCATCAATACCCCTTATATTTTCATTCTTTAAAAAAATCATCATATTCAATACCTTTTATCTCATCATTTGCTCTTTTTGTAAAATAAAATCTTTGATCTCCAACTTCCATAAACTTTACAGTAAGCTCACCAACTCTTTGTTGCTCCTCTTTCATATCTTTTATATCTCCTGATAAATTTTTATAATATTTGTTATTCCTTGCGTAGTTAACTCTGCTAATCTTCGCTCAAGTTCCAGCGGATTGTTTATCAATCGATCTGTTTCAGCTTGTCTAGCCGCAGGATCAGCTATATTTGCTGTAAATGCCTCAATTAGTTTTCTTTTTTCTTCATCAGATCTATTAACAAGTTTTGCAGCAGCTGCTTCCTGTTGTTCTTTAACAATTCCAACCAAGCCTTTTTCCTGCAGTTGTTTAAGTTCTTCTTCTGACAGTGGTTTAGTTTCAGGTTGTTTACCTAATAGTGCTTCAGTAACCGGCTTGAAAATTGTAGCTGTTGCTTCTGTAGCGGTTACTTGCCCACGTCGTGCTTGTTGTACTTTTTGCATAAGCGATGTCTGAGATTGAGCAAGTTTTTTTTTAGATCTTCTATGTGTTGTCTGTATCTTGCTCGTTTGTCCATTATTATTATTATAAATTTTATAAAATTGAAACCCTTACTGTAAGTAAGTGTCAATACAACAGCGAAACATTTTAGTTGGATCATTTGTAAGTTTATCAAATAAGAAAAAGTTGTATTTATATTTTGTAGCATGACGGTAAAGTTCAATAATCTTATCTTTTGTCACGTCACCGCATTGTTCGCTTGCAATATTTCTAACGTCAACATTGTCCAGTCCTGGAAATAATATAAAACAACCCGTATTTCGCCGAATAAATCTGTCAACATTATAAAATCCTTGAGCGAGATAAACAGAATTACATTATTTGTTACGTGACAGTGAGAAATACGATCTTTTTTTGTTCATCTCCGTGTTATTTAGCAGAATATCGTCAAAATCTACTATCTTATGTTCATCTGCATCAAGTTGATTAACTGGAAAAAGGTCTTCTGGCTGCCTAATTATAAAAAAATCTTCACCAGCCTTAAGTTCATCACGAAGTATGTCATTATAATCGCTTAATAACTCATACTTGATTGATTGTGTAAATATAGACTCTATCGTAGTTAAAATTATCACCAAGAAGCAAGTTCATAAGCAAATTTGTTTTTCCTGATCCAGTTCGCCCAACAATAAGATAATGACAATCAGGAAGTTCTTTATGTTTGTGTTTCACCAGCTTCTCTGTATCAAAGTTTAATATCGACGATTTTGCCATTTTGTATAATATTAAACTAGTGTTGATAATTTTATCTAAGACAGTAAATAATGAGTTACTATACAAAATTTGGAACACTATCAGGAGATTTATCAACACAAGGTTACCAAGGTGACTTGCAACTCTTGATCAGCTCAAAAATGAAATCAATAATTTACTAAATCTTACCAGTGTAGAACCAGATGAAGTCGTCATTTTCCAGGACAAAGAAGGACGATTAAAAACGAGTGATGTAAAACTGCCAGATGTACTTGTACGAATTCCTAATGCGGTTGCTGATAATATCATGACTTTTAACAATCAAGGTAAGATACAAGATTTTGGTAGGTCAGTAAATGATTTTGTTAAAAAAGCTGGTGATTTATTTAATGGGAATATTGTTATGAACCAGAACAAGATTACAGATCTTGGATATCCAACTACAGATGGAGACGCTGTAACTAAGAAATATGTCGATGATCAGGACGTTCCAATCAGTAATGAAATAACAGCGCTCAAAAATGAATTTACGGTCACGTAAAAACGTTTTTAAATTTTCGTAGAAACATAAACACGCTTAAAGATGATTTTTTTGGAAATCCATCAATTGTTAACATTACATTCGCTAATATTAACACAAAACTCAATGATATTAACACAAAACTCAATGATATTATTAGTGGAGTTCCTAATATTGTTAAGAAAATGAGTATGGTTAAAATTCCTCACAAACAGATTAAAAATATTGCGTATACTGTTGATACTGGTTATACTGGGTGACACCAAAATATAATTCTATCAAATATATTGCAGAAGTTACCGGTGTGTATAGATTGTCAGTGTTTAGCAGTGCAAAGTTTAGAATATCTACCAAATATCTATTTCGTCATCCAAATGATGACTCATCTGGAGTATTATCTGTAATAATAAACAAAAATTCTTAAGAAGAATTTGTACTTGAACCAGTTGATAAAACTTTAAAATTTGCAATTTTTCTCTGGTGTTTGGAATTTATAGCTGAACAAACAGCTCTTATTATGGATTAACCAAACATAGGACTATGTGAACTAATATTATAATGAAAAGAAGTATAGTTGATTTCAATCATATTTCAAAAGATATTCCAAAACAAGATGTAGACGCATTATTACAATTCTATAAATATTATCATAAAAAAACTTTGGTGCGTGAAAAAATGTTACAAATACTACAACAAGATCCTTCGAGTAATATCATATCTACCCTTGTTAATGACCAGTTCTGGTATAATTTCAAGTGGGGTATCATTAAATCCTTTTCTGTTAATCATATCCGCTATTGGTGTTTCACTTACAGCGGCGTGTAAAAAAGTAGAACCAAGACTTTTGATAAAGAAGCACGGTTGTTTAACATCAATTAAAACTTACAAGAAACTACTTGATCAGATCCGGTCTTACCTACGAGGAGTTAAATATAATATGGATGATTTATTACGTGAATTTCGTATTATTGACAATGTGTTAACAGATATTCTACCAATGAGGGTTAGCAAGTATGAAAAAAATATCACAAAAAATATGAGTAACATAAAATTTTATCTAAACTTAAGATATAATATAACTAAAATAATATCATTTTCATTCTAATGCTAGTTTAATTTCCGTCTTGTTAACTGAAACGTTCTAATGCACAGTTTAATTTTCATCCTGTTATCTGATAAAAAATTTGTAGTAAAACCTATTTGCCGTCTTTAGAATAACCGTATTCCACACATACTCTGTTCTAACAAATTCGTCACTTCTGTTGACAGAGCTTATCGCATTTCAACACCTGTTGTTTTGTCTGGTTACAAAATATCTGTCTACATAGTAGTAGTATAGGGAAATGAGGGTTTGGCGGGGGTGGGGGAGGAGGTGTGGGAGGGGGCTGGTGGGCCAAAACCCTCATTTTCCTATGAGGGGGTGGGGGATAATTTAGGACTATAATTTATACTTGTTTGGAGGGTAAAAAAAGTGAGCTAAAACCCTCATTTAATTTATACTTGTTTGGAAGGTAAAAAAATAAAGTGGGCTAAAACCCTCATTTAATTTATATTTGTTTGGAGGGTAAAAAAATAAAGTGGGCTGAAACTCTGATTTCCCTCTACTACTACTTATTGCTAAATTATTTCCTCACTAACTACATTTTCTATCTTTATTTTCTAACATTGATATGAACATCAATAAAGTTGCAAGAGATTCTGGGTAAAATGCTAAGTCTTTATTTTGCATTTTCACACATTAATATTGGCGCATATCGATTTAGACTGATGAGACACGTATAAATAGATATCAAGTTTGTCAACATTGATGGCTTTTTACGATTGTTATGACTTACTTATGTAAATGGAAAACGCTCGTAAAGGAATGAATTCGGCGCATGGTGTAATAAATGACGACGTACTTAATAAGACACTTACACATATGCTCCAAATTTATTGTCTGAGCATTGAAGTATGTATTACTATCGCAAGACGCCAATGGCAAAGTAACGTATTAAGCATAAAATCGCATTTACCTCCCGTTTTGCGATGGTATCACTACAATGCAAAATAAAAATGTTGATTTTCTTGAGTCAGTATCGCTTGCGAATTTAACGATCTTGAAATCCGTTATACGAGCATCTAACCTTCCCCTTTGCGATTGTAATAAATAGTTCGCTGCTATTACATTAGATTTGAAGCATATAATTAAAACTATACAACAGTATATAATAACAGTATATAAGATGTGTATGTATCTTATTAAGTACGTCTTCATTCATGTGTCCGTGTGTCTAAAGAATTCCTATACGAACTTTTTCGATATAGGCGATAAGTCATACCAATCATAAACAAGCACTGACTTTGACAAATTCGATATCAGTTTATAGTTTTTCATCAGTCTAAATGGATATGTGACAAATGAAATATTAGAAAATACAAAACAAAAACGTTGACATTTTTACTCAGTATTGCGTGCGACATTACCGAGTATTATATTCTTGCTACGTGCATCTATCCTTTCCGTTTTGCTATGGTAGCACATACTTCGACGATAATAATAAAGAGTTGAAACATAAAGTTAAAGCTATACAAGAGTATATAATATGTGTATGTGTCTTATTAAATACGTCTTCATTTGTCTGTCCGTGCCCCTAATGTCTTTCCATCCGAACATTTTCCATATAAGCAAATTAAATCATACAAATCGTAAACAACAAGTTTGACAAATTTGATATAAAGTTATAGTTATCTCATCGGTTTTAATTAATATGTGCCAATAGAAATGTGTGAAAATGCAAAAAAAAAAAAACAGTTGCTATTTTTGAGTCAGTGCCGATCTTCAAATCCGTTCTACATGCATCTACCCTTATCTTTTTGAGATCATACCACATACTTTTGATACTAATCCTTTACAATCGAAGCATATGATTAAAACTATATACATCATTATATAATATATGTAAGTATCTTCCTAAGGACGTCTTCATTTCTCTGTTCGTGCGCCTAATGTTTACCTTACAAGCATTTTCCATATTTTGGCGAATGAGACAGCAATCATAAAAAAAAACCGCAACAGACTTCGACAAATTTGATATCAATTAATATTTTTTGTCATCAGTCTAAACTGATATGTACCAATAGTAATGTGTGAAACTAAAAATAAAAAGGTTGGTATTTTTGACCTTGTGTCGCGTGGGACTTTACCGATCTTTATACCCTTGCTACGTGTATCTACCCTTCCCCTTTTGCGAAGGCACCATAAACAACGATGCTAATATTATAGACCATTCCATGGTTATGATCTTCCCTTGAAAACAACAGAGGGCGTCTCGTTGCAACTCACTTCCGCATAGTTCAATCAATAAAAATGGCAGATGTAGATCAAGAAAATTTGACAGACCGCTCACATTCCGCAAGCAAGATCGATATCTCACTATCTTAAAAAGAAATTCTTCAATATTTGATCAAATATTTTTTTTATCTTTTATTTTTTCAGTAACTTGCGCTGTTACCAGCTTTCAAATAAATGTTTTCTACCCATTTCAAAAGTTCATTATCTTTCCATTACTACATCATGCTCTAGTTTTTATTTTTTGATTGTGCGATAGTATGTCGCTGAGTTAAATCTCGCTTAGAGAATAATGAAAATATGCTTATTTTATGCAGCTTTAATCATTGGAAATATTGGAGGTTGAACGGCATATATGTCTGACTGTCTGTCTCATTTCATCTGGTGCATGGATATGTATATGCGTGAATGAATGTGTGTTCGTATACGTATATTACATAAACACACTTCTGGTTAAAAACGAGTATATAATGGTGCTAAGATAGAAAGATTGACTGATAGATAAAGAAAACAAATATGAATATTTATGACTATCCATTTATTATTGACTTAAAGAGCATGTTCTTACAAACAGTTTCTTGTTCAAATCATACTGTCTGCAATATTTTACATCCGGTCACGTGAACCAATATGGATTTAAAAAGCGAACTAAAGTAATAGGAAGGAATCTGTGAAATAATTGGATTTTTTAAACTTATATATTTGATGCATGGAAAGTCAAACAGAATTAAACTGAATTTAAGAAGGCTGTTCCAGATGAATTTGCTGGTGGAAATCAGAAATATTGTCTACAGACCACAGCAAATTTGAGAATTATTACAACGTGTCAGTATAGGCAAAGAAAAATCATGCTGAAAGTTATTGCATGCTCATTCCGATGCTTGATGTTTCAAGTTTTGAGAAAACCAGCGAGGAATGAAAAAATTAAATACTAGGTTAAATGAGTGCATGGCTATATTTGACTTGACAAGGCAAGACAAAATTAAGTATATGAGGAAATAATTTTTTGATTGTTTTAAGATAGGAGAACCCTTTCCCCCACCAAAATGTAAATAAAACAAAACAAAGTCATTGGGCATGTTAATTAATTTGAATATTGTACGATTTTTACATCCATCTGGATTAATTATACTGCACTCTTTTATCTTTATAATTGCTAATGTAATTATTGCTTTATTAAGTTTCTCTGAATACATTAATATACTGTGTTCCATTTTAAAAACCTTTTCTGGTCTAAAATATTAGCATTACAGATCAGCTGACTTATCGAACTCGTGTTATATTTATCTTATCGAAATCGTGTTATAACTTTCCTAACTCGTGTTATAAACTAACTATTAGCCTTGAGAAAATAACTGAGAAAGAAGGAAATATCAACGTATGAACAAAATGCAAATTGTTGAGATGGTTTTCGTTAAAGTTATGCTGCCAAAAATGTGCAATAAATGTTTAAAATCGGAGAGAAAAATGAAATGTTCCTACAAATGTATCTGAAATTATGGATTATGAATATATATTATCTGGTAAATATAAATATTTAATTTAATTATTTGATATCATTTAAGTGTGGACAGTAAATATTATTTAATCATCTAAGTATGGACACCGAATCTAATTATCTGATGTAATGTCTATAATTATTATCCTAATATGAATATATATATATATATATATATATATATATATATATATATATATATATATATATATATATATATATATATATTACGATATAAAATGTGGGTAGATAAATAAAAAAAGTATATAGGACTATGTTGGTTCACATAAAATTTGGGTAGAGAAAACAAAAAAAGTATATAGGACTATGTTGGTTCACATAAAATTTGGGTAGAGAAAACACAAAAGTATGTAGGACTATGTTGGTTCATATACAATTTTGGTAGAGGAATTAAAAAGTATATAGGACTACGTTGGTCCTTACAATTGGGATTAGTTACAAATTGAATAGCTTGGTTTAATTCAATGGCTTGAATATCATGGGGACTGACTTACATTGGAGGCCGCCTTTTCACAAATGTAATACTAAATCGCCTGATTCAGAAGTATAACAATAAACGAATCATTCGCTTCTTTTCAACTGAACGAATCATTGTTCCTTACAGATTGAGATTAGTTACAAAATTGGATAACCTTGTTCAATTTCATAGCTTGGAACCAACTTGCATTGGGGGCTGCTTTTCACAAACATAATTCTAAAATAGCCGGGTTCAGAATTCATAAATATAAACGAATTACTCACTTTCTTCACTGTAACAAAATTAATTAGCCGAACAAATCAGGTATTGCTCAATGTTACGAGTGGTAATCGATGTTGCGAGTGGAAAAAAAAAGACGATTTACCAAATTATCGGGGCCCCGAGTGGCCGAGTGGTCTAAAGCGCTGTCCGTTACGGATCACTGCCATCTCACCTCCGTCTGCGTGTGTTCGAGTCTAGGATTCGGCTAATGTAGATATGTGAGAAAGCTTGTCAGTAGCTTCTCGTGGGTCGGTGGTTCTTTCCGGTGATTTCCCGGTTTCTTCCTCCACCATTAATACTGGCCGCCATGAATAGCCTATCGTGTGCTGAAAAATGGCGTTTAGCCCAACAACAACAACAACAACAACAACCAAATTATCCATAATCCATGTTAAGAGTTGAACAAAAGCAATAACCTCTTTATACAATAAATAACTTAAAATGGACATTCAGATTTGGACACGTGTGTTATTGAACAAAAGCGATAGCCTCTTTACGATTCTGAATGGACCACGTAGTCATTCCACGCCATTTCGGAATCTTTACAATAATGCATTCTGATTTGGGGCACGTAGTTGTTTTACGTCATTTTGGAATATATAAGGTCGAGCCTATCTAAAAACTCCGGTTAATTAAAAGCCCCAAGTCAGAAATCTTTGTTCATATTTACAGGTAAGAATTTCCTATTACTTACTTTAAAGATTTTTGTAGTAACTTGTATTTTTTTTTATGTACTACTATAATGTAATGAATTATTGTATTGTTTCTATGTTCATTTGTATGAATTCGCTAGCTTCATAGTATTCTTTAAGTAATACAGTATAATGTCCAGTGATGGCTTGCAGATTATTATTCTAAATTATATGAAACAAAATATATTCCTTGAAATGATTATAACATCAGTCGTGACTATTGAATTTTAGGCTTTCTAAATTCAAGCAATATTTTAATTACTTGTATCGCATTCTAAAATGCAGAGAATCTTTTACAAGCATATGAAGTAGTAGATAACAGAAATTATTCAAATGTATTGTAATATGTATTGTATGAACAAGTGTATCTTTTAGAATATAGTTTCATATATATCAATAAAGGTTAATTAAAGCCGCAAGTCAGAAATCTTTGTTCATATTTACAGCGATTCCCGCTGCCTCTTGCTACCGGAAATTCCCCAAAGATGTACCACTGTTAAGCGCTACCTTACTCTAAAAGGGATCACTCCTTTCTCTCTCTTCCTCTCCAATCCAGAGCCGAAGATTCCTTCTCATAACCAAGCAGTGAGAAGAAGGTTATGTTAAGAAATAATTTATGTGGGCATGCACATTGGAACCAAGGGAGGTAATTTATGCGCTTCGATCAGTAACTTCGTTGCAACCGTGAAACCCTCTATAGATATGAAGCATCTGATTACAGCTATACAGCAGTACATAATATGTGTATGTATCTTAATAAATACATCATTTGTCTCGCCGTGGGTCTAATGCCTTCACATGCGAAAATTTTCCATATTAGCAAGTAAATAATACCACTCGTAAACAACAACCCATACTGACAAATTTAATATAAATGTATAGTTTTCACATCAGTCTAAATCTTTTTGTGTCAACAGAAATATGTGAAAATGCAAGAAAGTTGGGTTTTTTATACAAAGTATCGCTTCCGACTTTACCGATGCTACGTGCATCTACCCTTCCCGTTTTGAGATGGCACCAAATATTTTAATGCTAATATAATACACACGAAGCATATAATTCATACTATACAATATTACAACATATGTGTTTGTATCTTATTAAGTACGTATTTATCTATCACTCCGAGCGCATAGGTTTTACCTTCACGAACGTGTTCAATATAGGAAACTAAATCATACCATTATTGAAGAACCACCGATATTGACTTTGTCATTGATCAATTTAGACTGGTGAGAAAACTATAAACTGATATCAAATTTGTGAAACTCGGTTGTTGTTTACGATTGGTATGATTTATTCGATGATATGGAAAACATTCGTTTAGGAAGATTATCGGCGCAATAACAGACAAATGAAGACGCAGTTGATAAGATACATACACATATCATTTACATTTCTATAGCTTTAAGTACTTGCTTCAAATCTATAGTATTCCCCATCAAAAAGTACGTGGTACCATCGCTAGACGGCAATGCTAGATGTACGTATTAAGGATAATATCGCAAAAGAAAGTCAAAAAGACCAACTTTTTAAATCGGGTTGTGCAAAGAGTAATGTGTGAAAATGCAACGTATTTATACTTTTCTCATTACAATAAATCGATCTGTACCAATAGAAATGTGTGAGAACACTATACATTGATATCGAATTTGTCAACATCGCACACTATACTGAGTGAAAAATACCATCTTGTTTATTTGCATTTTGACACATTTCCTTTGGCACAAATCAATTTAGACTTAGGGGAAACTATAAATTTATAGCAGATTTATCAAAATCATTGGTTGTTTATGATTGGTATGAATTATTCGCCTGTACGGAAAACTTTCGTTTACGTAGGATGTCGGCGCACACACAGTCAAATGAAGACGTGCTTAATAAGGTACATATACATCTTATATACTGTTGTATAGTTTTAGTTCAATGCCACAAATATATAGCATTAGCATCGAGGTATGTGGTACCATGTCCAAACAGAATGAGAAAATTCGCTGTACAAGGATATGAAGATCGGTAAAGTAGCACACAATACTGAGTGAAAAATACCAAATTGTTTATTTGCATTTTGACGCATTTCTGTTGGCACAGCTCGATTTAGACTGACGAGAAAAATATGACTTGCTAACAAATTTGTCAACATGGGTAGTTATTTACGACTCGTATGATTTATTTGCCTATGTGGAAAATGGTCGTATAGGAAGTCATTAGGCGCATGAAGTGACAAATGAAGGCGTCCTTAAAAGATACATATACATATTATTTAATGTTGTATAGCTTTAATTATATGCTTGAAATCTATAATATTAGCATCGAGGTATGTGGTACCATCGCAGAACAAGATGGGTAGATGCACGTAGCAAAAATATGAAGATCGATAAGGTTCATAGCGATGCTAAGTCAAAATTACCAGCTCTTCTATTTTGCATTTTCAAACATTTCTGTTCGCGCAGATCGATTTGGACTGACGAGAACATATTGAGTGATATCAAATGTGTCAAGATCTGTGGATGTTTATGATTAGTATAACTTATTTGTCTATATGGAAAACGTTCATATAGGAAGACATTAGCGCACAGAGAGACAAATGAAGATATACTTAAGAAGATACAAATACATATTATATAGCATTATTTATATGCTTCAAATCAATTTAGCATAGAAATATGTGGCACCCCACCCCCATTAGTTAGTCACAATCACACGTTGTCAAATGCTAGCACGCATCAACTTGGTTGAAAATTATAATTTTCTAAATCTGTTCTGGACTATTATATTATGACGCTATAATCTGCTTTCTGTTCTTATCAGCTAGGTCTCCAAGACGAATTGTCGTGAAAAACATAACCCAGTATCGTACATTCTTTGGTAAGTTACCGCTCTGTTTGTCTTATGTGGCTAGACCTTCCGACTCGGATGAGAGACGTCGCAGGTTGGAAACTCGGTCGAGTCATACTAAAGACTTATATAATTGGTACTAGCAGCTGGCTCTCATCATTTAGAAGTTAGTGTTATTCCTGGACGGCCCAGTGTCAGGATAATCAGGATAATGTGACTATGTGGGAGATAATGCTACATATTTGTCGCATGATCCTCCGGTGCTAGAGAGCTCATATAAACTGTCACACTGTAGTCCTGGTAGCGGTATGATTGAATTTTGTTTATAGCTACGTAAATACTCAACAAATCACACACACACACACACACACACACACACACACACACACTTTGATATGGTTTTTGCTATCTTAAATTTAATCTTGTTCATATTTCAACCGCTTTTAAGCATCATCGCTGTGACCACCATGTACGATGCTAATGCTTCCTACGCTGATGTCGGTTGTTGTCTTGATTTGTGGAGCCGTATGAAATTGACAGGATTAGATTTTTGGGGACCGCCCTATGAACAACTTGATTCTAAACCGAGTCAGTACTGAAAAGTTAGAAGCAACAACAACAACAACAACAACAACAACAACAACAACAATAATAATAATAATAATAATAATAATAATAATAATATAATAATAATAATAATAATAATAATAATAGTAATAATAATAATAATAATAATAATAATAATAATAATAATAATAATAATAATAATAATAAATAATAAATTATATGGAGAGATAAATAGTATCAGAAACTGTCTTTACCCCAAGAGTTAACGTGCTATCACTGAGAACTCGCTATTCTGGTTGTATGAGTCTTTTATGCAAACCCTGAAGAAATCTATCAATGACACTTCTTTGGTATTTTCATGCATCATTGCTAAATTTGGGTTTATTCAGATATATATGTGCTTATTTTCGTCACAAAACACTCCAAAAAGGGAACTGTTTATTATTCACGCATTCATTTGTTTGTTTGTTTGTTTGTTTGTTTGTTTGTTTGAGAGAGAGAGAGAGAGAGAGAGAGAGAGAGAGAGAGAGAGAGAGAGAGAGAGAGAGAGAGAGAGAGAGAGAGAGAGAGAGAGAGAGAGAGAGAGAGAGAGAGAGAGAGAGAGAGAGAGAGAGAGAGAGAGAGAGATCCCATAGTAATATATTACTGAAAACTGGGATTTAATGCTGACAAGGGAAGAATTATTACATACAGGACTTCAAAAAAAATAATGCTTATGTACGTAATCCAGTAACGTAAGCGAGAAACAACTTGTTAGTTTAGTGTGTATGCTATGTCAGGTGATCAAATGCGATAATTATTATTGATCAAATGAGATCAAAATTTTAATTACTTTAATTGATAGATCTAGGTTTGAAGAAGCCTTAACTGGAACCTCACGTAGTTCAAGGCGGATAATTGTTAAAGAACGCAGGCACATCCGTTAATGTGAAGCAAAACACTTGATGCTGATTATAAATAAACTTACTTGTTTATATCATTGGAACGAAAGTTTCGTCTAAATCGGCGAACAATTATTGCATTTCTCCAATATGTCTGAAACTGAACGAAATGTGTCGAGCTATTTTGAAACTTGAACTATTCTTGATTACGACTGGCTTAAGTTGGAAATTAAATTAGCAGGCGCAATTATGATAAAGTAGAAGTGTTGGAACTACTGAGGAGTGCGGACTCGTGTTTTCCCTTGTATTATATTATTACAGGTTATGCTCCCAATTTTATTTGCAAAAAACCCTTGTGGCCTAACGAGCGCTAGAGACCACTCCACTATCTAGCCATTGATGGATACTCTTAACGTTTTGCTAATGAGTCCCCTTTTGGAGTGGCCTTTGGTCCATCTATACCAACAAGAAGGTCTCCGATTTCTAAAAAAAAAATTAAAATTCTTTCCTGACAGCTGTCAGAAGAAGAAAAAAAACAAGAGACCAACTTGTGGTCTTTCCGTCCATCATGAAATGTATAAAACGATTATCACCTCCTGTCTTTGCAAAAATTTTGCTGGAATAGCTACAGTCTACTTAAGAGTTATTTATTACCTGTCAACCTTACAAATTTCAAAATAAACCATATTCCGTAAGTAAAGTCATTAACAGTTGGTAGCAAAGTTAAATAATTGCTACTTTTAGATAATGGGACAGCCTAATGTACATTGTAAGATGGATGGTTATGACACGGATGTTCATACGTGTAAAAATAAAAGTTGGTAAAACCATACTGTATACACAGTGCAATTATTTTTTTTAAAAAAAATGTATTACATAGCCTTTTTATTCAGTAAGCATTATTTGCGAATGTGTTGTAAGTAACACAAAGATGATTAAGTTTATGTTCTATTGATATGACATTTTGACGATTCAGATATTTTTTGTCACATGCTTACAGTGGTTAGTATTCTGAGCATTATAAGATTTTAAGGTAGTAAATTATTACCAGCTCTAAGCTAAATAGTTCTGACGCAAGGAGGGGAGGTACCATTTATGATGGTTTCGAGGTAGACTAGAGTATTATGACTTAATCCATGAAACAGAGTCCGTAATAAATACTCACAAAATATGCAGTTGTTTCTTGTTTTTTTTTTCTTCTGTAGTATGTGTCTCTCTTTCCACCGTCCACTTGTAAGCTTAGTTTTTGCCTGTTAATCTGTTGGTACTGCATTATAATATCAAAACTTAAATACAAATAAATTATATTTTAATGTAGCATGGGGTTGATATATATTCAGTAAAAATCAAAATTTAAGCCACAGACACAACCAATGCAAGAAAAGTTCAAACTTGACAGATGTGACACATAGCACAGGTGGTTAATGGGAGCATAATGCTGAAAAATAACCCGAAGGACAAAAACCATAGCGAGATTACTCCAATGACCAGTTCTGACACTGGACCCTTCGCAGTTATCCTAGTAAGTTGCTTTGTTTTGAAAATGAACTTATGTATCTTATTTATTATTAAAATAACTTTTAAATAATTTAATTTGGGTGCACAATTAATGGGCATAATTTGGGTTATAATGTATAAAGCTTGACCAGAAGTGCTATTATCAAAAAACTACTAGCTCCACTTGGTTATTTTCACTTCCTGGCCTGACTAGGTAATATGCTGTATATATTTTGACAATCATATACAACAATGTTTTGAAGCTAGTATTGTCAACCCATTCAAGCTAGTATCGTCAACCCATTCAAGCTAGT
The DNA here is from genome assembly GCA_016746295.1 of Potamilus streckersoni. Classification (NCBI taxonomy): domain Eukaryota; kingdom Metazoa; phylum Mollusca; class Bivalvia; order Unionida; family Unionidae; genus Potamilus; species Potamilus streckersoni. The sequence continues at coordinate 8,679 of JAEAOA010000846.1, read as the reverse complement.
ATCGTCAACCCATTCAAGCTAGTATCGTCAACCCATTCAAGCTAGTATCGTCAACCCATACAAGCTAGTATCGTCAACCCATTCAAGCTAGTATTGTCAACCCATTCAAGCTAGTATCGTCAACCCATTCAAGCTAGTATCGTCAACCCATTCAAGCTAGTATCGTCAACCCATTCAAGCTAGTATCGTCAACCCATTCAAGCTAGTATCGTCAACCCATTCAAGCTAGTATCGTCAACCCATTCAAGCTAGTATCGTCAACCCATTCAAGCTAGTATTGTCAACCCATTCAAGCTAGTATCGTCAACCCATTCAAGCTAGTATCGTCAACCCATTCAAGCTAGTATCGTCAACCATTCAAGCTAGTATCGTCAACCCATTCAAGCTAGTATCGTCAACCCATTCAAGCTAGTATCGTTAACCCATTCAAGCTAGTATCGTCAACCCATTCAAGCTAGTATCGTCAACCCATTCAAGCTAGTATCGTCAACCCATTCAACAGTTGTTTTTCCCTAGTTTGATAACTGCTACAGTTACTTATTTTAGATTAGTTCAGGGTCATTTGTGAATAAGATCAAAATGGCCATTTTGGTAGCTGTCTACATCCATAACTTCCACATTTAAAATAACATGTCACAGTATATGAAAGTAGCAGAGACATATGTCACATTCCCTCCACTGTACATGTCGCAAATCGGTAAAGTCTCAAGCGATATTGAGTGCAAAAAACCAAGTGGTTTTTTTGTATTTGTACACATTTCTATTGACACAGATCGATTTGATATAGATATCAGATTTGTCAAATTTGGTGGTTGTTTACAACTAGTATCACTTATTTACCAATATGGAAACTGCTCGAATAGGATGGGATTATGTGCACTGACAAACATATGAAGAAGTAACTAAAAAGATAGATATACAAACTATTTACTGTTGTATAGCTCTAATTATACTTTTTAAATCTATTGTATTAGCATCGGTGTATGTGGTATCATCGCAGGACGGAAAGAGTATTATCAGGTAGAAAGGATATTGAGATTGGTAAAGTCGCTAATGATACTGAGTAACAAACAGAAACTTTTACTTTTTGTATTGTAAAAATTTATATTGGCACGGATCAATTTAGACTGATGATAGAAGTAAGGCCCTACTTATTACAATTGTTAGGGATTAATGAGAACAATTTACATCTAGCACCAATAATATTCACAACTGCTCTGGTGGCATAGTGGTTAGAGTGTCCGCCTCAGATGATGAAGATCGTAGGTTCAATCCCCGGGAGAGTTATACCAGAAACTTATAAAAATGGTACTATCAGCTGCCTCGCTTGGTGCTCAGCATTAAGAGAATAGTGTTAGGACTGACCAACCTGGTGTCAGGATAATGTGACTGGGTGGGACATCATACCACATGTCTGCGGTATGATGTCCCAGTGCAAAAGATCACTGTAAACCGCCACATTGCAGATATCGTAGCGACATGAATGAAAATCCAAATTACACACACACAATCATGTTCATAATGGACAGCCCCCACCCCACCTCAAAAGTGAGAAGTGCCTGATTTGTAATCTCACCCACCAAACCTATCACATCCTTAATAGTACATGTACTTGAAACAAATACTGAGTCATAGTAAAACATACTACGAAAGTTATTAAAACCTATTTGTTATTTTGCCAATACTCTGCTCATCTAACTGTGTAAGCTGACTTAAACATATCAATTGAGCTATTGTTAGTTAACAGAAGCTAAGCATTCATCAACAAGCAGTGAACAATCATCTTCACATTAAATGTCAAACATTAGCAGAGGTACAGATCCCATTCATATGGTGTGAAAAATAACTTAGGGGGATTTTTACTGAACACTAACGGGTCTTTCCTCTTTTTACCCAAAAATATAAATAAATATAAGTTTGTAGTCTGCATATTGATAATTGGGTATGAATAACATAGATATCTATAGTCAAAGAACTTGCTGAAAAGTACGCCAGGTATTCATATTGGAAATGTTGCCTTGTTCAGTCTGCATCGAAGTTCAATATAAAGTAGCAATACATTTATCAAAATCAGCTAGGTCAATGCATGAACTAATCTACCACAACGCGGAATACCAAAATACTTGTAACTTAGTCTAGCCAGCAATATCTCATTTCTGCTCTACTTATGCTGACCATATCAAAGGAAGCTCTAAAAGATTAATTACATAATGTCTATCGTGTGTCTTGACAACCAGTATGCGCGCCCACACCGGAAAGTCATGTTATATATTTGTATATATCTGCCAACGAACCGAAAATATTAATAGGACTATAATATGAGTATATATATTTATTTTCAACACACAAACACACACATACACATATATACATACATACATACATACATACATACATACATACATACATACATACATACATACATACATACATACATACATACATACATACATACATACATACATACATACATACATACATACATACATACATACATACATATATATATATAAATATAAATATAAATATATAAATATATATATAAATATATATATAAATATATATATACATAAATATATATATATATATATATATATATATATATAATGAATTATGAAACGTTAATGATATTATTTCTCCTATTAAAAATAAAGCATGATGGAATAAAGATATCTGAAAATCTTAAATCATTACAAAAAAGAAAATTTGAGAATAAATATACATTGCCTTCCAATTATCGATTTGTAATTCAATATATAATTCTATGTCAGAATCTTTGGCAATGGTAAACGACTCACAGGTAAAACTATTTGCTTATCTTGCGCGTTTAATCGAAAAGATAAGAATTGTATTGTCTCGCGAGTACGAAAGAAGAAAAGATGATATATACTTGTGTAATGCAATTGAGAAAGATTATGCCATTTTATTCTGTAATAAATGAAAGTGACACTGAGGACAGCGATAGTGAAGGTGGACCCATAACTGTAGTTGTGGCTAAACAAAACCCTTGGCAAGATAGATATGCGATATATACAAGTTAAAAGTTTTTTGTTTTGAGTTAAGAGTACACAGTTATCTGACGTATTCAAAAATTATCGGCTGATTGCATGTTTTTGGGTATGCAGATGTTTGTATTTTTGTATGATCAGCTACACGTTTTACTGAAACAGAATTGATACTGAAATATTTAGCAGCATTATTTATCGAACTGAATATCATTTCTTGAACAGTCTGTATATTTACAGAACTGATAAATCTTGCTCTCTTACGATGATTATTAACGCCATTTTTCCAAAATTGCAATTCAAACTTTGTGTAGTAAGTCGTAAATTATTTAAGAAATTATCGAGTTTATCAACATTGATGTGATCAACTACAAGTCCAAATTTAACGACTGCAAAATAACACTCGTAGATGAATTTATGGGATAAATAATTGTTTCTTCTTTGTGTTAAATCTGAGATAACCAATATAATTAATGTTACTGACTTTTTCAAAATGTAGTTCTTAATCATGCTATCTCGAGATGCTTCGTAATTTGTATTTAATGGATGTGCTATAAATACTTTTTGCTCGATTTATATAATAATATTTTTTGTATAAATAGTAAGTTTGAAATCTGGTCCTTTTCTGACTTTATAGGAGATTTACCTGACAATGTCAAGATTATCAAAATATTTGATTTTTGTCTTAATATCGTTTCAAATCTCCATATTTCTCACTATCGCATTAAATAAATAATTGAGTTTGTCATCTAATTTCAATTCCACACTGAACACATGGTTTCGGTCCTGTACTTCCATGTTTGATGCTCTGCATATTATTTCCACAGTATTCGTTTGCATATGGTTAATTACAAAACAAAAAATTTTCATTATTTAGCCCAATACAATTATTTCTTGGTTGAATCATTATATGCATGATTAAGATTCAATTTGAATATTTGCCTGAATTATAATAATGGAAGAATTATCCGCAATTGAACCCTCGGCCGTCAGAAAAGATCTTGACAGACTACCAGAATATAAAGTTACTGTTTTGTTGCAGGATCTAGCTTTAAAGAATAAAGATATAAGTAATCTTATCAGTAAAGCTATGAAGGAATTTCATGATTATGGTGCTGCACATGTATACTCAACATTCAGAGTTGGAAATGCTGTTAATATGATGAATGACAGACGAGGAAAAACAATTATTAACCACTTTTATACTCAAAAATATTTTATTTTAATAAAATTTATTGTAAGTACAGATGATGATATTTCGATTATTCGTCAAAAGCGCGATTAAGGTCATATACAATCAGGAAATAATATCGTTTTATTAAATAACAAATCCAGGAATATTGACTGGTATTGACTGGTATTGAAAAATCTTATTAGAGCGAGGCTACCCTGTGACTGCTGTTGCATATGCAATATATCCGCTGAATGACGAAACTATCATTACTGATCTCAAACAGATGAGACTGTCAGGTTCAAGAATAAACTGCTGTGTAGCTGAACGAGTTACAGAAGATTTCACAAATGCAAAACGTTTTAATGGCTTAACAGATTTAAGACCTGAAAAGTTAAATACATGGGCAGAGGAAGTTAAAGATACTGCAGAATCTATTAATGATTCTGCTGAGCTAGAAAAGTTAAGATTTTCAATAACAGTAAAATTATTAACCGGAGAGAGATTGTACGAACCAAAATATATAAAAATGGAAACCCATTAACGATTATTGGTTATATTGCACATTCATGGGCTAATGCTTTAACAAAATGTCCATGAGACAGAATGGTTAAATTTAATAATAGTCAAATATTTGATTTTATGAAAAATATGAGTAAAAATGACCCTGTGTCTATTTGGTTATTTCAAAGTTCAGAATACAATCATCATGATTAGTTTGTATGGTCCAGTGTTAATATTTATCGTACAGAATCTCTTCATGACGAAATGAGAAATCATGCGCTGAAATATACTTCTGACGATATCAAAGTGAGACAATGACTTAATAATTGTTTTACCATACCATCGGTTGCGTCCCATTTCACTCAGGAGCAAAATTTATGGAAACCGACATGATCATAATTTATTGAAGATGTCCAGAATAGAATATAGACAGGATGTGTTATGGAATACAAAATACGACTATAATGATGCTATCTCTGTTGATATGGCAGCATGTTATCATGGTCGTTTTCTTGGATATGGAGACTATTTTGAATACTTTGAGAAATTCGGACATACATCACATGAGATGACCATAGTTGCGATAAATGGACCTTTATGAAGATCTCCATCCGATTACTTATGTTTGGTTTGGAAGACATTTTACAGAAAACGGGTTCCAATAGTACTATTGTGATATATGCTTGATGCTGCAATTTTAATATCGTTGAGAGTAAGTGAAGTTATTGTATCGTATAGTCCACAAAGGCAAGTTTGATTACCAGAACCGGATATATTTAATATCAATGAAAGAATTTCCTGATCTTAATGAAGATGACATTATTAAAATTTCTAATAATATTCGTACCTGCAGTGATGAGCACGATGAAAAACTTGGAAAAGATCTTAATAGAAAGTATGTTGGTAAGTTTACTCAAGGTATTTTATACGATTATAAACGGCACTGCACAAGATTGATCATGGACGATGATGTACTATATTTTATAATTGCTGACAAAACGGAGAAAAGTACATTTATAAGACGATGCAATGCTTATTTATCATATGGGAACAAACTAGGTACTATCGAGAGCTATATTGATAGCGACTCATCGCAGTTTACTTATTTAATATATTCAATGATAGACTATGTATAGATAAATCTACTATGAAAAATAGATTTCTTTATTACGCTTTCAGAGTTGCTGAGGAGTCATTTTATATAAATACAAAATATAAGGATTTATTAAAACCGCTACTCGATAATGGTGAATGTGGTACATGGAGGAAAAAGCAAGAAAATATACTCAGTTATTCTGAATCTGCCGACCTTGAAAATAAGGAAATATATTACAAAAATAATAATCAAGTATCAGTCATCTGCACCATCGGTATATGATCGTGTGGCTATAAATAAAATTTTTTATCTTAATGGGTGTGGTGGTTCTGGTAAAACATCTCGTGCAATTAAATTATCTATGAACAACTATTCAGATATTATTGTGTTGACACCTACACACAAACTCGCCAGAGAGATAAAAGAAAGAGGTAAAATCATGTACATATCATAGTTTCTTTAGATGGTGAGAAGATACATGGACTCCTGAGCGAAGTGGTGATATATATATATATATATATATATATATATATATATATATATATATATATATATATATATATATACACACATCAGTTTATTATTTGGGGCTAGGTGGACACGGTGTCGTTAGAAATACTAAAAACATTTCTAAATTGGTTATTAACAAAGAATACAAGAATACTGCTGTGATTATGTATGGCGATTATTGTCAACCACCACCCTTTGTTGGACAGTCCCCACATGGATGGTTAAAGAATGATGTAGATTTTGAATGATGACCATAGAGCTATTGACGAACCGCTAAAAGAGTTTAAAGAATAATCCGACTACAGCCCCCCAAAAATGCAATGTGAGATAATGCGTAAAGTAATCTCAGAAACTACTATGAATGATTTTTTGAATTAATGGTGACCTGCTGATTCGATAGTAGCAAGTAGAAAGATAGTTCGTGATGAATTGCAAGATAAATTATTTTACGTTACATAAAGAAAAGTTTTCAAGTCTACCTATACCATTATTTTATCCCCCAGCAGATTCTCGACGACAGAATATTGAAGTTGAAATTCCTGGTGGTGGAGTACAAATCTTGTACTGATATTGTTTTGGTTCCTGCTGATTTTGTTGAAAATACATTGAGAATGGATAAATCATCTCATACGTTAGGATATGCTATAACAATTCACTCGTGACAGGGATTAACTATATCTGATACATATATCTTGATTGTCGATGTAAGGATCGAACGGTCAAATTTAAACAATCTTGCAGTATCTCGTGTCAGAACAATATCTCATCTACATAGGGTTATTATGGATGTTACGACCCTGTAGTTTAAATGTGTGTATGTTAATGAATGAATTTTATATAAATCTTTTTATTTCATTTAATTTCATTTAAATGTAATTATTAATATGATTATATTAATATCAGTCTAATATGTTGTTAAAACATCGTGTTTACTTGAGTCGTAAATGTGACTCATGTGCGCACGTGCAGTGTATGATAACAAATTTATTACAAGTAAACATTCAGAAGGATAGCTATGAAACGGATTGGCTGATACTTGATCAAGTTTTCCTAATGCTAGTTTTATTGCGAAATTGCATACGTCCTCCGTGCGTGTGTAATTGAAACAACGTATTAACTTCGTTTATATGCTGAGTTATTTTGTATGATTGACAGTCGTAGAGTCATTTACAGTCGTAGAGTAAATCACAGTCGTAGATTCACCGAGTCGGAGTTTATTGTAACATCTTAAGAGTTATACAACTTATAATACCTTAAAATGGTATTTTTGTGCTAGAAGAAGTCTACGTATAACAACATGTATTTTGTTATAGGAGCCAATTTTACTTCGTTTTTCTGAATAATTGTTTACCTGGAGAACAACATTACTGATTTGGTCAAAGACATTTCCCAAAAATATTCTAAATTTGACAGGAACAATACAAACTACTTTACTGTGTAAATTCTGGATTTTTCTGTTAGCCGTCGTCTGACGTCATCATCCGCCATTTTGGACTGGAACTGAACTTCAGACTGTGTTTGAAACTTTTCACAGGACTTATGTTTATCTTTAGAACAAACAATTTGGATCGTTTCTGAAAACCGTAAGTCTTGTTTAACTTTTTTGCATTATTTCTTGTTTTCAAGGAAAAAATATTATTTTTAAAAGTTACAAAGCTTGTTGTCTTCACTCTTTCTTTGTTACTTTGAACGAGCCGACACGTAACATGAAATACCTGATAACTGAGAAAATTACGAATGACGCTGCTGTAATAATAAAAACAATAGCGTCTTATAAGCAATGTGACAAAAACTATGCGTCACTTTGATATTGATACTGAATTTGCTATAGCACTAAAACAGCTACATAAAAATCATTGTGCAAACTGCAACACTATAATGTTATGCAATATTCGAATAATAACCCAAGACATTTCACCGTAAGCAGAGTTAATATTAATCTTTTGTGATACAAGTGAAAATGTAATGATTGTCACGGAATTGTATAAATGTTTTTTTTTTATTAAGGAAACGTACTCGGGTTTCGCTTTTAGTGTACAATGAAGAACTATCAAGACGTTATTATGAACGAACCATTATTCAGTGTAATATCCAGTGTTTTTGCTATCGTGAGTAAAACACTATCACTACGTTTGTGCCGGGTGCAGCAGTTTGTGCCGTGTGCAGCTGTCTGTACTGTGAGGGCGTATGCTGTGTTGTGCTGCTGTGTCGTGCCGTACAGCAGTGTAGAGCTACGTGTTCAGTGCTGAGGGGTGTTGTGCTTGTGTATTCGAGTGCTTCGAATATTTCAACGTTGCTAGTCGGGTTGAGGTTGATCAAGCGTGGCGGACCAACGTGGTGGACGCTGATTGTCTAACCCAGGAATCAATGGTGGTCGGTGTTTACAAATCTCG
>JAEAOA010000845.1:3060000-3094212 GCA_016746295.1 Potamilus streckersoni | reverse complement strand
AAAATATCTACCAAATATCTATTTCGTCATCCAAATGATGACTCATCTGGAGTATTATCTGTAATAATAAACAAAAATTCTGAAGAAGACTTTGTACTTGAACCAGTTGATAAAACTTTAAAATTAGCAATTTTTCTCTGGTGTTTGAAATTTATAGCTGAACAACCAGCTCTTATTATGGATTAACCAAACATAGGACTATGTGAACTAATATTATAATGAAAAGAATTATAGTTGATTTCAATCATATTTCAAAAGATATTCCAAAACAAGATGTAGACGCATTAATACAATACTATAAATATTATCATAAAAAACTTTGGTGCGTGAAAAAATGTTACAAATACTACAACAAGATCCTTCGAGTAATATCTTATCTACCCTTGTTAATGACCAGTTCTGGTATAATTTCAAGTGGGGTATCATTAAATCCTTTTTAGTTAATCATATCCGCTATTGGTGTTTCACTTACAGCGGTGTGTAAAAAAGTAGAACCAAGACTTTTGATAAAAAAACACGGTTGTTTAACATCAATTTAAACTTACAAGAAACTACTTGATCAGATCCGGTCTTACCTACGAGGAGTTAAATATAATATGGATGATTTATTACGTGAATTTCGTATTATTGACAATATGTTAACAGATATTCTACCAATGAGGGTTAGCAAGTATGAAAAAAAAATCACAAAAAATATGAGTAACATAAAATTTTATCTAAACTTAAGATATAATAGAACTAAAATAATATCATTTTCATTCTAATGCTAGTTTATTTCCGCCTTGTTAACTGAAACGTTCTAATGCACAGTTTAATTTTCATCCTGTTATCTGATAAAAAATTTGTGGTAAAACCTATTTGCCGTCTTTAGAATAATCATATTCCACACATACGCTGTTCTAACAAATTCGTCACTTCTGTTAACAGAGCTTATCGCATTCCAACACCTGTTGTTTTGTCTGGTTACAAAATATCTGTCTACATAGTAGTAGTATAGGGAAATGAGGGGTTTGGCGGGGTGGGGGAGGAGGTGTGGGAGGGGGTGGTGGGCCAAAACTCTCATTTTCCTCTACTACTATGTATAATTTTATGTATAGAGGTGACACATAATCGCGTGCAATTTTGTGTATAAAAATCACACTTTTTATTGCGTACTACTGGTTTAGAACTCTTCTCGAAATTATGTTTCAAGTTTAAATTAAACTTCTTTCTTTGCCAGTTAAATTATTCGCATCAAGAAGTTATTAGGACCTGGACCTAGATATGACTTGTGGTAATGACAGCAGCAAAGTGCTCACTTTGCTTTTCTGTAAGTCTGTTTAATTCTCCATTTCTAGCATATCTGCGGGTGTGTTATTTTCCTTATGAATTTGAGGTTTCTTCTGGGTTCTATGTTAGTCGTATATCTCAAAGACAATCTGTTACCAACATCTGACCCTTCAAGAATAATTTTTATGCGCAGAGGTTACAAGAACCTGCTGTACAATCAAATGTCCTTTAGACTCCCAGTTCATTTACTACCCTAAGTGCAAGCCGTCCACAAAGTTTGGTTAAGATGTTTTCACTGCAACAAATCTTATTAATCATGTAGTCACAGTGACCTTGACCGTTTTACCATAAAATCTATAGTTCTTTTGTATACAGTAAAGGCAAAACCACCATAAATTCTGGTAAATTTAAGTTGTCCAAAACAAAAGCTATTATGCGAAAGCCATTGTTCATCATTCGGTAGAAGTGACCTCGACCTTGAGCCTTTCGACATAATAGTTAATAGACTTACTTATTATCTAAAAGGAAGTTTAAACAAAACAACTGGTAAGTGCAAAGTTACATTATCGGCTCATTTTCCATTGGCATTGCCTTTTGAGCATTTGGCCAACAAATTCAGAGTTTTTTTTATCTTAGTCCAAGTGCAGGCCATCCTCAATGTTTGCACTCTTTGTGTAATGTAATACTACTGTTCTGATGAAACCATTCTCTTTTACTTCTTTAAGCAATAATGATCTTGATTGATCTCAATATCGACTGGATTCATCATAACCCAAGCCATCCACAAATATTTGTCCCACTGTGTCTTGTTGAGTTAATGTAGTTGTAAGAAAGCCATCTTTCGTCTTTAGGCCACAATGACCTTGACATCTGACCCCTAAATCGACAGGTTTCTTATTTGGACTATGTGCCAGTCTTGCACAAAGATAGTCCGCTTACTGTACATCGTGGGAAAGTTTAGTTCTGAAAAAAATAGGAGACAGACAGAAAGAAGAAAACACAATACGATAATACTCTCGTTTCATGGTGGTTGTATAAAATGTGTTCTTTCCAAGCTATAACTAAAGTATAGGATATTGTATGGATACTTAGACAGTATGAGGACTGTAAATATGTGCTCTCTGAATAGTGTCAAAGAATTTCGACAAAACTTTCAATGGGAAAACATCTTATCTCAGTTCTAAACTGCATTTTAACATGGATTTGGTGTTAAGAGGAAGAATACGATATAATAGTTCGGACGAAAAACGTAACATGCAGTTATATTTGTTTACACTGACAACGAAGGTAAATGTTGCTGAATGCCCCGAGAGCACACACGGCTGATATGCAGCACAATCCATCTTGGGAACGGTAAGTTAAAAACTTACGATCTGTACATTATTCTTTCTATTACTAGGAATAATGTAAATGATCCATATAATTTATGTACTGTGATTAATGTTTGCCAGGTAACACAATCTGTCATTTTGCTTTTATGATTTCAAGTAAAATGCTAATGTCGTTTGTTTTCAAGGAAGCATGCCATGGTGGTTGATTTCTTTCAGACTGCGCTCGGAACAAAATTATACATTTACATTATACACTAATACCTGCCGCTAAGACCAAATTCATGTAGTCTTGAGTATTAGCAGAGACCATTATACCTAACATAAGCTTAGTCATGGAGTAGCAATACTTTTGGCATACTCCATTAACCTTTATCAGATGGATGAGTCAGGAGTTTGGTTTTAAGCAGCATTATGATAATAATAGTCGGGTGTGTGACTATCAGCAACACAACAATTAACGATGTATGTGGTCAATAATTCTGCGGACGAAAATCCCTATTGTATCGAACTATTATATCGTATATTGAGGTACATGACTGATGATATTGAGACGGGATTCGACTAGTGACCTGCTGAAAAAGGAGAAGGCACTATTGTCATTCACCGCATTTACAAATGTCGTGGAGATTGCAACCAGGCTGACAAGGTGAGAAACAAAAACCTAAATTACATACGACAATATAGTCCTTAAGTAAAATCCATCCTAGCTCAGAAAACACAAATGTCTCTATTAAGCAAACCTGGAAAGAGCATATTCCAGCTAACGATCATAAACTCAAATTTAGAGAAGGTTAGGTGCTCTAGCGTGTATTACAGCACACAAGGATCGTCAATGAGGGCTGACGGCAGTCCACAGCAACCACCGATACTTTTTCAAGTAGAGAACCCACATACATGCTAGGGATAACATGCATAACAGAGCGAGAATGATGGGAACGGCATTTCACTGACAGCGAATCGAATGATCTGATGGATGCACTACTAGCAACCCAGGCAACCAACCCCGTGAACTACGGATTTCAGCAGTTAGTTGACAGTAACGTATTCAGCCTCCAAGACAATCACCATACCAGTCCCAAGACTTATTCAGGCTCAAAAACAATCAGCATACAAGTCTCAAACGTATTCAGGCTCCAAGATAATCAACATACCAGTTCAAAGACGTATTCAGGCCCCAAAATAATCAGCATACCAGTCCCAAGATGTATTCAGGCTCCAGGACTTTCAGCATACCAGTCACAAGACGTATTCAGCCTCCAAGACAATCACCATACCAGTCCCAAGAAGTGTTCAGGCTCCAAGTCAATCACCATACCAGTCCCAAGACATATTCAGGTCAAAAACAATCAGCATAGAAGTCCCAAGACGTATTCGGGTACCAAGACAATACCCATACCAGTCCCAAGACATATGCAGGCTCCAAGACAATAGGCATACCAGTCCCAAGACATATTCAGGCTCAAAGACAATTACCATACCAGTCCCAAGACGCATTCAGGCACCCAAATAATCAGCATACCAGTCTCAAGAAGTATTCAGGCTCCAAAACAATCACCATACCAGTCACAAGATGTATTCAGGCTCCTAGACAATCACCATACCAGTCCCCAGACGTATTCTGACACCAAGTCAATCACCATACAAGTCCCAAGAAGTATTCAGACTCCAAGACAATTACCATACCAATCCCAAGATGTATTCAGGCTCCAAGACAATCACCATACCAGTCCCAAGACGTATTCAGCCTCCAAGACAATCAGCATACCAGTCTCAAGGCATCCACCCAGACTGTGCTAAGGACAACACAAATGGCTAGACGAAGGCTATCCAGAATGAATAAACAACGTGCCACTCAGAAAGCCGCAAAGGAAACAAAGACCACTCTCCAATCTCTCTGCCCAATCTCTTACGAAAAGATTTTCACCCCAGAAAGGATACAATCGTTGTCTACTATCAACCCCTTATACCACGAGTTTACTCTTCAGAAGAAGGTCTGTCAAAACTACTCAGGGAAATAATCCTCTGTTTGATAGTCTTACACAGACGATTAAAAGAAGTGTGCAAAGTTTAGCCTTACATGAAAGCTCATTTATAAAGCGTTATAACGGTACGAGAAGTTATCTCCATGCCGGCCTGCTTATCGGTGAGCCGAGTAGAAATGGCGTTGTTAACTGATGTCCTCGATGAGCTTATCCTTAAGGCCATATCGAAGTTGAGGAGTGATTGCAAAAGTTTATAAGTGAAGTGGCAAAGCTTAACATTTCGCGGTATCAGCTGTTTGGAGCCAAAGAGCATATACCCGCTTCTAAGTGGATCCCCAAGACAGCCATCATCAACTTTGAAACTTTGATAGCTATATCAAAGACCGCGTGTGTATAGATTCAGAGCCAAAGGCGGCTTGTCTAATAAATCTATGTACGAAATTCTATTAGATGCATCAACTCGTGTTTGTAAGAAGAAGTATTATATTCATCAACTCGTAAATTATACAAGTTATACATTTGTGAATGAAACAAAAAAAAGATTCTCTTCATTTTGCTATAATTATGTTTGCAGTCTTTGACTGTTTAATGTAATTTTCCCATAAACATTGTTTTATACATTGCTAATGATCATTATTGAACAATTAAAGTAATGTGCAAATAACAATTTAAATATGCACATTGGAAAATGCTATAGTAAGTATCAAGGCCTGTTACGAATTATATAGACGTAAATAACAATGATGAGGGAAATGTCTCCATCCAGGTCCATAGTAAGACACAGTTCCATCATGAGTTTATATAAATGTTGCTGTTGTTGTTCTGATAGGATTTAACGCCATTATTCAGCACACAATATGCTATACATGGCAGCCAGAATAAATGGTAAAGAAAAGAACCACCTACCCAGGAGACGCTACTGCCAAGCTTTCACACATATCAACGTTGTCCATTATGAGACATAAACAGAGTTCCCTACCGAGTTCAATTAGCGGTGGCTTTATCCTCACATTGTCCATAATGAGACATAAACAGAGTTCCGTACCGAGTTCAATTAGCGGTGGCTTTATCCTCACATTGTCCATACCGAATTCAATTAGTGGTGTCTTTATCCTCACATAGTCCAAAATGAAAAATAAACAGAGTTCCGTACCGAGTTCAATTAGCGTTGTCTTTATCCTCACATTGTTTACAATGAAAAATAAACAGAGTTCCATACCGAGTTCAATTAGCGTTGTCTTTATCCTCACATTGTTTACAATGAAAAATAAACAGAGTTCCATACCGAGTTCAATTAGCGTTGTCTTTATCCTCACATTGTTTACAATGAGAAATAAACAGAGTTCCATACCGAGTTCAATTAGCGTTGTCTTTATCCTCACATTGTTTACAATGAAAAATAAACAGAGTTCCATACCGAGTTCAATTAGCGTTGTCTTTATCCTCACATTGTTTACAAAGAGAAATAAACAGAGTTCCATACCGAGTTCAATTAGCGTTGTCTTTATCCTCACATTGTTTACAATGAGAAATAAACAGAGTTCCATACCGAGTTCAATTAGCGTTGTCTTATCCTCACATTGTTTACAATGAAAAATAAACAGAGTTCCATACCGAGTTCAATTAGCGTTGTCTTTTTCCTCACATTGTTTACAATGAGAAATAAACAGAGTTCCATACCGAGTTCAATTAGCGTTGTCTTTATCCTCACATTGTTTACAATGAGAAATGAACAGAGCTCCATACCGAGTTCAATTAGCGTTGTCTTTATCCTCACATTGTTTACAATGAGAAATAAACAGAGTTCCATACCGAGTTCAATTAGCGTTGTCTTTATCCTCACATTGTTTACAATGAGAAATGAACAGAGCTCCATACCGAGTTCAATTAGCGTTGTCTTTATCCTCACATTGTTTACAATGAGAAATAAACAGAGTTCCATACCGAGTTCAATTAGCGTTGTCTTTATCCTCACATTGTTTACAATGAGAAATAAACAGAGTTCCATACCGAGTTCAATTAGCGTTGTCTTTATCCTCACATTGTTTACAATGAGAAATAAACAGAGTTCCATACCGTGTTCATTTAGCGTTGTCTTTATTCTCGCATTGTTTACAATGAGAAATAAACAGAGTTCCATACCGAGTTCATTTAGCGGTGTCGTTATCCTCATTTTACCAAGATGTAGCAGACATGTTGCATCTAACGTGCTCCTGTACATTACCGAGCTGACGCATCTAATTGGCTCTTTTTGTAAAACACGAGTTGACGCATTTATAAGATTTGGTAAAACATGAAGTAACTCACTTAAAATAATTTTGTTAAAACACGAGTTGACCCTCTAATGGGCTCTTTTGGTAAAACATAAATAAATTTACGTATTTATAAGACTTTTCGTAAGACATGAGTTGACTCATTTATAAAATGATGCAACTAATAAACGTATGTAAAAAAACAAAAGTTGACGTATCTAGTATACATTTTGAACAAACGCTAGTTGATGCATCTAACAGACTTTCGTTTAAAAAATGAGTTGATGCATCTAACAGACTTTGGTCTATCCACGAACTGATGCATCTAATAGATTTTTGTACAAAGATGATCTGATATATCTAATAGACTTTGGTACAAAAACGAGTTGATGATTGTTATAAACGTTTGTACAAGAAAACGTTGATGAATTTGTGACGTGCCTCCTGCCGTATTATTTCTAATTAAAGAGAAGGTAAACAATTAAAATTTAAATAGCTCTCCGCCTCCAGTCAGCAACGCCAACGGTCTGGGTGTATAAATAATTCAAGGTGAAAGGTATAACAGTTTAATAAAATACATCAAATGTATTCAATAACTTAATTTACGAATTTCTCAATCACAAATTCTTTCGAACAAATACAATTAAAATGCCTATTTACAATTGTTATTTCATCATATGAATTAAAGGTCATAAGTGAAAGTGTTTTCTTACAGTGTGTTCTCTGCTACTCAGGATACTGTTACTGGATGGGACATGATGCTAAATGTCTGTGGCATGATGCTCCAAGTGCAAGACATCTCTATCAACGGCTACGCTACAGATATCGTAGCAATATGACATTTTTTAAAGCTACATTAATAATCCAAATCTCTCTCTCTCTCTCTCTCTCTCTCTCTCTCTCTCTCTCTCTCTCTCTCTCTCTCTCTCTCTCTCTCTCTCTCTCTCTCTCTCTCTCTCTCTCTCTCTCTCTCAGACACACACCCACCCACACACACACACTTATAAAGAGTAACAGAAAAGACTAGCAAGCTATAGGCTTTGTAAAATTCAACTATTTATTTTTTCCCTTGAATACAATTTGAACACAAATCCTAATAATTTAAAAGTCGAAAATAAATTGAGTAGAAGTCCAAAATAAAACCAAAACTTTAAAGCGATGAAGTGTCGGTGGTAGCTTGCAGTGTGTTAATGTGTCAACAGTCTTTTGTTCAATTACAGTAAAATAATTTCAGGTCTTAATTCAGTATAAATTTCAAGTATTTTATCTAAGCACTTTTGTATTTCCAGAGAAAATAATCACACGAATGCTATAATTTGAAGAAATATATTTCCGCCCAACTGGACACAACATATAATACAACTTGAAAGTGCTAATTTTGAAAGCATTGCTGAAACATCCTATCAGTGGAAGAGTATGTAATTCTCTAATTGACCTCAGGACGCTATTGGTTTTCTCTATAAAATAACAAACTATTAACTGACGGAAAACAACCTTCTAGAATGATGCTGAAGATTACTAAATAAATACAAAATATGTGTTATTAGTATAAACCTATTGCTAAAATTTCTATGGAACCTGGACCATGTCAAGTACACTAACGAAATTCTAAAGCCTAGATACATACCAAAATAAACATATTTACTTCTTTAGTTTTCCTAATATCCTGATCTTAAGCCCATACACACAGAAAATAATTTAGCCATGCATTAGTGGTTTACAAAAAAATGTAATTCAGGTCAAGCAAAAACGTAAGTCAGTTTTGGATTAGGTCAAGTCCAACATACAATGTTACATTACTACAGCATATAACGAAACGTCCCAATATCAATCAGCTGACCCAGTTGACCCTTTGAGTAATAAAATGGTGGACATGCCGATACAGTAAATACACCACGTGAGAAACTCGATAGACCCATAATAAAACAACGTTTTTCTTATTCACCTATTTTGTGTCTCAATGGGCTAATCGGTATAAATAATGTTTCGTGCATTCTTTTATTTTTTTTTTTATTTATTCTTAAAGGCCGGGACATTACAATAATAAAATGGTGGAGGTGGGGCGCGGTTTAGACTTATCTTTTACCCCTTATCAGGATGTTTGATTAGCCGATTGATTTTATTAACCACGTGACACAAAACGCTACACCTGGTTGATCCCAAATCAATATCTCTCTGCTGTGTATTGAGGATACTTTGTCTAAGTCCCTTTATAACTAGATATCAGTCAATACGTGTTAGGTTCCCACGCAATGGTTGAAAAGAGTTGATAACACTGATATAATTCATTTAACACAAACACTACGCCATATCCTATATGGTATTTGAGGTCTGTTGACCTTGTTACAGGACTAGAAACATGCCAAAACAATTTTAAAATTTTGTTAAAGTAGTTCTTGTTGGATTTGATATACCTTATTGGCTGTATGATGGAAAGGAATCCGATCTAAGTGCCTTTACAAAGAATATTAAAGCAGACAACCTATGTTGCATATGCCGGTGTAGTACCTGCGACACTTGGATTACGAGACAGACAACGGCTACTAAAAATAAATAAGCCATATAAATACTGAAATTAGGGGATGAGTTGTCCCAAGATTCCAAGAGAAGTTGTCTTTCTTGCCCTGTTATGGATAATTGCCTTTTACTCGTGTGTAACGCACTTGAAGGAAACTAACCAAGGCCAGCATCTAAGATAGGATATTGTTGAGATGTGTGTGTATGTGTGTGTGCGTGTGTGTGTATGTGTGTGTGTGTGTGTGTGTGTGTGTGTGTGTGTGAGAGAGAGAGAGAGAGAGAGAGAGAGAGAGAGAGAGAGAGAGAGAGAGAGAGAGAGAGAGAGAGAGAGAGAGAGAGAGAGAACATTGTGGATTATGATATACTGGCTCTTAGAAAACAGTTGTACAGATAATTTTCCATGATGTGTGAAAGTAATAAACGGTACGTACAGAATACAAAATAATGTTGTTGTTGTTGTGCCTTAACGCCATTTTCAGCACATGATAGGCTATCAATGGCAGGCGGTATTAATGGTGGAGGATGAAACCGGGAAATCACCGGAAAGAAACACCGACATACGAGAAACTACTGACAAGCTTTCTCACCTATCCACATTCGCCTGCTATAGTCGTTGAAGGTGAAACTAATAATTGTTATAATTGCTGGAGCTGTCATCGTTAATGTTGATAATATTAATCCGGATCCAACAACAATAGCAGAAACTGAATACACAATTATATCAATAACGACCATACGTCTACATTTTTTTTACTTTTACTGTATAATGGTCGATGGTATTTTTTAGTTTGGTCAGGCATTCACATGCTTGATTATATCTGTGACGTTGAACGTCGATAGTTATTTGATCCATTATACTATGATGTTAAGTAGTTAATTGAGTTACAAATTCCAAATACCACCAGTAACCAACTTGAGTCCGAATGTTTATCAGACGATTCCAGCGTAAACGTTTATCTCGGAATCTTTATCTAATTTTACGGATATAATTCTAGAAATATTACCAGTTGATGGAGAGTTAGTGTATATTATAAAATCTACACCGATAAGTACCTGCATTACTTGACGATCAGCATTAAAAGGTTAGTATTAGGACTGATTTGTCTGGTGTCAGGATAATGTGACTGGGTGGGACATCATGCTTCATGTCTGTGGTATGATTCCCCAGTGCTTGACACCACTATAAACTGCCACACTGCAGACATCGTAGCGATATGACTGAAAATTTGTTAAAGCTAAGTTAAAAAATCATAATGATATCACATTAGCATTTATACAAACTAAATGTGAGAGTTTGCATGTACCGTCATACATACACATACATACATACATACATACATACATACATACATACATACATACATACATACATACATACATACATACATACATACATACATACATACATACATACATACATACATACATACATACATACATACGCACGCACGCACGCACGCACGCACGCACGCATGCGCGCGCGCGTACATACATACATACATACATACATACATACATACATACATACATACATACATACATACATACATACATACATACATACATACATACATACATACATACATACATACATACATACATACATACATACATACATACATACATACTGACAGACAGACAGACATACAGACTGATTTACGTTTATCCTGTTGCCAGCTATCATTAATATTATTTAGATATATTTTATTTCCACAGGAAAAGGATGCTAGTACATCAACACGCTACAAGCGTACTTAGTTTAGTTACTTTATGTCAGTTATGCCTATTAATTTTCATACCTAACAAATATTTTAAAATATTGAAATTTATGGGCAATATTATGATAGCGCATAAAGTTCCATGATGATTATTGAATGTCATTTTTTGTTTGCAATTAACCTTCCAAAATAAGCCTTTTCATTGTATATTACTCATTTCACAATAATTTTGATATTGTTTCCTTACAGCATATGTTTCAACAGACTTCCTAAAATAGCCATCATCTTCTCAAAATAAGCATTTATAAAGAGCAGAAATACACGTGAAGTAAGTGTTTATAAAGATTAGAAAAACATGTGAAGTAAGTATTTAAAAAGAATAGAAATATACTTGGAGTAAGTATTTGAAAATAATAGAAATCCTTGTGAAGTAAGTATTTATAAAGTATGTGAAGTATTTGAAAGAATATAAATGAGGTATTTACAAAGAATAGAAATGTACATGGAGTCAGTTTTTAAATAGAAAAGAAATATTTGTGGAGAAAATATTTAAAAAAAATAGAAATGCATGTGTATTATATAAATATAAATAGAAATACGTCTAAAGTAAGTATTTAAAAAGAACAGAAGGGCATGTGAAGTAAGTATTTAAAAAGAATAGAAGGGCACGTGAAGTATGTATTTAAAATGAATAGAAATGCATGTGAAGTATTTTAAAAAAAGAAATGCATGTGAATTAAGTATGTAAAAAGAATAAAAATGCATGTGAAGATAGCATGTAAAATAGAAATACGTGTAAAGTAAGTATTTAAAAAATAGAAATGCATTTGAAGTATGCATATAAAATAGAAATACGTGTAAAGTAAGTATTCAAAAAAATAGAAATGCATGTGAAGTAAGTATTTAACAAGAATGGAAATGCATGGGAAGTAAGTAAGAGAATTGAAATACATTTATGTTCATGTATCTTTTAGAGATATGGTGCGTACATTCTTTGCAGATACTATGTGTATTCTTTACAGATACGGAATATATGGTATGTGTACCCTTGAGAGATTCAATCTGTGTATCCTTTACAGATCATGTGTGTGTGTGTGTGTGTGTGTGTACCTTATAGACTTAGGAATGTGTATCCTATACCGATACTGCAGATAAGGTGTGTATTCTTTAGAGATGCATTGTGTATATCATTTAGAGATACGGTGTGTATCCTTTACAGATACTATGTGTGTATCTTTTTGCCGATACGGCAGATACAGTGCGCGTATCCTTTATAAACACCTAAAAAAGTGCATGAAGAGTTTTAGGCCGTATAAATATGCGAGTCAGATATACCTTCAAAACTGTTTGATCAGAAAGCCTTCACACCCCTCCACCTTCCCCAATCCGTTCAAGTTAGAAGTGCAGTAGTAACCAGTTGCACTTCAACAACTTACTAGTATGTTTAACACTAGCACAAAATACCTAAATTCAATACACAGTTATCTCCCTTACTCTTTAGTAAGATATATACAATGCACATCAATTACCTCGTTAAAGTAGTATTGACTTCACTTCAAATAATTTTCAGTGCCTTCTATGCCCCTTATCAGTTGCTGTGGTTATTTGTAGCTATCTACCGTTCTGGAATTTTGCAAAAACTTTGTAATCATACACCCATGTTTTTTCTACAAAGTTTATTTATCCGACTTTCTCAGACTTCCAACGTTGCTTTAGCAATAGCCTTTCTGATAAGAATTTCAGATCCTTTCAGTGTTTGCCTTTTCTGTACTATTCAAATTTGCTCATACGACTCTTGAATCGGCAATTTATCAGTCTACCGGTGGAGGTTTGGGTGGGGGTTAACAGACCACACGTTCAAGCAGTCCGTTTTATTGAAAATAAAGCATACTACAAAAATGAAAATACACGGTCAATAACGCTAAATTGAAGTCTCTAACCGGGTTAGCACATTCTTGTAATGACGATCGCATTTTCAAATTTTTATGCGGTCTCGTTTACTGGACCCTGTTGTAAATACCAGGACACTCACCGTTGGTCGTATACTCCCTGCTGCTGTAGTGTGGCAGTATCTCAACCAAAACTTGTATCTAGACTTAGGCGCTATCACGACCGAGGATCATGTAAATTTATTGAGATAAATCCACAATGAATTGCTTGCACTTTTGAGAAAAAGTTTTTAAACATTTAATCATATCCATGTCTCCTGAATATCAAGTCTGGTGGATGTTTTTAATGTGTGGGTATCAACACCATTACAAACAACCAGAAGATTGCAGGAACCTCTAATCATTTTATGTATTTGTGTATATCGCTGAATAATATATATATATATATATATATATATATATATATATATATATATATATATATATATATATATATATATATATATATATATATATATATATATATATAATATCGGTGTTTTGGTGTCTTCCTCGGGGAAAATACTGCTTTGGATATGATTGCTTGTCCAGCCTCATCACATCATTGCATAATACGAGATTACTAATACATCTTTCGAGGTCATCCACAGAAGGAGCATCAACAATATTGGTGATAAAATCAATATCATTACCGTTCCCGTCCAACAATTTTACATTTTAATTAAAATCTCTAAGCACATCATATCATCGCTGATCATTTACAAATAGTGCCACGAAATAAAATTTATTTCATTTGAGCTATCTCATTATCAGGTTAAGCAACAATTGAGTCTTACCAGACCGATTTGGGCCAAGTAAAATTGCTTTGATATAATTTGGTAGCGATGGATGATGCTTAATCGGCTCTTGCTTTCGTGTCGATGAGAAACCAATGACATTCATGTTGTGGGAATATATAATAAATTTTATGAATTTATTTTGTGTTCGATACAGAGCACCCACCCTCACTAGTGGATTAAAAACAATAACGACGAGTAATTAAAAGCGTGCATTTACAGGCAAGTGTATGAAATATGGTGCAAGCATATACAGATTTTGCTCTCATGTAACAGGCGGAGATATCGCTGCTTCACTGGGAAAATTATCATGAGCTCCATGGGCTAAGTATCATGGCTAGTAGCAACTCCATGGATATAATTACTTCTGGAACCCGATACAATATCGGACTTGACGAGAATGATCAATGAAGAATTGGAGAGTATCTAATAAACACGACTGATCAAGAGTGCCACGTTGATTAGGTTCATATAAAAGTCCAGATCTACAACAATAACATGTTGCAGACGTGAACTTGATTCACACTCTAAAGTCTGTAAAAATAAATAAGTCTCTCAGAGAATCGCTGGATAATAGGCTGATAATATCTGCGATGAAATGTAAACTAGTGCTGGCGGCCGGTAATTAGTAGGCCGATTATTATTGATATATTGGAATCGATTTATTAAAGCCATAGAGGATTCGAAGGAGTAAAGCAATGATTAGTAAACTTGCTAATGCAGCAGGTGTCGAACATTCTCTTGCTGCAGACTGATTAGCACGACAGACAATATTGTACATTATTTACCACCACCTAAACAAAATCTGTACACATATTTTGATGTTAGCACTCAAATGGAGTTCGTCAGGCACGACAGACAATATTGTAAATTTATTTACCACCACCTAAACAAAATCATTTACACATATTTCGATGTTAGCACTCAAATGGAGTTCGTCAGGCACGACAGACAATATTGTAAATTTATTTACCACCACCCAAACAAAATCAGTACACGTATTTTGATGTTAGCACTCAAATGGAGTTCGTCAGGCAGATATTTTGTTTCTACTGCATGTTACTAATAAAACTGCTAGACGTCAATTGTGTATATACAAATACGCGTTGACTGTCTTTGACGTTGCAAGTAGATATAAAGAAGTAGAACCACTATCAACAAAGACAGTAACTGAAGTTACATTTGAATGTGAACGAATTTATCAACGTTATCAACGTGGCAGATGGTTATACCAAAGTTGCTACAGGTTGATTCTGGCAAGGAATTTCTAGGTGCAGTAACATCTCTGATAGAACAACATAGCGTCAAAATTAGACGAGGGGACACCGCAATATGTCGCACTCAGGCAATCGTTGAGCGATTTAATCGAACACCTGCTGAGCGATTGTTGGGATAGCAATATGCGCAGGAAAATCCTTGAACAAAGTTCAGTCGAATTAAAGATCTCATGAATGGCTTGAAAGATTACCAAGTGTGATAGCACCTTTAAATAATGAAATTAGTCGCGGACTTTCTATGACCCCATTAATGAAATTACAAAAGAACACATACCAGTACAACGACGTGACTCTTTCACAAAACCAGCCCTAGCAAATATGAGTTGAAGGTAAACTTAAAGGTGGTAAAATAAAGCAAATGATCATGTTCTATTTGGAGTGTGACCACACATAAATTTTTCATGGGTATACATGCAATCTATAGACTAGAGTCAACAGCTTCTTAACGTTGAAAAATTGCATGTAATTCCTGTAGATACACAATTACAACCGCCTTCACGTTTGTGGAGGATTATTGGCTATCAATAAGGCACTTGCTACTCGACGTCTATTACACTCAAGACAGGTCGGCATCATATTTTTGCGTGAGTGACCAAGACTATTGATTCCATCAACGGTAAATTATGATGGGTCATTAGTGGAATACTGCCACAATATTACAGTATTAACAGGCATCGACCCAATCAAATAACCCTGCGGAACATCTGCAGAAAATCTTTAAAGAACAAACAATTAACGGCAAAAAATGAAAATAAACACATAAAAAATGTGTTTTCTTGGATGGGGAAGGGAGATTTATCATGGTGTTCCATTTATGGTCTGTTACGCACATACAAAACAAACAAGCAATGACAGCGATGGATTATGAAATCGTAAAAAACATTATTAACTGGCACTAACACAATCAAAAAAAGACGTCTGCAGAAAAGCTGCAAAGAACTTACCCCTGCTAGGCCAGCCTTTGCAATGCTTATCTCAGACGCAGTATAGCTACAGTCGACTGTGTCACAGATTAAATTTACAGAAATCATCGATATGATATTGAAAATCTAGGCTACACATTACGACCATGACATTTTGGATCGTTGTCATGTCAGAGAATATCTAGAGTTTTTTTTATTTTCTACAATAATGCGACAATATTCGGAAGATATTCGTCAGCTATTTCATTGATAGTCTGCTTCATCTTAATAGAATTAGGCCCGGGTAGTTTATTATATTTGATGCTGATGGTGGCCTTTTAATCTGACCAGGATCGCTCCGTTGGTCTAGTCGCTGAATCGTCCTCCTCTGATGCGAGAGTTCGTGGTTTCGATCCCCGGTCGATTCATACCAAAGACTTACAAAAATTCTACTAACAGCTACCTCGCTTAGCGTTCTGCATTAAGAGGTTAGTGTTAGGACTGGTCGGCCTGGTGTCAGGATAATGTGACTTGGTGGGACATCATGCTACATGTCTGCGGCATAATGCCCCAGTGCTAGACAACACTAAAAACCGCCATACTGCAGACATCTTAGCGAAATAACTGAAAATTTGTTAAAGCTACGTTAAAAATCATAATTACATCACATAATATCACATGACCAAGGAGCAAAGATAACACTAACGTTATTATATAACATTATAATATTCATAAACGATCTAATTACATGTTCAGTAAATATTTGCGTATTTTCTACTGGAGCATCAACAATTCTCATTCGTACACCAACACCTTCAAGTAATATCGATTTATCGATGAGTATAACGGCAATTGCCTTATAATTAATAATATCTCCTATTGTCACACGAGCTTTAAAATGTATATCAATTACTGATTGTCTGGTTAAAACTAAATGTTCTATCGAAAAGTAATAAATCGGATATAAGGGTGTTAAATCTAACTGTGATATTTGTAAACCAGAATCGAAGTTTTGTTCACGCCCATTAAACGACATAAGACGATGATATGCACGTACCACATGATTTTGATCAAAATGCAGTAATATATCCTCGGTTGGTTCTTGATGTCCATTGATCTTTAATGAAACCTCAGAAACACCAAAATTGTCAAATATCATAATACTATGATTTTGACTGCTTACTCGTACAGCATCTTGCAAAGCTATAAATATGTACCTTAGTGCAGAGACAACTTGCCTAGAAGCTTTTTAGCATATAAGTGTTGGCATCCGTCCGTCTTCGAGAGACGATGGTTTATTTCCCTGTTTCGGTGCCTTATCTGCACCATTTCGAGTGGCTGAAGAGTCCGACCCTTGCGTTATAATCTTTGTTGCACTTTGAGCAGGTGAAGATTGATTCTTGTTGTTATTGTTTCGCCTTCCTCTTGGCTCTCTTTCTAGCGAGGTTTACTTTTATCCCTTCCTCGGCTTTCTGAATGCCTTGTCTGATAGAAAGTCGCCACTCGTAGAGATTGTTAGCACAACTCTCCTAGTTGTTGACGCTAATGTTGACCGTTTTCATGTTCTTCTTGCAGACGTCTTTGTATCGCAGACGTGGCCGTCCAGTCGGTCGTGTGCCTTCTGCTAGCTCGCCGTATAACAGGTCCTTCGGAATGTGGCCTGTATCCATTCTCCTGACGTGACCGAGCCATCGAAGGTGCCTCATGCTGGCCCGTTCCAGAACCTCCGTGTTGGGTACTTTGTCCTGCCACTGGATGCGCAGAATTCTCCGCAGGCATCTCACATGGTAGCTATTGAGTTTCCTTTCGTGGCTCCTGTAGGTGGTCCATGCCTCGCTACTGTAGATGACTGTGCTGAGCACACATATCTGCTAGATACTCAGTTTGGTCTTCTCAGTGAGGTTGAGATTGTTCCAGACCCTCTGGTTCAGTCTTGCCATAACTGATGATGCCTTAGCAATCCTGCTGTTCACCTTGGCATCAATGAAGAGAGAGCTGGAGATGGTGGACCCAAGATATGTATAGTTCTCAACAATTTCAAGGTTGTACCCATCAATGGTGATGGCTGGAGGGTAATCTGCATCCTGCGCCATGATATTCGTCTTATCAAATTGATGGTCAGTCCGAACACTTTATAGGCGTGTGAGAGGAGACATATCAGCTGCTGAAGTCCTTCTTCCGTAAGTGATGTCAAAGCTGCATCGTCAGCGAAGAGCAATTCACGGATGAGAACTTCTGTGACTTTTGATGTTAAAAGGTTTGCCATTTGCCCTGGTGTTAATGTACACTCCCTCGCTGCAGTTTAAGTACACAACCCTGCTTTACTCCACTGCTGATTGGGAACGTCTTTGATGATGCGCCGTTAAAGCACACTGCATTGAGTATTCTGGTGAAACGATGTGATGACTGCGAGCAATCGAGGAGGGGAGCAGCCGACCTTCTTCAGGAGTTTGAAGAGTCCGCTCCGACTGACCATGTCAAACGCCTTGGTCAAGTCTATGATTGCAATGTAGAGGGGAATTTGCTGCTCATGGCACTTCTCCTGCAGTTGACGTAAGGAGAAGATCATATCTACAGTTGACCGGTCCGCTCGGAAGCCACACTGGGATTCTTAGTCCAAGGTTGTCATGGCCGGGGTGGAAATGAGATGCAAGCGCCCCCTCTCCTAGAAATACCCAATATGGCTTGCGTCTCTGATAGCCTCTGCAACTAAAATCCAGCTCCTGGCCTTCACGAGTTTCTTAGGTTATAAGTCCGGCGGACCATGACTTCACTAACAGGAGAAGGGGTGAAGGCGGTTCACTGGCACATCAAAACCAGTCTCTTCGGGTAGATGAGGCTTGTATACCTTGGATGGTTACTCATCTAGGAGAAGGAAACCTCTGATTCCAAACCTCCGCTGCCTTGCGACTATACCTACTCATAGGAAAGGTTAAGGGAGTAAACCCCTACAGAAAATCCGGAGACGGAGTCCCTAAGGCTGTCTGATATGGACTTCTATCCCATTAAGGCAACTCCTGCGATGCTGCTGGAGCCATGTTGTGTCGGCATCAACCGTTCCCCTGGGAACACCAGCTGCATGGAGAGGGAGTATCTGCTGCATGGGCAACAGCTGATTATCCATACTACCCTGCCCAGGCTTTGTAGCTCCACTGGAAATGATACTCCAGAGTCGCCGTAAGGTGTCGGCACAACACGGGAACCATAAGTTTACCGGTTATAAGCAATAGCTCGATTGGCGTAGAGCTTAGCGCCAGAGGATGCTTCCAACGGTGGGAGAGACTGCTATGTCTCATTGGATAGCTACTGCCCGTCTCAAGCTGGGCAGCCCCCAGAGAGTTAGGTGCTATCCTGCCATGGCCTACCTGTTTCACTGGGTGCGTGAAGCTTAGGAAACATTCACGACAAGTAGGTCAAAATCACAGTACCAGGCAAGACGCTAGAGAGATAAAAGAAGACTCCAGTTCTCCGTTTTGCAAGCTGGAACGTCAGGTTCATGTGTACCTGACTTATCGATGACCTTCAGCAGATCGAAGATGCATGCAAGGCTGCCCTAATTGACAGGGAACTTTCCTGACTGAATGTTGACATTGTCTGCGTTCAAGAGACCAGACTAGCTGGCAGCGGCACCCTCACGGAAACCAACTACACCTTCTTTTGGCATGAATCTAGGCAGTGTGGTATCGGCTTCGCTTTAAAGAACACGCTCATCGCCTTCATTGAGCCTCCATCATCAGGCACTGAGATGATCCTAACCCTTCGGCTTTCAACATCCTCAGGCCCAGTCAACATTTTGAGCATGTACGCTCCAACCCTCTACTCTACCCCAGAGGAGAAAGACCAATTCTACG
This sequence comes from Potamilus streckersoni, assembly GCA_016746295.1. Classification (NCBI taxonomy): domain Eukaryota; kingdom Metazoa; phylum Mollusca; class Bivalvia; order Unionida; family Unionidae; genus Potamilus; species Potamilus streckersoni. The sequence goes on along the minus strand of JAEAOA010000845.1, from coordinate 3,074,388 downwards.
AGGTTTTGGATAAAGCAATATGCAGTATACCCAACATTGACGGCCTCTACATATTAGAAGACTTCAATGCTAGAGTGATAGCTGACTACGAGACCTGGCCCAGCTGTCTCGGCACTTATGGAAAGGGAAAGATAAATGAAAACGGCCAGCGACTGCTAGAGATGTACTGTTCACACAGCCTATGCGTGACCAACATCTACTTCAAATGCAAGGAAATTCACCAGGTGTCATGGAGACATCCACGTTTACGCCAGTGGTACCAACTAGACCTCGTCATCACAAGGCATGAGGACCTGGACAGTGTCCTTCTCACTCGCAGCTACTACAGCACCGACTGCGACACGGACCACTCCCTGGCGGTCAGCAAGGTGCGAATAATACCCAAAAAGCATCACCACGCCAAGAAGAAGGGTCGCTCACGCATAAATACATGCTGTGCAAACAAACCAGAGAAAACAAAGCAGTTCATCAGCAAGCTGCATGAAGATCTCACCAAAAAGACATCTGATCTCACCATCGACTCCATGTGATCACACCTCCGAGACATTGTATATCTCAACCATTAGTGCGTATAGGAAGATGGAGCGAAAAAATACCGACTGGTAAGAGGCCAGCTGGGAGGCTTTGGAGACAATGACTGAGGCGAAGAGGAAAGCCCTTCTGGCTTACAAGGCTGCACCTAGCCACACTACACTACAAGGCCTCAGGATAGACAGGAAAAATGCTCAGTGGACTGTCCGTCACTGTGCCAACACGTATTGACTGAATCTCTGCACTAGCATACAAACAGCTGCTGACACTGGAGATGCAAGAAGCATGTACGAGGGCATCAACAAGGCGACAGGTCCCCCATCTCTCATGACCGGCCCCCTGAATTTCAAGGTCGGAGTAATCATATCAGACCAGGAGAAATAGATGCAGCGCTGGGTTGAGCACTATCACGAGCTGTATGCAACCCAAATCCTCGTCACCAATACTGCCCTGAACGCCATCCCAGACCTGCCAATCATGGACGAACTAGACATTCCTCCCTCCATGGAAGAGCTAAGTAAAGCCATCGACTGTCTCGCTTTTTGGAAGGCTCCTGGGAGCGAAGACATCCCATTTGAAATCCTCAAGAACGGGAAACCGGCATTACTCCAGCCCTTGCACGAACTCCTCTGCCTCTGCTGGGAAAAGGACACATCCCCCAAGACATGCGGGATGCCAACATCATCACTTTGTACAAGAACAAAGGAGACCGCAGCGACTTTGACAATTACCGGGTGATCTCCTTCCTCAGTATCATCGGAAAGGCTTTCGCACGTGTCGCACTGGTACGCTTGCAGAGCCTAGCCTCCAGTATCTACTCAGCATGTAAGTAAACCATTAGTATTACTCTAATTAGCATCTGTGGTCTTTGTCAGAAATGATAACATTGATTTATAACCTTGACTCATAAAATATAGTAACCGAACTTCTTCAGATATTGTTGAAGACATCACCGGCATCCACTATGAAAGCTTCGTAAGAATTACTCTACCAGCATCACCAACGGATCGCCATATTGCATCATCGTCTGTAGCCTTTCGTACTAGTACAACTGTATGTTTGTCTCCGAAAATAACTTTGCTGACATTTCTACAGAATCCAAAGATATGTGACAGTGGGGTTGCACATGAAAACACTCTTCTATTACCTTTTAACATTGCCCGGCGTGATCTAAATCCTAAGTTGAAGTATCGGTCTACATTAATAATCATATTTTGTACATCCGCATCAGCGTTTCAAGCACAATTAATTGGTCGAATCATTTCATATTGTTGGTACTCTGGAGAATTAAAAGTGTCTTTTAGAAATATTATTGATGGATCAGCTGACCTTGAAGAATCATGTATCTTGCAAGACCAAGTATTGTTCTAGCAACGTCAACGTCTTTCTGAATTGATTCAATATTTTTCCGTCAATCATGTACTGTCAAATAACGCCATAATAACAAAACCGACACTAACATTATCGTTATATTCAGAATTATCTGCTTTTAATATTTCGCGCCCTACTTCAATAAATATTTCAGCTGGTAAGAAATATAGGTTTATATCCTGAACTGCAGTTCATTTCTTCCATGCTGATTTGGAATTCGTGCGTCATAAGAATAATATTGATAATCAGACACAGACTCATCGTTGTGTACAGGTGTGTCCATGTCAATTGCTGGATCGGATATACATGTGAACATCTTTATTATATTTATTATCGTCTAACACAAAGACCACTTCAGGAAGTTAGACCACTTCCTGCTATCAGACTAGCGGTAATGTCTGTTTTCTTTTTGTGATAATGGTACATCAACCAACTCTGCTAGTTTTTGATTAGCAGCTTGATTTATTATTTTACTAATATTTGAAGATATTACTTTAGTGATAGGTAATTTTACTGGCTGAAGTTTTCATCGTATTAATCGTGCTAGTCTATCTTTGATTGCTGAAAATTCTGTACTAGTAACATCACCAACAACACCAATATCTTTATCACAAACAACTTCAATATCTTTCATTTCTAGTTGCCTTGCAATCGGTATTGCTTTTGGGGGTATTCTTCCAAATAGACCCTGAACAGCATCACCTGGTCCATCTCCATAGGTTGTTTTGTCTACTTGTAATCTAGAATTTACTGCCCTGACCATGATTTATCCACGTTGAGTAGTATGTACGATCATTTTATTACAGTAACTTTATTTAGTTACGTACTCAATCACTGTGGTAGTCATTGGCGATTTCATTAATGAGAAACCGATAAACATTAATATTCATGATTCCTTCTGTAAATAATTGTTTACACATATCAACTGCTTCATTAATAATTTCTGGAGAATCATTACCATCCCGTTTTCCTCAATCATATTTTCTAGTCTTTCAACATCGGCAAGGACGTTATTAGGACATGGTGTAATAAGGCCTCTTACAGTTGTGTCAGAGGAGTCGCCTGACGACAACCAATACATTTTTCTGTTCTTCTAATTCTTTATGATCTCGTTCCATTCTTTTTTTTCTTCATCTATTTTTTATTTTTTGTTCTTTTCCTAATCTTTGTAATTCTTTATACAATACTTTTGCTTCTTCTCTTTCTTTTATTTTGTTAGGTGTTAATGTAGGTGCAGTAGAAGTTGAGTGGAGTTATCATAATTCTTCATGCCTTCTTCGTAATTCACTAATAGGTGAAAATTGTTTTTCTGGCGGTATAGGATTCATTTCCTTACGTGGTGGTGATAGTGGTAGTTCCAACGTTGAGGGATTTGTTTGTCCTCTTTTTGTATATTTTCGTTTTGGTCTTGCTGCTTCTTCTTGTCTTGCTTTCTTTCTTATCTTTCTTGTCTTTTCTGCTCTTCACTTTGTTTTCTTTGTTGTGTTCTTGATTGGACTAAATCATCAATTTCATTAGCATAACCTTGATATAATGAATCATTAGCTTTAACGTTTTCAACATCCATATGTATGCTATAAAATGAATTTTGCCATTGTTCAAGAGTTTTGATATCATTAGCGTGTTCAGGTTTCATTAATTTATCTCTTCGAACAAAACCGTTCACAACAAATAGATATAATCGTTGTAGGTCTTTAATGCTATTCTTAATAACTTTAACAGTATCTTCATTAAATTTATTTGACAGCTCAGCATTACATGCAAAACCTCCTGGTTTAGGTTTAGGGGCTGGTGCTTCAGCGCCTTCAGGTTGAGTAGCAGCAGCTATATCAGCTTGAAGTCTTCGTAAAATCCTTTTCTGTCTGTTTTGTTCTTTCTGCTATTTTTGTGTTACTTCAACAGTCTTTTCTAACGCAGAAAGAAGACTTTTAGTGGTTTCTGTAAGAGGTCTAAATAATTGTTTTGTAACCTCTTCAAATGCAACTTGAGATTCCTGATGTGATTGCAGATGTTGTTTAACAGAATCACGAACAGGTAGATATTTTTTAATTGCTTTTAGTCGCTTTCGAGCTAATCTAGCTGAGAGTAGTTCTCTAATATTAATTATTGATAATATTTATACTGGCTGTTTAATTTACATCAGCAGAGGTGAACGACAAAAAAAGTTGACTGACCCGGCAAGTAAACGAGTCGCATAAAAATTTGAAGAAAAAGAAAATACGTTAGCGATGAGGTAACGAAAATTAGCTAACACAGACGATTTGACATTATTGTGGTCCGTTCTCCACAGAATAGAAATATTCTTGGTTAGAGGCTTCAGTTTAACCTTATTGACCTTGTTTTTCAGCCTTTGTAGGAACCTTTATTGTTGTAAATAAGGTCTCCAGCAAAATAATACATTCACCTCCCCTGCTGCTTGTTGAGATTGGCGATGATTGCAATGCTGATATTATATTCACAATAAATTGTAATAGCTTTGTCTTGTTCATTAAAGTGTATTTACCATGTGACGGGCACACGGTTAAATTATATTCGGTGTACATGTACAACGAAAACTGCAGTTTACAGTAGGTACACAGGTACACAGAGTATGGTTCCGTATCCTCATAGGAATTTTAACTCAGTGCATTTAACTGACACAACAATAATTTTGAAAAACAGGTTACATGATATCTATAAACTGTTTAGTTCCCCGTTGACCAGACACTTCGTATTCTAATAAATGTCGGTTTAAGGCATAGACACGCGATGCACGCTCCTAGAGCCTCGCGTAGCAGGGGTCCCGATGCGGCCCAAAAACAGAATTTCGGTGTCGGTTGTTAGCAGTTTAGTACTATATTAATAAATTTAACAAAATGACACAAATGCACATGGAAATGCAATGCAATAGTCTATATCAGAGACTGAGAGATCGAGGCGGAATTCTAGTTACTTTTAAGGTTAGTGTTTGTGCTTACGGTCCCCAAACTTCTTAAAAAGGCTCTGATTCTGATACGAGTATTTATTTAATTGATCACATCGTCATCAACAAGTCGACAGAGGATATAAAGGCTCTGATTCTGATACGAGTATTTATTTAATTGATCACATCGTCATCAACAAGTCGACAGAGGATATAAAGGCTCTGATTCTGATACGAGTATTTATTTAATTGATCACATCGTCATCAACAAGTCGACAGAGGATATAAAGGCTCTGATTCTGATACGAGTATTTATTTAATTGATCACATCGTCATCAACAAGTCGACAGAGGATATAAAGGCTCTGATTCTGATACGAGTATTTATTTAATTGATCACATCGTCATCAACAAGTCGACAGAGGATATAAAGGCTCTGATTCTGATACGAGTATTTATTTAATTGATCACATCGTCATCAACAAGTCGACAGAGGATATAAAGGCTCTGATTCTGATACGAGTATTTATTTAATTGATCACATCGTCATCAACAAGTCGACAGAGGATATAAAGGCTCTGATTCTGATACGAATATTTATTTAATTGATCACATCGTCATCAACAAGTCGACAGAGGATATAAAGGCTCTGATTCTGATACGAGTATTTATTTAATTGATCACATCGTCATCAACAAGTCGACAGAGGATATAAAGGCTCTGATTCTGATACGAGTATTTATTTAATTGATCACATCGTCATCAACAAGTCGACAGAGGATATAAAGGCTCTGATTCTGATACGAGTATTTATTTAATTGATCACATCGTCATCAACAAGTCGACAGAGGATATAAAGGCTCTGATTCTGATACGAGTATTTTTTTAATTGATCACATCGTCATCAACAAGTCGACAGAGGATATAAAGGCTCTGATTCTGATACGAGTATTTATTTAATTGATCACATCGTCATCAACAAGTCGACAGAGGATATAAAGGCTCTGATTCTGATACGAGTATTTATTTAATTGATCACATCGTCATCAACAAGTCGACAGAGGATATAAAGGCTCTGATTCTGATACGTGTATTTATTTAATTGATCACATCGTCATCAACAAGTCGACAGAGGATATAAAGGCTCTGATTCTGATACGAGCATTTATTTAATTGATCTCATCGTCATCAACAAGTCGACAGAGGATATAAAGGCTCTAATTCTGATACGAGTATTTATTTAATTGATCACATCGTCATCAACAAGTCCACAGAGGATATGGTCAAAGGCGCTATGATCTTTGTTGATGCAGTACTAACTTTGCTATTAGCATACTTATATCGTGATCGTTTGAACGTCAGTTGTACACACAATGATTCAAAAGACAGTCTTTTTTGAAGTGGAAAGTATAGTCTTTGATACAACAAGAATGTTTCTGGGATTGTAAGTTAAAGTGTGTTTGGCTAGATCAAGGGGAAGGATATAAAATTGAAGAAAATTTATTAACTCCGTATCAATCGAAAGTAAAATGCTCCTGCTTATTTCAGAACTCAATCCGTTTTTTTAAAAAAAAAACCTTCTGGATCTGGGAGTTAAAGTACTTACACAAAATAATGAGAAAATAGGCAGGAGTGGATATAACAATGGCACACTCGTTGTCAAAACAGCATGTTGTCCATTTGTAACAACGACGCCAGGTCAACTTATCAAAGACTTCACAAAAAAGTATTTCAGATTATCAAAACGAAAACATTAAAGCAATCAAAAGTACACCGAGCCTAATGAAAACAGAAAAGTACAAAATACCTTGAAGTGAAATTTAAAGATTTTATTTTTGAGATCCTGCAGATAATGTAGTTCAGTGGAAACATATTTTGAGGCATTCTATTCTGAACTTAATTTAGACTATCTATCTATCTATCTATCTATCTATCTATCTATCTATCTATCTATCTATCTATCTATCTATCTATCTATCTATCTATCTATCTATCTATCTCCCTTATATATATATATATATATATATATATATATATATATATATATATATATATATATATATATATATATATATATAGATATAGATATAGATATATATATATATATAGATATATATATATATATATATATATATATATATATATATATATATATATATATATATATATATATATATATATATATATATATATATATATATATATCTTCCGTGAGAAAATTAGCGAATCTATTAAGATTGGGGAAAAACAACTATAAGTGAAAAGTGCCTTGTCATCACACTTGATGAATTTGTATCTATGCATTCAGACATTCAGTCTGGGAAGGCCGAATGATTTGACAAAATAAATTATGAACATCTTTACTATAGTGGTACTGGTACTTAGACATCTTAAATATGGTGGTACTTAGACGTCTTAAATATGGTTATACTTAGACATCTTAAATACGTTGGTACTTAAATCGGTGTTGTTGAAAATATTTCTCACCCATAGTATATGGCCAATTTCTAGGGGCAAACGTCACAGGGTGCAGTATTGATAGGATTTCATGATAGAATGGTTTAGTTTCGTGATTGAGTTCAGATTAGAGCCAGGTAAACGGGCCATTCGCCAAGTGATTCCTACTTAAATTTAAAGGTGTTGATCGTGTGTTTCCAGGTGAAGCATGTGTGATAGGGACAGATATTTTGTACAATGGAATAATTCAGAAGCGATTGCTTTAACTGTTGGCACGATGGTAAATATAGTAAAAAATCACGTGTAAAATGAGACTCAGTATCATTTAAGTTCGTCTGACTAGGGACATAGTAAGAAAATAGTTCACTGTATTGTTTGTATGAGTTGATTTGTCTTTTCATGGTTTGAAGTGCTGCTTCTAAGCTACAGAACCCTATCAAGCAGAAACAATGTTATTGTGAAGGTGTGATTTAAATGTCAGTGATTGAGGAGATGAATATTATGTATGGACTTCCTCTCGCGTTATGAGGACTTCCAGTTGATAACGACTGTGGTCTATAAGCCCTTGAAAATGGGACAACCGACTTCGAGCAATCCTTTATTTACTGTAAGATATAGATTTTGTCAATATTCCTTTTGGGTATGAGGACCCGTGAATTATTAGCTTTTATTAGTAGTGATCGGATTATGCATTTCCATCTTGTTTACATCATAGATGTTGTTTCAATGGTTTTCTTGTGGTATATGTTTTGTATATACGACATTGGATTATGTACCATGTTGATGTACTCTGGTACTTCTATCATTTATTGAAAACTTATGCTATGTTTAAGTTGACATCAGCTTGTGTACGTTTGTCCTATTGTTCTTTTGAAGACTTTATGGTTTGAAAAAAGGACGTGGTAATCATATTTACCTAACAGTATAAATGTTCTCTCTTATTTCCGTTTAGTATATGCAGCATTCAGTCAAATTTGTTATCAATGTCACTTGTATTGGTTCTTTGATATTCCTAATATTTTTACCCTTCATTGTATGTATGTATGTATGTATGTATGTATGTATGTATGTATGTATGTATGTATGTATGTATGTATGTATATATATATATATATATATATATAAATATATATATATATATATATATATATATATATATATATATATATATATATAAAGAATACAAATCATATGGCGAATAACAACCCTTTCAAGCGTACTGGATCCACCAAGGGATCACGTGTGTCAGGGATTAATTAAAATAGATGCAATAAACTGACGACGAACAGTACGAAACTAGTAACTAACTAGCCTAAGCGCTTTCGACTCTTAATGAGTCTTTTTCAAAGGCAAATACAAAACATATATACGATAAACAAATAAACACAAAAACGTTGTGTTTGTAAACCTCTACATGGCTGACTTCACATGTGCTAAAACTATAAATACAACCAGCTTGTATAGACTAGATGCGGAACCTAAAAACGTTGCATAATTCCCTAAAAGTCTACAAGCCAAAGCGACATCTATTTTTACTTTTTGTATATATGTAACGCAGATTATATCCCGGATATTTGATTCTATACCGGTTATTCTTATAATAATAATTGGAGGATAATAAGAAGATTTAGAAAATGTTACATTTTACTAGTGTATAGTTTTCATTTTCTAGTCTTCTTGGTTTAGACCGCTTGGTTTCAATGTTCTAAGGCGGCGTATCCAGTATGATTCCTTTTCCTTCATGGTTTCGGAACTCCAGCTGTGGTTGTTAGCCAAACAAACAAACCGTGATGACCTACTCAGATATGGACAGAAAGAAAAGGTTGATAGGATACCATTTATTCTGACCTATCACCCAGACAATCCAAAAGTAGGTAAAATCATCGCAAACCACTGGCCAACCGTGCAATCGTCGGACATACTAAACCTAATACTTCCGAACAAACCTGTAGTAGCTTACCGGAGACCAAAAAACCTCAAAGATATCCTAGTCAGGGCAAAGCTAACGCCAATCGCTAGTCAAAACCAACCTAGTCAATATGGACCCTGTGGCGATAAAAGATGCAAAACCTGTTAACATATGATAGAGACCAAGACATTCACTAGCACAGTGACTAAAGAAAAACTAAACATACATGGTCCAAACAAAACGTGCAAAACAGAGAATGTGATTTATCTCATCACATGTAAGATCTGTGGCCTTTAGTACGTCGGAGAAACTGAAAAGCTACACAAAAGAATAAACCTTCATAGATTTTTTTGGATGACAAAAAAGTTGTACAGAAGCCAGGTCGCAGAACACTTCTCCTCCCCTGGCCACACTTACAGTGATATAATATTTATCGCTATTGCTAACAACCACAGCTGGAGTTCCGAAACCAGGAAGGAAAAGGAATCATACTGGATACGCCACCTTAGAACATTGAAACCAAGCGGTCTAAACCAAGAAGACTAGAAAATGAAAACTATGCACTATTAAAATTTAACATTCTCTAAATCTTCTTATTATCCTTCAATTTTTACTATAAGAATAACCGGTATAAAATCAAATATCCGGGATATAATCTGCGTTACATATGTAAAAAAAGTAAAAATAGATGTCGCTTTGGCTTGTAGACTTTTAGGGAATTATGCAACGTTTTCAGTTTCCGCATCTAGTCTATACAAGCTGGTTGTATTTATAGTTTTAGCACATGTGAAGACAGCCATGTAGAGGTTTACAAACACAACGTTTTTGTGTTTATTTGTTTATCGTATATATGTTTTGTATTTGCCTTTGAAAAAGACTCATTAAGAGTCGAAAGCGCTTAGGCTAGTTAGTTACTAGTTTCGTACTGTTCGTCGTCAGTTTATTGCATATATATATATATATATATATATATATATGAATCTATAATAAAAAATAAGTAACAGAGAAAAAAGCAAAGCTATCATGTTTTGTAAAACTTAACAAATGATTTAATTCTTTAAGTTATAAAATAAAACGCAATAAAACGCATATTTAAAAAATTCTCGCGACCATCTGAAGTTCATTCTAGATCATGATGAATTTCCAAAACTATTCATTAGTGATGTGTGAAAATAACGATATTAAGTATTAGCAATCATCGTTTTCTAAATGAATTTAATATGGTACACATTTACATCACAATCCTTTCTGCTTTCTGTTTCCCTCCCCTCTCCTGTATGAAGGATGAGCTGCGCAGAAAAAAGGTATTTGGGACAGATTAAAACCTTGAAATAGAAATTACACCAAGTAACCTACAAAACTATAATTCGTCGCAACGATATGTGTGTACTTTTTGGGATTTATCTACAGTGTTTATCAATGGTGCAAAATTACTATTTCCACATAATAAAGCAAATTCCCGGTTACGTTTTACACTGTGATGTAATCTTTTATGTTTCTTAAACATATTGCAATGATCTAAAAATCGATTATTTATAATTAAATATGAAACTGTTCAATGCTCTCTCTCTCTCTCTCTCTCTCTCTCTCTCTCTCTCTCTCTCTCGTGGTATATCACTAATACAACTCACATAAATATGTATATATTAGTGACATCCCATTGCCAACACCAAAGTTCCAATCATGACCCTACCCATTGCCAACACCAAAGTTCCAATCATGACCCTACCCATTGCCAACACCAAAGTTCCAATCATGACCCTACCCATTGCCAACACCAAAGTTCCAATCATGACCCTACCCATTGCCAACACCAAAGTTCCACTCATGACCCTACCCATTGCTAACACCACAGTTCCACTCATGACCCTGCCCATTGCCAACACCACAGTTCCACTCATGACCCTGCCCTTTGCCAACACCACAGTTCCACTCATGACACTATCGATTGCCAACACCACAGTTCCACTCATGACACTATCGATTGCCAACACCACAGTTCCACTCATGACCCAACCATATAACCAGATCTTTTTCAAATCTCATAGACTGGATTATTGTTGTATTTATAGCTTTTTGCCATCTACAGGCCGGACTAAGTGAGATATCATCTTGCATTTTCTTTTCCTGCCAAGGATGTATATTTCTTCACAATGATTTTGAAAATATAAAGTCCAATTCATTGTCTTGTTGTAACCTAGTTCAAAAGATTATAATGTTCCTGTTGGCTGCGATAAAAGACATATATTTGGAAGGTGTTACGAGTCTGTGGTCTTAAAGACAGAAAAAAGCGAAACCAACAAGTGAAGTTAAACTCAACAAATAATTTATTTCCTTAGAATACAAAGTGAAAATTTAAAAAGATCTTACAGTTTTGCAAATTGATTCCCAAATATCTGTCCAAGATCTATCTCATGTCCAAAAGAATAGTGTTTCGAATTAATTCCGGTATTGAACGTGATGAATTACTAGTAGCCTTGAATATATCGAGGTTCTAACAGTTTTGATGTATCAAAATAAAATAATCCAAAAAGTCTTTCAATGAATTCAAAATTATCCCAATATACTGTTTTTGTACAATAGTCAATAAACACTTTCTAATGAATAATTTATTAAATAAATCCTCTCAAATTATAACTGAACACAACATAAATTGATTGCGCAAAATCTAATGTTAAGATTAAATGAATTATTTTGATGATCAGAACAATAATATATAAAAAGACAATAATTCAATTTTTTCGTCAGATTTTTAAACAAGTCCGCTTCGAGTACATTCTAGCTTTATAAAAGGAACCCAAGCCTTAGACCAAACATCAGTAAGCAACCAATTTTTATCTTGCAAGCAGACCAAAGTCAAGCATACTTTCTAGAACTTTCTGAAATCAAAGGGCAACGTCGACATATTTACATTATCTTACCGTGCAATCTACAAAAAGGGCAGGTATAAAATTTAGCTATGTAATATGCTGTTTATTTATACATAACAAATGAAAATCACCAGTCAGTACGATAGAGTTGCACACTAATGAACCCTTTCCACCCAATCAGTACTCATGGATGACACACTATTGAATGGTTTGCACCCCACTCAGTCCGCTAGAATGACATACTATTGAACGGTTTCCATCCACTCAATACGCTTGAATGACATACTATGGAATGGTTTCCATCCACTCAATACGCTAGAATGAAATACTATTTAATATTTTTACCCAGTCAGTACGCTAGAATGACACATTATTGAAATGTTTCCACCAAATTAGTTGCTAGAATGACACGTTATTTAAAAGCTTCCAACCAAAACAGTTGCTAGAATGACACACTATTGAATTGTATGTATTCAATCAGTACGCTAGAATGACACACTATTAAATGGTTTCCATCAAATCAGTACGTTAGAATTGCAAAATATTGATTGGTTTCCACCCAATCAGTACGCTAGAATGACACACTATTAAATGGTTTCCAGTTGAAATCCTGCTTATTTTCGAATTGTGTGTATTCGGAAGTCCTGGTCGTATTCACACCAATCCATTTGATACTTGTTAACAGTGGCGATTTCGTTGGCAGTTTTGTAGAAAGTTACGTCAATTTATTGGCTGATATTCTTTTTTGAATGCCTATTGGGTTCTCGGTTCTGGTGACTTAGTTGCAAACCCGTGGTTGTTTCTGTCCCTTGCAGATCGAGTTGAGAGAATTTAATGGGTGCTGTTAACAGGGCAAGGAAAATTTGTCTTTTTGGTATCGACTCGATGACTTTGAACTTGAAGGTAAAAGAGCACTAATTGAAACTGAACTGGGCTGCATACATGTAGCTGTTTCATTGTTCTGTCTTCTATTAATTGTGTCTCTTAAATATTCAGTAGTCAACAGCAATGCGACTCCAACCGCAATAGTAACCGGTCCTATGACACGGAAGGTTTGCTGCTCTTTCCAGATCACTGTACCCTCCCCTAGGCCTCTGATTGTGCTACAGAATGTAATGGAAACTCCAACTAACCAAACTATCACTGTTAGGACACGAAGAAAACGAAATAATATAGGCTTTCTACGGTGTATCTTTCGACTGAGTTTTTTCCGTAGGCGTCTGGATGCGTATTCCTTGTCCTTTCGGTTCTCCTCCTCTATGTGGAACAGAATGTACTGCTTCAGTCTTTCTTTTTTCGCCTTGACCTTGATTCTCTTGCTTCTCCTTGTATACCAACATTCACTTTTTTCGACACCATGGTGTTTCTCACGCCTTGAATAATAATAATAATAATAATAATAATAATAATAATAATAATAATAATAATAATAATAATAATAATAATAATAAAACAGCAACAACAACGGTAATAATAATAATAATAATAATAATAATAATAATAATAATAATAATAATAATAATAATAATAATAATAAAAATAATAATAATAATTATAATAATAAAGCAGCAACAACAACGGTAATAATAATAATAATGATAATAATAATAATAATAATAATAATAATAATAATAATAATAATAATAATAATAATAATAATAATTTTTTGTAGCGATTCCCCAAAATGTCGTTGATGAACAACGCTACTGACAGAACAAATCACCTGCCCCCGGGCCATTCCTGTTTTTATTTGCTATTAGTTTCAGAGTTGCCTTCAATTTGGTCGAGATAAATGGATTCAGTTACACTGACGGAGAAAACTTATTTGCTTATAGTGCAAAATGTACTTCTTATTTTTTTTAAAATCCTCTTGGAGACCAAATTCAAAATTCAAGAAATGACATCTTGCATTACTCAATTAAAGGTGGCATTACCAGGATGACTCTTCAGACGGTAACGAATAGGGCGATGCTATTGATAGCTTATATAAGGTAACGAAAACAGTTGTTCTTTCCCTTCTTATTCAATGTTTTAACGGATTTCAATGTATATTATTATCTTTGTCTCTATAGAACGAAGACAAACCATGATTGTTCACTCCAAGAGAGAGAGAGAGAGAGAGAGAGAGAGAGAGAGAGAGAGAGAGAGAGAGAGAGAGAGAGAGAGAGAATTCTGACCGTGTATTTCAATCTCCCTAACCCCACCCTATATTTAGACCGTGTTTCAATCTTCCCCACCCCACCCCTTACTTAGATAAGGGGTATGATAAAGATACCTCCGCCCAAGCCATACCCCGTGGCCCGCAAAATGAATTGGCGACCATCAGAGTGGTTTGAGGTTTTGAGACCC
>JAEAOA010000845.1:2872500-3055000 GCA_016746295.1 Potamilus streckersoni | reverse complement strand
GCAGAAAAAAACCTCCAACCAAAATTAAATACGCACAAATATGTAAATATAAAACCCTACAACTGAAAGTGAAAAGTGTCAAAATATGAAAATACAATTAAACATTATTAAGCGTAAAGAGATGAAGATAAACTCTTTCACCGTAAAATAGATACGGACATGGTGGTGAAGATAAACCATTGCAACCAAACGCAAATAAGCAACAGGGGGGAGAAACCATAAGAAAAGATAAGACCATCCAACTAAAAGAAACACCACCAAAGGTAAGGTAACTTTCCCACAAAACATAATAGGCACTAAGTCTTAAAGACAAACTACTATTAAACGTTGCAACAGAAAGTAAATAAGGATCCGGAGATGACAACATTAAATAAGCGCTATAAAGTTAAGATAAACCAATTTACAATAAATAACGAACACGAGTTGCAGACGAACCAAGACAAAAAAAATATCAACATATGAAGTGAAGCCCCTTCAACTCAAGGTAAAGAAGCCAGCATAAGAAGATGTACCCCTCCAAGCGAAAGTAAAATGACGCCAGGAAGTGACCACAGGTATACAAGCATCATGGGGTGAAGACAAACTGCTCCAATCAAAGGTAAATATATACTAAGATGTGAAAATAATCACATCCAACTGAATGCAAACAAGCACCAATAGGTGAAGATAAGCCATCCAACTAAAAGTAAATAAGCAATGGGTTGTGAAAATAAACCCCCTCCAACCGAAAGTAAACAAGCAATGGGTTGTGAAAATAAACCCCCTCCAACCGAAAGTAAACAAGCAATGGGTTGTGAAAAAACCTCATCAAACCGAATGTAAATAAGCAATGAGTTGTCAAAATAAACCTCATCAAACCGAATGTAAATAAGCAATGAGTTGTCAAAATAAACCGCCTCCAAACGAAAGTAAATAATCAATGAGTTGTGAAAATACACCACCTCCATCCAAAAGTAAATAAGCAATGAGTTGTGAAAATTAAACCCCCTCCAACCGAAAGTAAATAAACAAAGAGTTGTGAAAATAAACCCCCTCCAACCGAAAGTAAATAAGCAATGAATTGTGAAAAAAACCCAACTTCCAATCGAAAGTAAATAAGCAATGAGTTGTGAAAATAAACCCCCTCCAACCGAAAGTAAATAAACAAAGAGTTGTGAAAATAAACCCCCTCCAACCGAAAGTAAATAAGCAATGAGTTGTCAAAATAAACCCCATCAAAAAGAAAATAAATAAGCAATGAGTTGTCAAAATAAACCCCATCAAAAAGAAAATAAATAAGCAATGAGTTGTCAAAATAAACCCCATCAAACCGAATGTAAATAAGCAATGAGTTGTGAAAAAACCTCATCAAACCGAATGTAAATAAGCAATGAGTTGTCAAAATAAACCCCATCAAACCGAAAATAAATAAGCAATGAGTTGTCAAAATAAACCCCATCCAACCGAAAGTAAATAAGCAATGGGTTGTGAAAATAAATTGCCTCCAAACGAAAGTAAATAATCAATGAGTTGTGAAAATACACCACCTCCATCCAAAAGTAAATAAGCAATGAGTTGTGAAAATTAAACCCCCTCCAACCGAAAGTAAATAATCAATGAGCTGTGAAAATACCCCCCTCCAACGGAAAGTAAATAAGCAATGAGTTGTGAAAATAAACCTCCTCCAACGGAAAGTAAATAAGCAATGAATTGTGAAAAAACCAACTTCCAATCGAAAGTAAATAAGCAATGAGTTGTGAAAATAAACCCCCTCCAACCGAAAGTAAATAAACAAAGAGTTGTGAAAATAAACCCCCTCCAACCGAAACAAAATAAGCAATGAATCGTGAAAATAAACCCCCTTCAACCGAAAGTGAACAAGCAATGAGTTGTGAAAATAAACCCCCTCCAACGGAAAGTAAATAAGCAATGAGTTGTGAAAATAAACCCCCTCCAACCGAAAGTAAACAAGCAATGAGTTGTGAAAATAAACCCCCTCCAACGGAAAGTAAACAAGCAATGAGTTGTGAAAATAAACCCCCTCCAACGGAAAGTAAATAAGCAATGAATTGTGAAAATAAACCCCCTCCAACCGAAAGTAAACAAGCAATGAGTTGTGAAAATAAACCCCCTCCAACGGAAAGTAAATAAGCAAAGAGTTGTGAAAATAAACCCCCTCCAACCGAAAGTAAATAAGCAATGAATCGTGAAAATAAACCCCCTTCAACCGAAAGTGAACAAGCAATGAGTTGTGAAAATAAACCCCCTGCAACGGAAAGTAAATAAGCAATGAGTTGTGAAAATAGACCCCCTCCAACCGGAAGTAACTATACACCTGGAGGTGAAGCTAGACCAACCAGACGAAAGTGCATAATCAACAAGAGGTGACAATAAATTGCTCCAAAAGTAACTAAGTACCAAGAAGCGATATTAAACCCATCCAAGGAAAACTAAATAACCACCAGGCTGTGAATATAAAGCTCCAGCTATCTGTATTATTTTAATCGGCACTACATAGTTAAAACTGTGCTGCTACAACATCTCTCTCCCCTCTCTCTCTCTCTCTCTCTCTCTCTCTCTCTCTCTCTCTCTCTCTCTCTCTCTCTCTCTCTCTCTCTCTCTCTCTCTCTCTCTTACCTGCAATCTCTATAACTTTCTATCTGTGTATAAAATAGTGCTTGACGGTGTTCCTTAAAGAATTTATTTCCAAGACTTTGGTTCGAAACAGCCATTCTAATTAACTAGGTACCTAGGTACATATATAAGATTATATTTACACTGTAGTAATACTCTATTATCAATGTCACAAATAATACGTTCAGCTATGCCATAGCATTTAGAATGATATTCGCTTGGCATATCAAGTTTATATTTTGACACAAGACCAAAATAACATGTGAATTGTCTTTGTTCATTTGGTTATGTCGGGTAATTAAATCGTATGTATTTGTGACATTTCGGTTACGCGTCCAGTTGCGTTGCAGGAGTTTCTAGAAATGTTTTATCCATCATGTTCATTTTATTTAGTACTTGTGTGTTCGTTTGTCTTCATCTTTATATTTAAAACGCTATCTTGGTGGACTAAATTTGACATTTCTTGCAATTAATTTTTAGGTTTCTCGAACTTACCGATTTGATTGTACAGTATAATCGCTTTTGTAGCCAGACGAAGTAAAACAGTATTATAAATTTTCATGTTTGTTTTTGTTCCGGTTTCTGTCAACAATGAACAATTATTGCAAACTCTACATGTAATAAACCCTTAGATGCATTATGTCTCAATCATCCTATATCGATTTTTTGCGGATATTGAGAAATATTAGGATTCACCTAGAAATATATGAGCCAAAGCGACATCTATTACTTTGTGTACTTTTATGTAACATAAATGATATCTCAGATATTTGATTATATTCCGGACATTTTATTCTTATAAAAGTAACCAAAGAATGCTAAGAAGAGTTAGAAAAGTTTTGAAAAGAAAATGTGTCGAAAACAAAGGATAATTCTACTAGTGCCTATCTTTCTTTTTTCTAGTCTTTTTGGTATAAACTGCTTGGTTTCAATGTTCTAAGGTAACGTATCCAGTAAGATTAATTTTGGAACTCCATTTGGGGTTGATGAAGACTTGACAATCAACTTGGACGTAAATATATACATTTTCCAAACTATTTGAAATTTGAAAGAAAAACGAGTCAGTCCTAATTTCTAAATATTCCTTTGCATATAATTACTTTCTTTAAATCTCTTCTAATGGAGGGGAAAAAGTGCTGTTTTGTTTAACATTTGATTCAGCACAAGATATGGTATAAATTACGGACAGTAAATTTTGTTTCCAGAAAGAACACTGGAAACACTCCCAAAGTTTAGGGTGGGAAAACCACCGACTAGTGGGAAGTTATTGGCAAATTTTATTTCGTGTGCACGTTATCCGTTAAGTCATGGACCTTAAATGACTCCGCACAATCCCCTGAAAAAATAAAACGAAATTTCAGCATTATTTTTTTATACATTTTTTTGTGGGGTCTCGAGTGGCTGAGTAGTCTAAAGCGCTCTCCGTTACGGATCACTGCCATCTCACCGGTCTGCGGGGGTTCGAGTCTAAAAATCTGCGAATGTGGATAGGTGAGAAAGCTTGTCAGTAGTTTCTCGTATGTCGGTGTTTCTTTCCGGTGATTTCCCGGTTTCATCCTCCACCATTAATACCGCCTGTCATTGATAGCCTATCATGTGCTGAAAATGGCGTTAAGGCACAACAACAACAACATTATTTTGTATTCTGTACGTACCGTTTATTACTTTCACACATCATGGAAAATTATCTGTACAACTGTTTTCTAAGAGCCAGTATATCATAATCCACAATGTTCTCTCTCTCTCTCTCTCTCTCTCTCTCTCTCTCTCTCTCTCTCTCTCTCTCTCTCTCTCTCTCTCTCTCTCTCTCACACACACACACACACACACACACACACACACACACACACACACACACACACGCACACACACATACACACACATCTCAACAATATCCTATCTTAGATGCTGGCCTTGGTTAGTTTCCTTCGAGTGCGTTACACACGAGTAAAAGGCAATTATCCATAACAGGGCAAGAAAGACAACTTCTCTTGGAATCTTGGGACAACTCATCCCCTAATTTCAGTATTTATATGGCTTATTTATTTTTAGTAGCCGTTGTCTGTCTCGTAATCCAAGTGTCGCAGGTACTACACCGGCATATGCAACATAGGTTGTCTGCTTTAATATTCTTTGTAAAGGCACTTAGATCGGATTCCTTTCCATCATACAGCCAATAAGATATATCAAATCCAACAAGAACTACTTTAACAAAATTTTAAAATTGTTTTGGCATGTTTCTAGTCCTGTAACAAGGTCAACAGACCTCCAATACAATATAGGATATGGCGTAGTGTTTGTGTTAAATGAATTATATCTGTGTTATTAACTCTTTTCAACCATTGCGTGGGAACCTAACACGTATTGACTGATATCTAGTTATAAAGGGACTTAGACAAAGTATCCTCAATACACAGCAGAGAGATATTGATTTGGGATCAATCAGGTGTAGCGTTTTGTGTCACGTGGTTAATAAAATCAATCGGCTAATCAAACATCCTGATAAGGGGTAAAAGATAAGTCTAAACCGCGCCCCACCTCCACCATTTTATTATTGTAATGTCCCGACCTTTAAGAATAAATAAAAAAAAAAGAATGCATGAAACATTATTTATACCGATTAGCCCATTGAGACACAAAATAGGTGAATAAGAAAAACGTTGTTTTATTATGGGTCTATCGAGTTTCTCACGTGGTGTATTTACTGTATCGGAATGTCCACCATTTTATTACTCAAAGGGTCAACTGGGTCAGCTGATTAATATTGGGACGTTTCGTTATATGCTGTAGTAATGTAACATTGTATGTTGGACTTGACCTAATCCAAAACTGACTTACGTTTTTGCTTGACCTGAATTACATTTTTTTGTAAACCACTAATGCATGGCTAAACTATTCTCTGTGTGTATGGGCTTAAGATCAGGATATTAGGATAACTAAAGAAGTAAATATGTTTATTTTGGTATGTATCTAGGCTTTAGAATTTCGTTAGTGTACTTGACATGGTCCAGGTTCCATAGAAATTTTAGCAATAGGTTTATACTAATAACACATATTTTATATTTATTTAGTAATCTTCAGCATCATTCTAGAAGGTTGTTTTCCGTCAGTTAATAGTTTGTTATTTTATAGAGAAAACCAATAGCGTCCTGAGGTCAATTAGAGAATTACATACTCTTCCACTGATAGGATGTTTCAGCAATGCTTTCAAAATTAGCACTTTCAAGTTGTATTATATGTTGTGTCCAGTTGGGCGGAAATATATTTCTTCAAATTATAGCATTCGTGTGATTATTTTCTCTGGAAATACAAAAGTGCTTAGATAAAATACTTGAAATTTATACTGAATTAAGACCTGAAATTATTTTACTGTAATTGAACAAAAGACTGTTGACACATTAACACACTGCAAGCTACCACCGACACTTCATCGCTTTAAAGTTTTGGTTTTATTTTGGACTTCTACTCAATTTATTTTCGACTTTAAATTATTAGGATTTATGTTCAAATTGTATTCAAGGGAAAAAATAAATAGTTGAATTTTACAAAGCCTATAGCTTGCTAGTCATTTCTGTTACTCTTTATAAGTGTGTGTGTGTGGGTGGGTGTCTGAGAGAGAGAGAGAGAGAGAGAGAGAGAGAGAGAGAGAGAGAGAGAGAGAGAGAGAGAGAGAGAGAGAGAGAGAGAGAGAGAGAGAGAGAGAGAGAGAGAGAGAGAGAGAGAGAGAGAGAGAGAGATTTGGATTATTAATGTAGCTTTAAAAAAAATGTCATATTGCTACGATATCTGTAGCGTAGCCGTTGATAGAGATGTCTTGCACTTGGAGCATCATGCCACAGACATTTAGCATCATGTCCCATCCAGTAACAGTATCCTGAGTAGCAGAGAACACACTGTAAGAAAACACTTTCACTTATGACCTTTAATTCATATGATGAAATAACAATTGTAAATAGGCATTTTAATTGTATTTGTTCGAAAGAATTTGTGATTGAGAAATTCGTAAATTAAGTTATTGAATACATTTGATGTATTTTATTAAACTGTTATACCTTTCACCTTGAATTATTTATACACCCAGACCGTTGACGTTGCTGACTGGAGGCGGAGAGCTATTTAAATTTTAATTGTTTACCTTCTCTTTAATTGGAAATAATACGGCAGGAGGCACGTCACAAATTCATCAACGCTTTCTTGTACAAACGTTTATAACAATCATCAACTCGTTTTTATTTCAAAGTCTATTAGATATATCAGATCATCTTTGTACAAAAATCTATTAGATGCATCAGTTCGTGGATAGACCAAAGTCTGTTAGATGCATCAACTCATTTTTTTAAACGAAAGTCTGTTAGATGCATCAACTAGCGTTTGTTCAAAATGTATACTAGATACGTCAACTTTTGTTTTTTTACATACGTTTATTAGTTGCATCATTTTATAAATGAGTCAACTCATGTCTTACGAAAAGTCTTATAAATACGTAAACTTATTTATGTTTTACCAAAAGAGCCCATTAGATGGGTCAACTCGTGTTTTAACAAAATTATTTTAAGTGAGTTACTTCATGTTTTACCAAATCTTATAAATGCGTCAACTCGTGTTTTACAAAAAGAGCCAATTAGATGCGTCAGCTCGGTAATGTACAGGAGCACGTTAGATGCAACATGTCTGCTACATCTTGGTAAAATGAGGATAACGACACCGCTAAATGAACTCGTTATGGAACTCTGTTTATTTCTCATTGTAAACAATGTGAGGATAAAGACAACGCTAATTGAACTCGGTATGGAACTCTGTTTATTTCTCATTGTAAACAATGCGAGGATAAAGAAAACGCTAATTGAACTCGGTATGGAACTCTGTTTATTTCTCATTGTAAACAATGTGAGGATAAAGACAACGCTAATTGAACTCGGTATGGAACTCTGTTTATTTCTCATTGTAAACAATGTGAGGAAAAAGACAACGCTAATTGAACTCGGTATGGAACTCTGTTTATTTCTCATTGTAAACAATGCGAGGATAAAGACAACGCTAATTGAACTCGGTATGGAGCTCTGTTCATTTCTCATTGTAAACAATGTGAGGATAAAGACAACGCTAATTGAACTCGGTATGGAGCTCTGTTCATTTCTCATTGTAAACAATGCGAGGATAAAGACAACGCTAATTGAACTCGGTATGGAGCTCTGTTCATTTCTCATTGTAAACAATGTGAGGATAAAGACAACGCTAATTGAACTCGGTATGGAACTCTGTTTATTTTTCATTGTAAACAATGTGAGGATAAGACAACGCTAATTGAACTCGGTATGGAACTCTGTTTATTTCTCATTGTAAACAATGTGAGGATAAAGACAACGCTAATTGAACTCGGTATGGAGCTCTGTTTATTTCTCTTTGTAAACAATGTGAGGATAAAGACAATGCTAATTGAACTCGGTATGGAACTCTGTTTATTTCTCATTGTAAACAATGTGAGGATAAAGACAACGTTAATTGAACTCGGTATGGAACTCTTTTTATTTCTCATTGTAAACAATGTGAGGATAAAGACAACGCTAATTGAACTCGGTACGGAACTCTGTTTATTTTTCATTTTGGACTATCTGAGGATAAAGACACCACTAATTGAATTCGGTATGGAACTCTGTTTTTGTGTCATAGACACCGCTAATTGAACTCGGTACGGAAATCTATTCATGTCTCATAATGGACAATGTGAGGATAAAGCCACCGCTAATTGAACTCGGTACGGAACTCTGTTTATGTCTCATTATGGACAATGTGAGGATAAAGCCACCGCTAATTGAACTCGGTACGGAACTCTGTTTATGTCTCATAATGGACAACGTTGATATGTGTGAAAGCTTGGCAGTAGCGTCTCCTGGGTAGGTGGTTCTTTTCTTTACTATTTATTCTGGCTGCCATGTATAGCATATTGTGTGCTGAATAATGGCGTTAAATCCTATCAGAACAACAACAGCAACATGTATATAAACTCATGATGGAACTGTGTCTTACTATGGACCTGGATGGAGACATTTCCCTCATCACTGTTATTTACGTCTATATAATTCGTAACAGGCCTTGATACTTACTATAGCATTTTCCAATGTGCATATTTAAATTGTTATTTGCACATTACTTTAATTGTTCAATAATGATCATTAACAATGTATAAAACAATGTTTATGGGAAAATTACATTAAACAGTCAAAGACTGCAAACATAATTATAGCAAAATGAAGAGAATCTTTTTTTTTGTTTCATTCCCAAATGTATAACTTGTATAATTTACGAGTTGATGAATATAATACTTCTTTTTACAAACACGAGTTGATGCATCTGATAGAATTTCGTACATAGATTTATTAGACAAGCCGCCTTTGGCTCTGAATCTATACACACACGGTCTTTGATATAGCTATCAAAGTTTCAAAGTTGATGATGGCTGTCTTGGGGATCCACTTAGAAGCGGGTATATGCTCTTTGGCTCCAAACAGCTGATACCGCGAAATGTTAAGCTTTGCCACTTCACTTGTAAACTTTTGCAATCACTCCTCAACTTCGATATGGCCTTAAGGATAAGCTCATCGAGGACATCAGTTAACAACGCCATTTCTACTCGGCTTACCGATAAGCAGGCCGGCATGGAGATAACTTCTCGTACCGTTATAACGCTTTATAAATGAGCTTTCATGTAAGGCTAAACTTTGCACACTTCTTTTAATCGTCTGTGTAAGACTATCAAACAGAGGATTATTTCCCTGAGTAGTTTTGACAGACCTTCTTCTGAAGAGTAA
The DNA here is from genome assembly GCA_016746295.1 of Potamilus streckersoni. NCBI lineage: Eukaryota > Metazoa > Mollusca > Bivalvia > Unionida > Unionidae > Potamilus > Potamilus streckersoni. The sequence continues at coordinate 3,045,578 of JAEAOA010000845.1, read as the reverse complement.
ACTCGTGGTATAAGGGGTTGATAGTAGACAACGATTGTATCCTTTCTGGGGTGAAAATCTTTTCGTAAGAGATTGGGCAGAGAGATTGGAGAGTGGTCTTTGTTTCCTTTGCGGCTTTCTGAGTGGCACGTTGTTTAGTCATGCTGGATAGCCTTCGTCTAGCCATTTGTGTTGTCCTTAGAACAGTCTGGGTGGATGCCTTGAGACTGGTATGCTGATTGTCTTGGAGGCTGAATACGTCTTGGGATTGGTATGGTAATTGTCTTGGAGTCTGAATACTTCTTGGGACTTGTATGGTGATTGACTTGGTGTCAGAATACGTCTTGGGACTGGTATGGTGATTGTCTAGGAGCCTGAATACATCTTGTGACTGGTATGGTGATTGTTTTGGAGCCTGAATACTTCTTGAGACTGGTATGCTGATTATTTGGGTGCCTGAATGCGTCTTGGGACTGTATGGTAATTGTCTTTGAGCCTGAATATGTCTTGGGACTGGTATGCCTATTGTCTTGGAGCCTGCATATGTCTTGGGACTGGTATGGGTATTGTCTTGGTACCCGAATACGTCTTGGGACTGGTATGGGTATTGTCTTGGTACCCGAATACGTCTTGGGACTTCTATGCTGATTGTTGTTGACCTGAATATGTCTTGGGACGGGTATGATGATTGACTTGGAGCCTGAACACTTCTTGGGACTGGTATGGTGATTGTCTTGGAGGCTGAATACGTCTTGTGACTGGTATGCTGAAAGTCCTGGAGCCTGAATACATCTTGGGACTGGTATGCTGATTATTTTGGGGCCTGAATACGTCTTTGGACTGGTATGTTGATTATCTTGGAGCCTGAATACGTTTGAGACTTGTATGCTGATTGTTTTTGAGCCTGAATAAGTCTTGGGACTGGTATGGTGATTGTCTTGGAGGCTGAATACGTTACTGTCAACTAACTGCTGAAATCCGTAGTTCACGGGGTTGGTTGCCTGGGTTGCTAGTAGTGCATCCATCAGATCATTCGATTCGCTGTCAGTGAAATGCCGTTCCCATCATTCTCGCTCTGTTATGCATGTTATCCCTAGCATGTATGTGGGTTCTCTACTTGGAAAAGTATCGGTGGTTGATGTGGACTGCCGTCAGCCCTCATTGACGATCCTTGTGTGCTGTAATGCACGCTAGAGCACCTAACCTTCTCTAAATTTGAGTTTATGATCGTTAGCTGGAATATGCTCTTTCCAGGTTTGCCTAATAGAGACATTTGTGTTTTCTGAGCTAGGATGGATTTTACTTAAGGACTATATTGTCGTATGTAATTTAGGTTTTTGTTTCTCACCTTGTCAGCCTGGTTGCAATCTCCACGACATTTGTAAATGCGGTTAATGACAATGGTGCCTTCTCCTTTTTCAGCAGGTCACTAGTCGAATCCCGTCTCAATATCATCAGTCATGTACCTCAATATACGATATAATAGTTCGATACAATATGGATTTTCGTCCGCAGAATTATTGACCACATACACCGTTAATTGTTGTGTTGCTGATAGTCACACACCCGACTATTATTATCATAATCCTGCTTAAAACCAAACTCCTGACTCATCCATCTGATAAAGGTTAATGGAGTATGCCAAAAGTATTGCTACTCCATGACTAAGCTTATGTTAGGTATAATGGTCTCTGCTAATACTCAAGACTACATGAATTTGGTCTTAGCGGCAGGTATTAGTGTATAATGTAAATGTATAATTTTGTTCCGAGCGCAGTCTGAAAGAAATCAACCACCATGGCATGCTTCCTTGAAAACAAACGACATTAGCATTTTACTTGAAATCATAAAAGCAAAATGACAGATTGTGTTACCTGGCAAACATTAATCACAGTACATAAATTATATGGATCATTTACATTATTCCTAGTAATAGAGAGAATAATGTACAGATCGTAAGTTTTTAACTTACCGTTCCCAAGATGGATTGTGCTGCATATCAGCCGTGTGTGCTCTCGGGGCATTCAGCAACATTTACCTTCGTTGTCAGTGTAAACAAAAATAGCTGCATGTTACGTTTTACGTCCGAACTATTATATCGTATTCTTCCTCTTAACACCAAATCCATGTTAAAATGCAGTTTAGAACTGAGATAAGATGTTTTCCCATTGAAAGTTTTGTCGAAATTCTTTGACACTATTCAGAGAGCACATATTTACAGTCCTCATACTGTCTAAGTATCCATACAATATCCAATACTTTAGTTATAGCTTGGAAAGAACACATTTTATACAACCACCATGAAACGAGAGTATTATCGTATTGTGTTTTCTTCTTTCTATCTGTCTCCTATTTTTTTCAGAACTAAACTTTCCCACGATGTACAGTAAGCGGACTATCTTTGTGCAAGACTGGCACATAGTCCAAATAAGAAACCTGTCGATTTAGGGGTCAGATGTCAAGGTCATTGTGGCCTAAAGACGAAAGATGGCTTTCTTACAACTACATTAACTCAACAAGACACAGTGGGACAAATATTTGTGGATGGCTTGGGTCATGATGAATCCAGTCGATTTTGAGATCAATCAAGATCATTATTGCTTAAAGAAGTAAAAAAGAATCGTTTCATCAGAACAGTAGTACTACATCACACAGAGTGCAAACATTGAGGATGGCCTGCACTTGGACTAAGATAAAAAAAACTCTGAATTTGTTGGCCAAATGCTCAAAAGGCAATGCCAATGGAAAAGGAGCCGATAATGTAACTTTGCACTTACCACAGTTGTTTTGTTTAAACTACCTTTTAGATAATAAGTAAGTCTATTAACTATTATGTCGAAAGGCTCAAGGTCGAGGTCACTTCTACCGAATGATGAACAATGGCTTTCGCATAATAGCTTTTGTTTTGGACAACGTAAATTTACCAGAATTTGTGGTGGTTTTGCCTTTACTGTATACAAAAGAACTATAGATTTTATGGTAAAACGGTCAAGGTCACTGTGACTACATGATTAATAAGATTTGTTGCAGTGAAAACATCTTAACCAAACTTTGTGGACGGCTTGCACTTAGGCTAGTAAATGAACTGGGAGTCTAAAGGACATTTGATTGTACAGCAGGTTCTTGTAACCTCTGCGCATAAAAATTATTCTTGAAGGGTCAGATGTTGGTAACAGATTGTCTTTGAGATATACGAATAACACAGAACCCAGAAGAAACCTCAAATTCATAAGGAAAATAACACACCCGCAGATATGCTAGAAATGGAGAATTAAACAGACTTACAGAAAAGCAAAGTGAGCACTTTGCTGCTGTCATTACCACAAGTCATATCTAGGTCCAGGTCCTAATAACTTCTTGATGCGAATAATGTAACTGGCAAAGAAAGAAGTTTAATTTAAACTTGAAACATAATTTCGAGAAGAGTTCTAAACCAGTAGTACACAATAAAAAGTGTGATTTTTATACACAAAATTGCACGCGATTATGTGTCACCTCTATACACAAAATTATACATAGTAGTAGAGGAAAATGAGGGTTTTGGCCCCCCTCCCACACCTCCTCCCCCACCCCCGCCAAACCCCTCATTTCCCTATACTACTACTATGTAGACAGATATTTTGTAACCAGATAAAACAACAGGTGTTGGAATGCGATAAGCTCTGTCAACAGAAGTGACGAATTTGTTAGAACAGCGTATGTGTGGAATATGATTATTCTAAAGACGGCAAATAGGTTTTACCACAAATTTTTTATCAGATAACAGGATGAAAATTAAACTGTGCATTAGAACGTTTCAGTTAACAAGGCGGAAATAAACTAGCATTAGAATGAAAATGATATTATTTTAGTTCTATTATATCTTAAGTTTAGATAAAATTTTATGTTACTCATATTTTTGTGATTTTTTTTTTCATACTTGCTAACCCTCATTGGTAGAATATCTGTTAACATATTGTCAATAATACGAAATTCACGTAATAAATCATCCATATTATATTTAACTCCTCGTAGGTAAGACCGGATCTGATCAAGTAGTTTCTTGTAAGTTTTAATTGATGTTAAACAACCGTGCTTCTTTATCAAAAGTCTTGGTTCTACTTTTTTACACGCCGCTGTAAGTGAAACACCAATAGCGGATATGATTAACTAAAAAGGATTTAATGATACCCCACTTGAAATTATACCAGAACTGGTCATTAACAAGGGTAGATAAGATATTACTCGAAGGATCTTGTTGTAGTATTTGTAACATTTTTTCACGCACCAAAGTTTTTTATGATAATATTTATAGTATTGTATTAATGCGTCTACATCTTGTTTTGGAATATCTTTTGAAATATGATTGAAATCAACTATACTTCTTTTCATTATAATATTAGTTCACATAGTCCTATGTTTGGTTAATCCATAATAAGAGCTGGTTGTTCAGCTATAAATTCCAAACACCAGAGAAAAATTGCTAATTTTAAAGTTTTATCAACTGGTTCAAGTACAAAGTCTTCTTCAGAATTTTTGTTTATTATTACAGATAATACACCACATGAGTCATCATTTGGATGACGATATAGATATTTGGTAGATATTCTAAACTTTGCACTGCTAAGCACTGACAATCTATACAGACCGGTAACTTCTGCAATATATTTGATAGAATTATTTTTTGGTGTTCACCCAGTATAACCAGTATCAACAGTATACACAATATTTTTAATCTGTTTGTGAGGAATTTTACCCATACTCGTTTTCTCAACAATATTAGGAATTCCACTAATAATATCATTGAGATTTGTGTTAATATCATTGAGTTTTGTGTTAATATTAGCGAGTGTAATGTTAACAATTGATGGATTTCCAAAAAAATCATCTTTAAGCGTGTTTATGTTTCTACGAAAATTTAAAAACGTTTTTACGTGACCGGTAAATTCATTTTTGAGCGCTGTTATTTCATTACTGATTGGAACGTCCTTATCATCGACATATTTCTTAGTTACAGCGTCTCCATCTGTAGTTGGATATCCAAGATCTGTAATCTTGATCTGGTTCATAACAATATTCCCATTAAATAAATCACCAGCTTTTTTAACAAAATCATTTACTGACCTACCAGAATCTTGTATCTTACCTTGATTGTTAAAAGTCATGATATTATCAGCAACCGCATTAGGAATTCGTACAAGTACATCTGGCAGTTTTACATCACTCGTTTTTAATCGTCCTTCTTTGTCCTGGAAAATGACGACTTCATCTGGTTCTACACTGGTAAGATTTAGTAAATTATTGATTTCATTTTTGAGCTGATCAAGAGTTGCATATATGGATAAGTCACCTTGGTAACCTTTTGTGGATAAATCTCCTGATAGTGTTTCAAATTTTGTATAGTAACTCATTATTTACTGTCTTATATAAAATTATCAACACTAGTTTAATATTATACAAAATGGAAAAATCGTCGATATTAAACTTTGATACAGAGAAGCTGGTGAAACACAAACATAACAAAGAACGTCCTGATTGTCATTATCTTATTGTTGGGCGAACTGGATCAGGAAAAACAAATTTGCTTATGAGCTTGCTTCTTGGTGATAATTTTAACTACGATAGAGTCTATATTTACACAATCAATCCACAGCAAGATAAGTATGAGTTATTAAGCGATTATAATGACAAACTTCGTGATGAACTTAAGGCTGGTGAAGATATTTTATAATTAGGCAGCCAGAAGACCTTATTCCAGTTAATCAACTTGATGCAGATGAACATAAGATAGTAGTTTTTGACGATATTCCGCTAAATAACATGGAGATGAACAAAATAAGACCGTATTTCTCACTGTCACGTAAGAAACAATGTAATTCTGTTTATCTCGCTCAAGGATTTTATAATGTTGACAGATTTATTCGGCGAAATACGGGTTGTTTTATATTATTTCTAGGACTGGACAATGTTGACGTTAGAAATATTGCAAGCGAACAATGGGGTGACGTGACAAAAGATAAGTTTATTGAACTTTACCATAATGCTACAAAAGATAAATACAACTTTTTCTTATTTGATAAACTTACAAATGATCCAACTAAAATGTTTCGCTGTTGTATTGACACTTACTTACAGTAAGGGTTTCAATTTTATAAAATTTATAATAATAATAAAGGATAAACGAGCAAGATACAGACAACACATAGAAGATCTAAAAAAACTTGCTCAATCGCAGACATCGCTTAAGCAAAGAGTACAACAAGCACGACGTGGGCAAGTAACCGCTACAGAAGCAACAGCTACAATTTTCAAGCCGGTTACTGAAGCACTATTAGGTAAACAACCTGAAACTAAACCACTGTCAGAAGAAGAACATAAACAACTGCAGGAAAAAGGCTTGGTTGGAATTGTTAAAGAACAACAGGAAGCAGCTGCTGCAAAACTTGTTACTAGATCTGATGAAGAAAAAAGAAAACTAATTGAGGCATTTACAGCAAATATAGCTGATCCTGTGGTTAGACAAGCTGAAACAGATCGATTGATAAACAATCCGCTGAAACTTGAGCGAAGATTAGCAGAGTTAACAACGCAAGGAATAACAAATATTATACAAAATTTATCAGGAGATATAAAAGATATCAAAGAGGAGCAACAAAGAGTTGGTGAGCTTACTGTAAAGTTTATGGAAGTTGAAGATCAAAGATTTTATTTTACAAAACGAGCAAATGATGAGATAAAAGGTATTGAATATGATGATTTTTTACAGAATGAAAATATAAGGGGTATTGATGATATAAGCAAGTGGACTGATGTAGAATATCAAACATTACTCGATAGATTAGATGTAATATTTAAAGACGGAGCTGCTGCTAAAGATGAATTAAACATGGTTACAGAGATTGATAATATGATTCCACTTTATGAAAGAATGAGAAACGGTGTTATTGCTCTCACGTTTAAAAAAACAGCAGAAAATAGTAGACCAAAAGGTTTTGGTAAAGGATGGAGTTTTAGAAGGAAATTTTTTACTTTTGTTAAAAATCGTGTAGAGAAAAGTAGAGAAGTAAGAACAGGAACTGGTGTAAAGGTATTTACATCAACTACTGAAATGATAGGTAGATTAATGTTATTAATATCATCAAGGGAAGCTGGGAATGTTAGTGTTGAACTTGATAATGAAATCATTGACATACTTGATCATTTAAGATCGAGTGAATTATTAACATCTGACGAATATGAAACTTTACACCGCGACTTAATCGCGGCGACTTAATTTTGTAAAATGATATAATATTAAAGGAATGCAAACAACATTATTACTAAACTCTAGTGAGTCTGCGATAGATAGCGCAAATTTTTCAGTAAATTATTTTCCACCTATCCAACTAGATCCTACAAAACAATATGAAATTGGATTAATTTCTTGTACTTGCTGGAATGCTATACCTAACGTGAAAAATGATGTTAACGATGAAATGTATTTTACTATGATTACAACATCTCCAATATCTACAAAAAAAATAAAAATTCCGCAAGGAGCTTATAATATTACTAATCTAAACAAGACAATCAAAGAGCTCATCACAAAAGCTGACAGTGTGGCTGATAATTTTGAATTGGCAGCAAATTATAACACATTGCGAACGAGGATAACTTTGAAAAATATAGTAATCAGTCTTGAACCATGTGAAAGAAGTATTGCACAACTGTTAGGATTTACTGGAAAAACTTACACTGCACTTGATCAGCCTATTACATATGACAGTGAACTACCAGTAAATATAACAGAAGTAAATACAATATTAGTAAATTGCTCTATTGCTTCTGGCTCTTATACATCAAAAGGTAGCAAAGGTCAAACGATTTACAGTGTCTCACCTGAAGTTCCGCCAGGTTCTCTCATGCAAATAACTCCACGAGATATTATCTATTATCCTTTAATGTTGAAAATCAAATATCAAGTATAATAATGCAGTTGACAGATCAGTAAGGAAAACAGTTGAAATTGAATAATGAAGTTGTAACTTATTATTTACATCTACGTGAGCAAAAGTAAAAATTATGCAACATCAAATATAATGAAACAAAGAAAAAAAGTTTATCGAAGAAAAATAGTAGGAGGATTTTTTGGAAATATTTTTACTAAAGTTATTGAAAATATTTCAGGTATAGCACGTAAAGTTGCACCAATTGCTATTGACGCTGGTAAAGCTTTTGCAACTGGGGCTGCATCTGCCGCTGGGACTGCGGTGGGACAAAAAAATAGCTGATAAAATAAAAGGTGATCCACCGACTGCATCTGAAATAAAACAAGCTATCTCAGAAATCGCTCCAACAAAAGAAACTCAAAAAGCTATGATAACAACAACAACAAAATTATTATCACCAAAGGGCGAGCAGATCATACAAAAATTAATATCTAAAGTAACAGTGCCGCAATAAAATTTTATATAATCTAATAAAATAAAATGTCTGTTAAAAATTATCTCGAGTTAACAGAAACTTATGACATCGACAATGATGTGACAGAATTTGAGTTTGTTGAGTATCTTGATGAGAATTCTAACGAACCAAATAAAGCTGGTATTAGAACCTTTAACACCAGAGACGAAGATGTATTTCTACTGCCACATAAGGCTATGTTAGAAGTTCGTGGTCAGATTATGACAGTAGCCAATCCATCTGCTTCAATTGCAGTTGGGGCTTAAGTAGCTCTTATGAATAACGGCTGGTGTTTATTCAATAGTGCTAGATATCAACTGGCCAATCAAACTATAGAAGATATTTCAAGTCATCTACAAGTTGCAAGTACAATTTTAAATATTATTTCGTTTTCCGACGATTACTCAAGATCAACTGCAACTAACATGATGTGGTTTAAAGATACTGGAGTAGGTATAGCTGAATCAACCGAATTTTTAAAGAGAGGCGCTATAGTACATGGAGCTGATGCTGATGCAAATGCTGTAATTGTGAGAAATTTTCGCATTGCTAATGCAGACGCGCTAGGTATTGCTGCACCAGGTGCAGCTGCTAATGCAGACGCTACAAGAGTTTCTCTTACAGCAGCTTTTAATAATCTAAATATAACACCACCAGCTGCCGATGCAAACGGTACTGCGATGTTAAATTTACTTCTTAACACACTTGACGTGAGAAATCCACGCTATAACGATGGTTTTGCTAGGCGAAGAAAACTTTCAGCAGGATCACGTCAAATTACAATGATGCTTCCACTAAGTATGATTTTCGGCTTTTGTCGCGATCATAAAACATACTCTTATTTTAGATCGAGCAGACCAAAACGATTGCTTGTTTAGATCTGGAGGGGTTGATGTACAGTTTATCATAAACAAACTTGCTTTGTGGATGATACGTATAACACCATCAATCACTAAAATGTCAGACCTAAATACTACGCTTGATAAACATACAAACAAAATTTATTTTAAGCAGCAAAAGATATATCAGACAGCGGTTCCAAATATTAATGACTACACATGGAGGGTCACAACAACATCAAGCGAACAACTGCCGAGAAATATCTTTGTCGTATTTCAACGGCAAGCCCGATGAGGTAACCAACATCAAAATAATGCAATATTTGATCACTCTGATGTCAGACGAATATACGCTAGATTAAATTCAAAGCAATATCCAGAACGAGCTATCGAGTGGAATTTTGCTGATGATGTTAATAAAAATATTTCTCGACCGTACATGTACCTGCTTGACGCAATACAAAAATATCAAGATGTTGAAGATGGAACTCAAATATCAGCAGAGGAATTTCGTACCCTTTATCCTATATTTCATTTTGATGTTAGTAAACATAACGAGCGAATTGTAGACAGCACAGCGGATATTGAAATTGCCTGGAGACATAGGGCTGTTCCAGTAGCGCCTTTGTACGTATACGCATTAGTGATTAGTGATAGATTTATCACAGTAGATTCTATTGGAGGTAAAATGACAGTTCAAGTTTAATCTACAGTTGTTATAAAAAAATGGCAAAATATATTGTAAAAGAAGTATATTTGACTGATGTTCAGGTTAAAAATTAGTAGCTGCTATTGCAAAGCGAGAACAGGTATCATTAAAAATCAATCCTAATATTTCTGATGGTGTTTTAACAAAATTAATGCTAAAAAAAATCAAGTAAAAAAGTAGGATCGTAAAAAAATTTTTGTTTTAAATTTGAGTGCTGCACAAATGACAGCGCTGGCAAAAGAAGGTGGTTTCCTTGGTCCAGCATTATCAATATTAACTAGTACAATAATACCTAAAATTTTACCAGTCTTAGGCACATTAGGACTAGCAGCAGCGTCTGGAGCAATATCTGGCGCAACGAAGAAAGCAGTCGTAGGTAATGGTATCATTCGTGGAAGTGGAATAAAAAAATTGTAAATTTTATGTAAATGATATATTATAATGCCACAAAAGAAAAAGAAATCGCCAACAAAACAAAAAGAAAACAACAAAAACAAAATAGCCAAAACCAAAATGCATATGCAATCAACCAAAACAAGGAGGAATTATTCCGTTCGCTCCACTTTTGGCGGGACTAGCGGGAAGTCTGCTGCCAAATCTTTTAGGTATCGGACGTGGTCTAACATTACCGGGAACTCGACCACCCCGTTGAGTAATTTTTATATCATTGATAAGTTAAAAGCGGTTCCTGGATTTCACGGAGTTTATTCTATAGATGAACTCGCAGCAATAAAATCACCATCAGCTGTAAGTTCGTGTGTTATTAATATACAAGATTTTAATGACGGATCCGGCACGCATTGGGTAGAAGTTTATAATAATAATTATTTTGACTCGTTTGGACTTCCTCCAAGCGATGTAATAAAAAAGTATATGAAGAAAAAATTTAAAAAGATATATTATTCATCAAATCAACTCCAACCTGTTGGAACGTCTGCTTGCGGATATTATTGTATAATGTTTATCCAACAGATGAGCAGAAATCTTAATTTTTTAAAATTTATTTTACAGCTTGACAAGCATCCTTCTCACCCTAATGATGAGATCGCAATAAATTTTATCTAAACTTAAAAATATAATAATGTCAACATACTGTCTCAAGTGTAGAACTAAAACAGAAAATATTAATGAAACAACAGAAAAAACAAAAAGCAACAGGATAATATTAAAAAGTTTTTGTGCAGTCTGCGGAAAAAGAAAAAAAATATGTTTTTAAAGAAAGTGTCCCCAGCGACAGTATCCTCAGAGATGTCGCTAGGATCTGGTTATCCTGATATTATTTTAGTCGACGACTAAAAATATAGAATGATATGCAACTGTGATTCTGACAGAGATTTGTGTTTTGAGCAAAATAAAATTGTCGCATACTGTCAATGTTGTAACAACAGAGAAATAATAGGGTCAGGTATAGATATACATCAAATTATTGGAAAATTCCCAAAAGCAAAAGGCGGTTGGACATTGCCAGGTCATCGATATACAGGACCTTACAATCCGCTAGATCAACAACTAGATGAAAATAACAATCCATTGGCAGGTCAAGAGCCTTATAATCAAGTGGATGCAATAGCGATGCGTCATGATATCTGTTATCGTGATCATGAAAACTCAAAATTAGATTGTGATAAAGTAATGTTAGACGAATTACGTGATATGGAGCCAACAAATCTACGAGAACGTTTTGATAGAAGATTTGTTCAGGGAATGATAGGAGCAAAATATAAACTCGGCCTCGGAAAAAAAGTATGCGATGATCTTGCAGTCGAGCTGCACAGACCTAAAAAAAAAAGTTCCCACGACGTAAAGTTGTCGCTAATGGTGTAGATATCTGGGCAATAGATTTGGTGGATGTATCCAATCTAGCTCAGTTTAACGTTGGCGCTGATGGTGCTCCAAAAAGGTATTTGTTTAATGTTATAGATGTTTTTAGCAAATACGCTTTCAGTGTACCTGTTTCGGATAAGACAGGGACTTCAATGACTGATGCGCTAAAACAAATAATAACGAGTACAGAAAGAAAACCAAATAAAATCTGGACTGATATCGGATCAGAGTTCTTTAACAAAAAGTTTGAACAGTTTATAGAACAAAATAATATTAAAAGGTATGTTACAGGAAACGAAGGTAAAAGCGTTGTTGTTGAGAGATTTAATCGCACGCTAAACGAAAAATTACACAAACATATGATAGCTAAAAACACCAACAGGTACATCGATGACCTTTCTCAAATCGTAGGTGAATATAATAACAAAAAACATCGAACCATCAAAATGACACCTAAAAAAGCTATTAAAAATCCAATATTAGCAAATGAAAACATGTACCGCAGACATAAATTTAAGGTTGGTGATAAAGTTTGAATTTGTTTGACAAAAAAGGTATTTGCAAAAGGATTTACTCCAAACTGGAGCGAAGAAGTATTTGTAGTTGATAAGGTACTTTTCCCAATACCTGTAACGTACGTTTTAAAAGATCTGGCAGGGGAACCGATCGTAGGTAGTTTTTATGAACAAGAACTACAGAAAACTGAGCAGGATGTTTTTGTTATCGAGAAAGTAATTAAGAAAAAAGAAAATCAAAATTTAGTCAAATGGCTTGGGTACAGCGATAAATTTAACAGTTGGATCCCAACTAAGCAGATTATGATATAATGTTATTATAAATTTTCTCATACTTTTGTTTGACAGATTTACATTATACTGGTTTACATAACGATATTAGATATTGTCTACGATCGTCAGAGATCGTCATTAGATTAAAAATCTTGACAAATATGAAATCGAATTTGATATTTTTCTGTCGGCCTGGAATTCTGGTGTTTAAGAAAGATTTGTTTAACTGCCAAAACAGTTGTTGTTCGGCAACGGTAAAATTAAATTTCATTATTTTTTTGCAATGTGATACTTGACATTATATCGTTTAGTTGTTGGTCTGCTGTAATTTGATCTGTCAGCAACAGTGACTATTTCACCATCATCATCAGATTCGCTGGTATATAAAATATCATCTTCATTATAACCAATAGATTTGTCTATGAAATCTTTGGAAAATGTGACCTCATCACTGACGACCTTATCGCTGGCGACTTTGTCGCTAGTATCTTGTTTGTAGATTTCATCGAGTCGTTTCATCAAGTCCATTATTATAATATATTTTTATCTAAATTATTGTTATAAGATGACTGATGAGATAAAATATCACCAAAAAGTTAATATATTAAATTACAACGAACTAGCCGAAGCGGTAAGAAAATGTTTGTTGGGTTATAGTGTTGACGTTATTGTAATGCAAGGTGATTCTCATAAAATATTGCTAACAGAAGCAGAAAAAAATAAAATTAATGAAAGTGCAGTAACAACGTTAAAATTTGATTATGATGATATCATAGCATTTGCTCATCATTGCTTGACTAAAACCGAGCTATCAAATATCATATCTAAAACCAATCCTAGCATCGTATTCTCTTGAAAAAGCTGATTTTGTTGCTCCATCAGCTACAAATTTTACTGCTCTGGAATTTATCTTATAATACTTTGCCGCAGCTGTAATCGATTTGAATTCGTTCTCCTCATCCGTTTCAAGGTTTTTTGAAATAACAGGTTTTGCTGGACATCTAAAATTAATACCACCACCTGGTCCTTTTCTCACATTTTCCTGTTGCATCACTAGCTCCAGATTTCTCAATCGATTATCAGTTTTTACGTTATTAATATGATTAATAACCAGATCATTGGGTATAGATACGTTGAACACCTCGTAAACAAACCTATGACCAGTAAAACTAACTTGATCTGTCGATGTTCCTCTAACAGTTACCCTGATATATCCCATATTGTTCATAGTACCAAGAACTTTTTTTAGTTTTTCTGTTTCTAATAATACCACAATCTTTAGCCTCGTATAAATCAAAGACCGGATGCGGCTGAAACTCATCTTGTAAGGATAAGTTTTCAATGTTGTCATCAGTGACTTTATCGTTCTCGTGATATACACGCAGTCCGTCTAGAATATCATCGCAAAACAACGTGTAAATAAAATATTTTCTAAACATTGCAATCCTCTCGGCATTATCTCCCTTTACACTAATCGTATAACCCGCTGAATTTAATTTGCCAACAGATATTCTAGTTTTGATGTTAATAACTGAACCTAATCTATTTCCAGCGTATAAGTTGTATTTTGGGTGAACATGATAAATCTCTTGCTCACGTGCGCTTGTCAGATTTACTGTCATTATATTATAGGCGATTTTTTTTTATCTTTAATTGATTTTTAGCGCATGCGCAGTGTGAGGTAAAGTTATACTTTGGGTGAATTTGATATGCTTCTTGCTCACATATGTTTGTTAGATTTGCTGTCATTATATTATAGGAGATTTTTTTATCTTTAATTGATTTTTAGCGCATGCGCAGTGTGAGAAAATTATCAATTAGATATTACATTATAGTATAATAATGTTAAAATTGCGTGATATAGCTAAGATAAGCCTTATGGGAGAACCTGATAAAATAGCGACTGCTTTTGCAGGTTTTGATAATAGTTATCAGTTTGATAATCAAATTGTTTTAGTAAATTTTAATGCAGCAAATCTTTACCACCTACTACAGACAACTGTAAAACGTGAGCTCGAAAAACACAAAAGTATCAGATTTTTTGTGCAATATCATGTTATATTTTCAAAGTTAGTTATAACGGAAGAATTAACTAACAAGGAAATTGCAGAACCTTATATGAACGCAAAATCAAGACGTGTTTTGCTTGGGACTGATCTGTTATCACTATCTAATGAAATACACCAAGAAATCTGGAAAAGAATAGAGGAATTCACTCAATTCGGTTCGGGTTGGAAGTTTGAAATGATCAAAGAAATATTGTTTCACACGATGAAATATAACGCATTACGAGGTAGTTCATACATCGACCTGCCACCAAAAATAAAAAGTAAAAGATGTATAAACATTAAAAACGTAGATAACAAGTGTTTCCAATGGGCTGTTCTTTCCGCACTATTTCCAGCAGAAAAACACGCTGATCGCGTTGAAAAATATATCAGTCACGTGTCTAGATTAAATTTTAAAGATATTAACTTTCCTGTGGCAGAAAATCAAATACCAAAATTTGAAAAGCAAAATAATGTTTCAATTAACGTTTTCGGACTAGATGAAAAAGAAAATATATACCCGAGATATATTTCAGAAAAAGCTTCACAATCGACTATAAATTTACTGTTTTACAAAAATCATTACGTTTGGATTAAAAACTTTAACGGACTAGTTGGTAAACAGTACAATAAAAATAGGAACAAAAAGTTCTTTTGTTACCGCTGCTTGCATGGTTGTGCTAACAATGAAACATTACAAAAGCATTTGCAATACTGTAATGATATGCAAAAAATAACAATGCCATCTAAAAATGATAGTGTGTTACAGTTTGTCCATCATAATCACAAACTAAAAATTCCTTTCGTTATATACGCTGATTTTGAGTGTTTACTTCAACCTGTACTTGGCGTAGAAAATAATCCTAATCAATCGAATACAAGAAAAGTTCAAAATCATGTTCCGTGTGGAGTAGCGTATAAGGTAGTTTGTTGTACTGATTCTAGATTATCTAAACCAATTAAATTATATCGTGGTAAAAATCCAGCTATCTACCTTCTCAAGCAGTTGATTAATGAAGTTGATAATATTACTTATCGTTTGAAAAAAGTAACGCCAATGTTAAAATTAACACCTCAACACGAATCCGCTCACGAGCAAACGCAAATTTGTCATATTTGTGAAAAAGCTTTTGATACTGACCACGTTAGTAATAAAAAAGTACATGACCATTGCCATTTGACTGGACAGTACCGTTGAGCGGCTCATAATCAGTGTAATTTAAAATTTCATGCTCCAGATTTTATTCCGGTTATTCTTCACAATTTTCGAGGATATGATAGCCATATTATAGTAGAATCTTTTGGTAATCCTGATATAAAATCTCGTCTAAAACTCGATAACGTCATCAAATGCTTCCCAAATAATTTTTAAAAGCACATGTCAGTTACGCTAGGTAAATTGCGTTTTATTGACAGCCTGCAGTTTATGGCAGCCTCGTTAGATGAGCTAGTAAAAGGTTGTAGTAAATTTGATAACCTAAGAGACTGTTTTGGAGATAAATTTAATCTACTAGCTAAAAAAGTTTTTCCATACGAATACCTCGACGACTGGAGTAAATTTGATGAAACAACATCTTTACCTGGCAAAGATAAATTTTACTCACAACTTAAAAATGAAAATATAACTGATGATGAGTACAGGTATGCACAAGATATCTGGAAAGAGTTTGATTGTGAGAATTTTGGTGATTATCATGATTTGTATTTTAAAACTGACGTGCTATTATTAGCAGATGTTTTTGTAACTTTTCGAGAAGTGAGTTATAATAATTACGGACTAGATCCTTGCTGGTATTATTCTGCCCCTGGACTGTCATGGGATGCTCTGCTAAAGTTTAGTAAGGTAAGGTTGGAATTACTGACTGATGTTGATATGTTCAATTTTATTGAAAAGGGTATCCGAGGCGGTATTAGCGTGATAACAAAAAAGTATGCTGAAGCAAACAACAAATATTTGAAACAGTATAACCCTGACCTTCCTTCGAAGTATATAGTTTATCTAGATTGTAATAACTTGTACGGGTATTCGATGGCAGAACCAATGCCTCTTGGTGGATTTCATTGGATCACGGCTGATCGATTTCTATCGGAGACAAAAAAAGATACCCGACGATGTTTCCTATTTCGTTGAAGTTGATCTTGATTATCCAAATTCGCTACACAAATTACATAACGATTACCCTTTCTGTGCGGAATCGATGGTCATAGATTATAGTTTGTTATCAAAAGAACAACAAGCGTTAGCATCTCCAAGGCAACATTCCATGGTCAAGAAACTAGTGCCAAATTTACTTGATAAAAAAATACGTTTTACATTACAAAGTTTTAAAACAAGCAGTCGATGCTGGTCTTGTGTTGAGAAAAGTTCATCGTGTACTAAAATTTAATCAGTCGCCGTGGATGAGAGGTTATATTAACTCAAACACTTCAAGAAGGGCTGCAGCGAAAACAGAGTTTGAGAAAAACTTCTTTAAACTGATGAACAATTCCGTTTTTGGTAAGACGATGGAGAATATTAGGAAGCGCGTAAATATTGAAATAGTTAATGATGTCAATCGCAGAAACAAACTTGTGTCAGACGATGATTTTGTGAGCATGAAAATATTTAATGAAAATCTTGTTGCGATACAAAGAAGAAAAACAAATCTATAACTAAACAAGCCGATCTATGTTGGAGCTGCTGTGTTAGATTTATCAAAGTGGCTGATGTACGATTTTCATTACACTTTTGTTAAAAATCAGTGGCCGGCTAGTAGATTATTGTTTACTGATACTGATTCGCTCGTATATGAAATCGAATGTGAGGACATCTATCGGGACATGTAGAATAATCGACATCTGTTTGATCTTTCTGATTATCCACGTGACAGTAAATTTCATGACGACACAAATAAAAAGGTTATTGGTAAGTTAAAAGATGAAATGAACTCGAGCGCTATCAAATACTTTATCAGATTACGCAGCAAAATGTATGCCATATTGTTAGACAATAATAAAAAAACGAAAAAAGCCAAAGGTCTGCTTCGTAATTTTGTTAAAAAGTTTATGAAATTTGATGACTACAAGTACGCGCTTGATGGCGGTGTTAGTTTTATGAGAGCTATGGCAATTCGAACTAATCATCATAAGTTTAAAACAGATGTCATTATCAAACGTGGATTGTGTAATTTTGATGACAAACGTTATTGTGAAAATGGAGTAGATACATTTGCCCTTGGGTATTTTCATTGTGACTAAAATTTTATCTAAACTTATAAAATAATGTTTGAAAATTTAACAATGACAAATAGCTACAATAGTAACATTAAATATCTAATGATGGACGGTAAACAATTGACAGTTGAATTTAATAATGAAACATCAAGTATATGTTTTAATGGAACACGTGACAAGTTAAAACTTTCGCTCATCAGATCTGATAACAGCGTGTATTTCAATTATCTCGAACAATTGTATCAAAAGTTGCTAGCGGAATTTAAAAACTTTCACAGCCCCATTAGCCAACAAAACTATACTAAACTCACAATTGATCTCGATCGGTCAAGGGTATATTTTATCAACAAAAAATATCCTCTGAACAAACCAGAAATGAAAGATTTGTTTGAGTCCCATCGCTGTGTGAGCGGTAAAGTAAAATTTAGTATCTATATTCGTGATAGTGAAGTATTTTTAATATCAACAGTTGAAACATTAATCATTGGTAATGAGATATAAAATAATATCATTTTCATTCTAATGCTAGTTTAATTTCCACCTTGTTAACTGAAACGTTCTAATACACAATTTAATTTTCATCCTGTTATCTGATAAAAAATTTGTGGTAAAACCTATTTGCCGTCTTTAGAATAATCATATTCCACACATACGCTGTTCTAACAAATTCGTCACTTCTGTTGACAGAGCTTATCGCATTCCAACACCTGTTGTTTTGTCTGGTTACAAAATATCTGTCTACATAGTAGTAGTATAGGGAAATGAGGGGTTTGGCGGGGGTGGGGGTGGAGGTGTGGGAGGGGGTGGGTGGGTGGGCCAAATCCTCATTTTCCTCTACTACTTACATTCATTCTGTATGTGAATTGTCTACACAAATCATACATTCATTCTGTACGTGAATTGTGTACACAAAATTATACATTCATTATGTATGTGAATTGTGTACGGGAAATGACACGTTCATTCTGTATGTGAATTGTGTACACAAAATGACACGTTCATTCTGTATGTGAATTGTTTACACAAAATGATACATTCATTCCGTATGTGAATTATGTGCACACAATAATACATTCACACTGTGTGACCTGTATTAACAAATTGGCATATTAACTTTGAGTGTCCTGTGTTATGTATATTTAATTTAATTATTTATTTGTTAGTTTGATTTTTTTCATTACTCGTTATCGTAATAATATTGCTTGATGAACTTTACATTGTCCAAAACTGAGTTCAATTTGGCTTGAATTGTTTGTCTATTTTTGTTTTATTTTTATTTCATTTATGTAAACAACTAATAATAGCTTCATTATTCCCTATCTGTATGAAATTAATATAAGGATTATTATTCAGGTAAACAAGAAGGCGTATATATGTTGATTAGGGTCAGGGTTATGGAGATTCCTAATTGAATTTTGTTGGCTAGTGTGTTGTAAACAAACAAGGATCAATAGATCATTCTAAAGAGTTATTTTCCATTGGGTAATGGTTGCTTTTAGAGTTTGCTAATTGTGACCTGAGGTCAAGCAGATAACTATATCATCATGTGACTATGATGATTTTACCAGTCGTACTTTAACATCTAGCATTTTAAGTTTTATAATATTGTGACCAGGCTTGTGCTGAATTTTATTTTCTTCAAGTTATTGAATTCAAGTGATTATTTTCTCTGGAAATACAAACGTTATCTGACAAAGTTCTTGGATAACGATATTCATTGGAATTTATACTGAATTCAAACATGAAATAATATTTCTTCGATTCAACTAGAAACTGTTTACACATCAGCACTTCACAGAACATAATATACACTTCATCCCCTTCAATTTTAAATCTCTTCTGGACTTGAACTGAGTTTTATTCAGGACATTTTATAACTAGGACTTGTGTTTGTTATGGGATTTAATTTGCAATTCCGAAAGTTCTTTTTCTCATTTTTTGCTTTAAGGTAATAAATTATTTTTTAAATTTTATAAAAATTGTTTTGTCTTCACTCTTTTCTGTTAATTTTTTAAGAGCATAGAATCATATCACTTGTATAGAGAAAATCTCATACTAACTCTGTGTGACCATTATAAACAAGCTGACATATTGTCTCTGTGTGACCTGTATACACACAATGACACATTCACTCTTTATGTGCGTTGTATACACCTAACAGAATATTCACACCATGCTTCATTGAGTGATTTGTTTACACAAACTGACACATTCAATCTTTGTGCGATTTATGATCATAAAATGACACATTCTGTGTGAATTGTATACACAAACTGACACATTCAATCTTTGTGCGAATTATGATCATAAAATGACACATTCTGTGTGAATTGTATACACAAACTGACACATTCACACTGTGTGAATTGTATACACAAAATGACACATTCTTTCCAGGATTAGCTTGAATGCCCTTTATATTAATGTCTAGTTAATTTGTATTGCATTTTGACTTTTGTTAGTGATTATAAATTGTAAGGGCCTGGTTGTAAAATTGCTAATTTGTGTTTATGATTGTAGATTGCATTTTAAGATGATTATTGATTATGGTTAAACATATTTACTTAGATTTGAGTTAGGACATTGAATTTCTCCTGGGGAATTGCTGATTTACTTAATACTTGCCATCTTTTTAATACAACATTTTGTGAAAGACTTTACCTCGTTTGCAACTTAGAATGTTTTGGATTGAACATTTCAATCTCACCCTGATCATCCGGTTGTGACTTATTTTTTTATACTATGATTGTTTACTTCAGAAATATTTGTTCCGATCTTAATAGCCTATCTGTAGTGACATTAATATTTGTGTTGTGTTTCTGTTAACATTTGAAAGGGTTTATTGAGTTAAATTAGGCAAAGGAATTACAAAGTGCTCATTAATGCTTTGAGACGAAATCACTTGTGAGACTATTTAGAGAGATTTCAGTTTATATCGTGGTGATACATCCAGACTGTTCGCACGTTAATACTATTCCAGTCTATTGGTACATCAGTACATTCAAAACTGAAGTGTTTTCGCAACTCAACTGGAATTCATTCGGAATACTCTATACTTGTTGACTTGTGATATAAATTTTAGGACTAATTGAGATTTAATTAACTGTACACTATTTATGTATTTTCACTTTGCATTGTAAGGTAGTACTTTATTTGTTGAGCTCTTTTATGTAATTTTCTTTAAGACCAAAGAGTGGTAACAATACACAGAATGGAACAGTCACTCTTAGATTAACACATTCGCTCTTCAGGGTTTCATTTTGCATAGACATAAAATAACACATTCGCTCCTTAAAATTTAATTTTGTGCAGACATAAAATGACACATCGCTCTTCAGGATTTCTGTTTGTGTAGAAATCAAATGACACATTTGCTCTTCAGTATTTAATTTTGTGTAGACGTAAAATGACAAATTAGCTCCACAGGATTTCAGTTTGTGTGATTTTCAGACAAAATGACATATTAGTTCCACATGATCTCAGTTTGTATGATTTGCAGACATAGAATGACACATTCGCTCCTCGTGATTTCATTTATTGTAGACATAAAACGACACATTTACTCTTCTGAATTTCATTTTGTGTAGACATAAAATGACACATTCACTCTTCAGGATTTCTGTTTGTGTGGACATAAAAGTACACATTTCGCCCTTCAGGATTGCTGTTTGTGTAGACACAAAAGGACACATTCGCTTCTTAGGATTTCTGTTTGTATAGACTTAAAATCACATTCGCTCTTCAGGTTTTGATTTTGTGTAGTCATAAAATAATATATCGCTCTTCAGAATTTCTGTTTGTGT
This sequence comes from Potamilus streckersoni, assembly GCA_016746295.1. Taxonomy (NCBI): domain Eukaryota; kingdom Metazoa; phylum Mollusca; class Bivalvia; order Unionida; family Unionidae; genus Potamilus; species Potamilus streckersoni. The sequence continues at coordinate 3,023,954 of JAEAOA010000845.1, read as the reverse complement.
ATAAATAATATGACACATTCGCTTTTCAGGATTTCATTTTGTATATACATAAAATGACACATTTGCTCTTCAGGGATACATTTTGCGTAGACGTTAAATGACACATTCGCCCCACAGGATTTCAGTTTGTCATTTGCAGTCATAAAATGACACATTCGCTCTACTGGATTTCATTTATTGTAAATATAAAATGACACATTTGATCTTTAGGATTTAATTTTGAGTAGACGTAAAATGAAACATCGCTCTTCAGGATTTCTGTTTGTGTAGAAATAAAATCACATTCGCTCTTCAGGATTTAATTTTGTGTAGACATAAAATTACACATTCGCTCTTCAGTATTTATGTTTGTGTAGACGCAAAATCATACATTCGCTCCTCAGGATCTAAGTTTGTGTGGACATAAAATTACACATTTTCCTCTTCGTGATTTCTGTTTGTGTAGACACAAAATGACATATTCGCTTTTCAGGATTTCTGTTTGAATATATGCATGGCCTAAAACCAATGCTTTCGATATGTACGATCACATTGGCAATAGATCATAATATTTTGATCAAATACATCGCTCGCAATGAAAAGCAAATATTGCAGGATAAACCGTTCAATCCTTTTATTTAACCAAAATATGAAGCCAATTTCCCATTTTGAGTCCCAGTACAGGCAAACAGTTATAAATAAATTCCTTGTTTTCTTCATTTTGTCGTCGTCATTGTGTTTGCTTTTGATTGTTAGTTTGACTTTCGTTACGATTTAGGAGAAAATCAAATCTCCACTATTGTACATCACATTTATCTTAATTTAGAAAGTAAACACACTTTCGATGTTTCTTCTAATACAAAATTCCACAAACAAAACGAACGCACATGCAAGTCAGTAGCAAAGTTTTATTCATTAAGTAACTCCTGAAAAATTTACATTTGAAGTTGTCAAGTGAAATGGCGATGATTAACGAAAACATTTCCTCACTCTGTTGTACCTCAATAGGAAATGAACATTTATATCTTCTAAAATAAAAGACATCCATAGATTACATATTTGAATGACTGTACATAGTGCCTTCCATAAAGCTTGTTTTAATTTTTCATAAAGAAATTAATGAATTGTATCTATTTTTACCGCACAATTTAGCTTAAAAGAGTAAGCATATAACTCGTGTTTCAAATATCTTTTGAAATCGTAATTATATCGAAATTAAGTAAATCGAAATTATATCGGCATTAAGTAAATCGAGCTTATATCACGTGCATTATTTAATATAATTTTTACCTTTAACGATTCAAAAGTGAGCAAAAAAATTGAATGATACTAAGAACTCTAATTAGCTTTGAGCGCATGTTTTAATAAAATAATCAATTATCTTTAGGTTTTAATAACAAAATTTCACCAGCAAGACTTTTTCAATTATTTTGGCTTGTCTCCGTCCATTCGCAGAACAAAACTTTAGATTTTAAGATGGCCAATTCCACCAAGGAATGACACCTTGCGATTGGAAGGTATCTATAGAAACTTGTCCTTGGTCGAATCCTTGTCTTGGCGAAATACCTCGTGTTTGAGGACTGGGAAAAATAAACTGGTTCTGAGGTTGCTGTGGTCGCTGCTGTTGTGGCTGGAAGATTTGTCGCTGATTTTGGAATTGTTGTTGAGGCTGTTGTGTGAATCGTTCTTGAAGCTGCTGTGGAAATTGCTGCTGAGGCTGCTGTCGAAATTGTTGCGGTTGCTGTGGGAATTGTTGCTGAGGCTGCTGTGGGAATTGTTGTTGAGTGTTCTGTGAAAATTGTTGCTGAGGCTGCTGTGGGAATTGTTGAGTGTTCTGTGGAAATTGTTGCTGTGGCTGCTGTGGGAATTGTTGTTGAGGGTTTTGTGGGAATTGTTGTTGAGGCTGCTGTGGAAATTGTTGAGGCTGCTGCTGAAACTGCTGCTGAGAATGTGGTGGGAATTGTTGTTGTTGCTGCTGTTGAAATTGTTGCTGAGACTGTTGTGGGAATTGTTGTGGTGGCTGCATTGGGAAGACCATTTGCTGTGGAGGTTGCTGAGGGAAGAATTGTTGTTGTGGAATCTGTGGGACTAGTTGCTGTTCAGGCTGAGGAGGAAAGAATTGAGATTGCTGAACCTGTGGAAACAATGGTTGTTGAGATTGCTGAGTGAAGAACTGTGATTGGTGAGCCCGAGGTGCTACTTGCTGTGGAGGTTGTTGAGTGAAGACTTGTTGTTGAGTCGGCAGTTCTGGCTGCTGAGAAGGGAAAAACACCTGGTCCTGGTTGGAAATCTGAGGTTGGAAACCGGAGCTCTGACTCTGAGTAATGCTTGTGGCTTGGCTCTGAGCGCCCGGGAACTGATCACCGAACTGGGACCCTTGTCGTGCTCCTTGGGGATTAGGGCAGTAAGATGCACCATTTCCGCATTGACCCCTCCTAGCTTCACAGAATCCTGTTTATTGGGGAAAACAGACTCGATGAATATGTAAAATATTATGTAAATTATGGTCCATCATTCACTATGTTTTTTGTTTACAATTAAATGCTGTAAATATTTTGTCCGATCAAAACAAAATAAAGTGAACAATTTTGCATCCCTGTGTCGAGTTGATATCCACAGACGTAGACATGTTTTCCAATAGTAGAAATTAAACTCTAAGCATTATACATAAATCACTAAAACTTAAAAGCTAGTATAAGGTTGATGCTATATATTCGGACAAAACATCTAGCATTAGTCCTGGTACTGCTCAAATTGTAATTCATAAATTCCAAAATGTAATATTTCTTTGCTCCACATAATCCATTAAAAAATCGGAGAATATTCTGCCACTTTATTATCAAATATGCTTCGTTAGCCAGGAGATTTTTGCTTTGAAAAATATTTCGAAGATTTAAATAAGACTGAAGCGTGTATCAACAATTTTATGAAAATAAGATTAAAATAGCGAAGTTATGAGGAGCTGTAATTGTGTATTTTATATAATCAAATCTACCTGGAACTATAATGTGTAATTCAAGTCTGAAAGCTCGTCTTTTTGCCATACTCGTAAAGGCAAGTTCTTCTATTAGTCGATTGGTGATGTGTTCACACCTAGCAAGAAACTGAATTGGCTAATGGTCACATGACACTTCTGCCGTGTGTAATCGATTGATAGATAGCACCAGATGCCGATGGGTCTGTTTTAATTGTTTAAATCTCAGGTGGTGCTCACCAATTATTATATACTTTTGAGAGAGTGATGTAAGTATGGTGAAGTTATTTACATTTAAAACATGCACAGTAGAGATAATATTGGCAAATCTCTATGCTACTTTCATGTAATGTGACTGACATTTATTTGAATATTGTACTTTTGGAAATTGTAAATGATCTTAGCAAACTGCTAACTAAAATGACGGCTCCCTTGTGCTCCAAAAATCAAAATGAAATTGTCTAAAGTACACTATCCTTGGCAGTTTTTAAAATAGGGAAATTTAATTTTGCCATACTATACAAAAACAGCTTCTGAAAGTGCGATGAATGAATCACCAAATGAATAAAATGTAAAAAGAAAAGTTGTCGGCTCATTTTTGTTTTTACAATTTACCTCTGAAGTTCGGGAAGTGAAAATAAGCAAGTAGAGCTAGCACTTTTATTTAAAGATGCTGGAGTAAAGGCCAAGCTGTATACTCTATAACCCATATTATACCCATCAAACATACACCAAAATAAATGGAAGTAAAGGTTCTTTGAACAATACCTTTAAAATTCTAACTATGCTAAATACGAAACAGCAGTACGTCACCTTAACTGTTCCGTAATGACTTGTATGGTTTATTAGGACAATCGAAACCTCAACAGTACATTTACCTTTATGGTTTGGCGTCCCAACTCCACATTTGATCTTGATGAACTTCTCGTTACATTCATTATATACACTTCTATGTTAGAAACTAAAAATAGTCTACAAAAAAGACAATCATCCTAAAGCTTCATTTTGGAGCGAAGGAAACCATTATGCATACCGCAGTGACCGAATTTATCATCCTTAGTATCCACTGTCGTCAACATGAACAAGTTATCTCCCTTAGCATTATCGCTAGTTCTAGGTGGCACATACTAGTGTTAGAAAAGATGGCGGTGATAAACACTGCAACGTGCAGGTATTAACCAGTTTTATGTCAATTAAAATATAATTTCACAATAATTTTTCTAATAAGAATACAATCATGAAAAACAAACTATTTGCTGTACTTTTTGCTAAGCAAAATATTCTTTGGATACGGGAGTTTGAATTGCAACAGACTGAGAGACAATGTTTTTAATTACTTTGTGTCAAGGCTCTGATTGTATAACAATTGAAAGAAATTTCACCCATTTTATGACACACACACACACACACACACACACACACACACACACAAATATATATATATATATATATATATATATATATATATATATATATATATATATATATATATATATATATATATATATATATATATATAGACACACAATGAAGAATTTTCCTGTACCAGTAGTTATGATGAAGCAGGATTTTCTGTAGGATCGCGGAAATGCAAACGGTACACATCACATCTTTCAATGCCAACAGTAAAAAGCTAGACTATCGTGACTTTTGTGACATGAACAGAAATCGACATAATTGTTTGTATTTGAACAAGCTTTTAACATAGGTTCAGAGATACAAAATAGGTGGATAATGCATTTATTTTCAACGTAATTTGTGTTTTTAATATCCAAAATGACAAGTTGTTTTTAGGGTTTTTTGTTTCATTTTAAATATTTCTATATGTCTTACGATACTCTAAATATTTGTAATTAAATTTAGATTAGATTTTAAAAGTTCAAGCAAAACAATCTCATGTAGTTTAGAAACAAAATTAAGTGTACAGTTAACTAGAATGGAACTAATTCCCATAGGCGTGTCCTAAGCGCAGGTAGTCAGTTTATAATCAGTATAGTGTGTGTGTATGTGTGTGTTTTCTATCAAGTGTCACATGCGTCATCATTAGAGGAAATTAAAACTCCATTGGAAGGGAATGAGATTAGTTTCTTTCTCACAAAAAGAAGGAAAGGAACACAGAAAAACAAACAAATGATCACACAAATTCTAGTGCACACACGACAAGTATATAGCATACTTTTATTCATTACGTAATTCCTAGAAGAAATTCAATATGAAGTTAGCACATACAATGACAATGTCGAAAGGAAAACATTCCTTCACACTTGTGTGCCTCAGTAAAAGTTCTAAAATAAGACACCCATAGCTTGCATATTCTAAAGATTGTACATAGTAGCTCCATAAGACTTGTTGCCATTTTAATTTTTCCAGCGGAAACTGATGAGTTGTACATGTTTCTACTGCAAAGTTTAAATTAAAAAGCTATTGGAAAAAACACGTAACTCTTTAACTCTTAATTTAATTATGAATTGGAATCGAAATTATATAATATTGATTATAAGCATAGTGAGATTACATTGTGATAGAATCACGTGTAGGTTAGGATTAGGAGTGAAACGATACGCTTGTGCCATGCAGACATGTATTCATAAGTATCGAGGTACACAGCCCATGATACGATACATATTGATATACGTTTAGAGAATAAATATGCAGATAACTAATCAGTATTCATGTTGGTGTCGAAGATCAAAGATAATTTTATTAAAATATATCGCCCTTCATGGATTCTCCACCATCTGTGTCGAAGAGTGTATCAAAGTCGCACAATACTAGATGCATCATTAAACCGTTTCACTCTTAATTCTAATACAATATAAAATTGGAACTATTCTACTCCTCGTATACAGTGATCTAAGTATATCTTTAGCTACTAAATTGCTATTTTGAAATTATGGGAACACAATTTCATCAGCTCCACTTTTTAAATCATAGCGGTGTACTTCCGACAATTAGCTGAAGAAAACTCGATTTTACAGTCCCCAGTTCCACCATGGAACGGCGCCCATTGACTGGAAAGGATCGGCAGACAGGAATCCTTGATCAAATCGTTGTCTTGGAGAAATACCCTGGGTCTGAGGAATGGAAAAGAAGAACTGCTCCTGAGCTTGTTGCTGTCGCGGCTGTTGTGGAAATAGCAGCTGCTGCTGTTGCTGTTGCTGCTGTGGAAATAGTTGTTGCGGCTGTTGTTGGAATCGTTGTTGTGGTTGCTGTTGAAAGGCTGTTTGCTGTCGAGGTGGCTGCGGAAATGACTGTGATGGTTGAGACTGTGGGAATAACTGTTGTTGTAAGGAAGGAAATGGTTGCTGCTGGCCAGAAAATTGAGATTGGAAGGATGAGAATTGACTCTGAGGAAAGTTTGTACCCTGACTTTGAGCGCCCCCGAACTGATCCCCGAACTGTGACCCTTGTCTTCCTCCTTGGGGATTAGGGCAATAAGACGCACCAGCTCCGCATCGGCCTCTCCTAGCTTCACAGAATCCTGTTTATCGGGGAAAATAGATTAGATGAAAATGCAAAACATCATATAAATCACGTTCTATCTATCATTTACACGTCAGATGGTATACATTATACTCCGTTTATATACCCTTCGATCCAAACTAAATACGGTAAATATTACTGCATCCCAGTATAACCAAAATCGATTCAAATTTTGTACCAACAGCAGCAAAAATGTCTCGGCAACATTTCTGAACGAAAGGCAAGGGTCAAGCACTTTATAAAATCGAAGAAACTAAACACAATAATGTTAATATATATATATATATATATATATATATATATATATATATATATATATATATATATATATATATATATATATATATTAACAGATTTAATTTTTTACTATAATTGTAATTAGTCGTGGACATTTTTGTACAAAGCGTGGCTTTACTTTGTTTGAGAGTTAAGACTAAACCGTAAGATAATATTTGTAATCATGCTTACTTGGATCTGAATTTAGGATTCTGTGGTGTTTCCTTTAGAAATGCCCTGTCTATCCGTTTTTGTCATGTTCTTTAATCAATATAAATAAAAGACCAGATCTTGTTCACAATTTCGAATATTTGTAGCCCCCACCTGGTTATCTTAATTTGTCTTAGGTTTTTGTATAAAGGTAGTGATCGACAGATTTATTTATTCATATTATCCGTCTAATTAAATCATTCCTTTAGGTGTTTTCACTTGCAATCTGAAAGGATTTATTTAAATTGTTCATTGACATTCGAAAGTACACATTGATACTTTTAGACTAAATCACTATTTTGATTATTCTGAATTTATTCAAGATCATTCGAGATTATATTAAATTATATTAGAATTCATCGGGAACACCTCTGTAATTCATTCCGAACATTGTTTACTTTTTGACTTGTGATAAAACTTGTAGAACTATTTATGATTTAATTTGCAATAAGTTTATTTTAAATTTTAACTTTGTATTGTACGGAAAAAAATACTTGTTGAGCTTTACTAAGCTTACTGGTTTTCGCTCTTTTGTTACTTGCTTAAAGACCATCATGTATGTATGTATGTATGTATGTATGTATGTATGTATGTATGTATGTATGTATGTATGTATGTATGTATGTATGTATGTATGTATGTATGTATAAGACCGTTATATGATAGTATCACATCTTCACCCAGAGGCCGGATTTTATTAGATATGATACATGATTAGTGTCACTATCTCCATCTTGAGTCCTCGTTTCGTTAAATATAACACCAAGCTTATTTACCCTATTTCAAGCCAAATACATCATTTCTTTAGATATAACACAGAAACATGCTTTGTGTCCCAATATCCACCCAGACACCTCATTGCTTTAGATAATACAACGATACATGCTTATTGTCCCCTATCTCCACCCAGACACCTCACTGCTTAAGATATAACACCGATACATGCTTATTGTACCCCATCTACACCAAGAGATCTCATTGCTTTAGATATAACACCGATAAATGCTTATTGTCCCTATCTCCACCCAGGCATATAATTGCTTTAGATAAAACACCGATAAATGCGTATAGTCCCCCATCTCCAACCAGAGATCTCATTGCTTTAGATATAACACCGATAAATGCTTATTGTTTCCCATCTACACCCAGACACCTCATTGCTTTAGATATAACACCGATAAATACTTTTTGTTCCCCCATCTCTATCCAGAGATCTCATTACTTTAGATATAACACCGATAAATGCTTATTGTCCCCCATCTCCACCCAGACACCTCATTGCTTTAGATATAACACCGATAAATGCGTATTGTCCCCCATCTCCACCCAGACTCCTCATTGCTTTAGATATAACACCGATACATGCTTATTGTCCCCCTTCTCCACCCAGAGATCTCATTGCTTTAGATATAACACTGATACATGCGTATTGTCCCCCATCTACACTCAAACACCTCATTGCTGTAGATAAAATACTGATACATGCGTATTGTCCCCCATCTATAACCAGATACCTCATTGCTTTAGATATAACACCGATAAATGCGTATTGTCCCCCATCTACACCCAGACACCTCATTGCTTTAGATATAACACAGATAAATGCTTATTGTCCCCCATCTACACCCAGACACCTCATTGCTTTAGATATAACACAGATAAATGCTTATTGTCCCCCATCTACACCCAGACACCTCATTGCTTTAGATATAACACCGATACATGCGTATTGTCCCCCATCTACACCCAGACACCACATTGCTGTAGATAAAATACTGATACATGCGTATTGTCCCCCATCTATAACCAGATACCTCATTGCTTTAGATATAACACAGATAAATGCTTATTGTCCCCCATCTACACCCAGACACCTCATTGCTTTATTTATAACACCGATAAATGCTTATTGTCCCCCATCTACACCCAGACACCTCATTGCTTTAGATATAACACCGATACATGCGTATTGTCCCCCACCTACACTCAATCACATCATTGCTTTAGATATAACACCGATAAATGCGTATTGTCCCCCATCTACACCCAGACACATCATTTCTTTAGATATAACACCGATACATGCGTATTGTCCCCCATCTACACCCAGACACCTCATTGCATTAGATATAACACCGATACATGCTTATTGTCCCCATATACACCCAGACACCTCATTGCTTTAGATATAACACCGATAGATGCATATTGTCTCCCATCTCCACCCAGAGATCTCATTGCTTTAGATATAACACCGATAAATGCGTATTGTCCCCCTTCTACACCCAAACATCTCATTGCTTTAGATATAACACCGATACATGCTTAATCTTCTCATCTCAAACAAAAGGTTTAGTTTCTGTAAAAATAACACTGACACATGCTTTGCGTTCCCATCTCCACCCAGAAACCGCATTTCTTTGAATATAACACAGACACATGCTTTGTGTCCCCATCCAGAGGCATCTTTTCATTAGATATAACACGCTTAGGGTCTCTATCTCTACCCAGGGACTCATTTCTTTGGATATAACAGCGATGCATACTTAGTGTGGTCATCTACATTCAGATACCTATTTTCATTAGATATAACACAGATACATGTCTAGTGTCCCTATCTCACCCCGAGGCCTCATTCTATTAGATATAACACAGATACATGTTTAGTGTCCCTATCTAACCCCGAGGCCTCATTCTATTAGATGTAGCACGATACATGATTAGTGTCCTCATCTTCACCCAGATACATCATTTCATTAGAAATACCACGATGCGTGCTTTGTGTCCATATCTCCACCCAGATATCTCAATGGATTCGATATAATACGTATATGTGATTAGCGGATCTTATTCACCTTGAGGCCTAATTTTATTAGATATAACACCGGTGCATGCTTAGTGTCCCGATCTCCTCCCAGTGGCCCCATTGCATTAAATATAACACTTATACATACTTAGAGTCCCTATCTCTGCACATAGATCTCATTTCATTGAATATAACACCATACATGATTAGTATCCTCGTCTCCATCTAAAGGCCTCATTTCTTTGGATATAACACAGTTGCATGCTTAGTCTACCATCTACATTCAGAGGCCTCATTTCATTAGATATAACACAAATACATGCTTAAAATTACCATCTCCACCCAGAGACTTCATTTGATGAGATATAACACAAATACATTCTTAGACTTATCATCTCACCCAGAGGCCTCATTTCATGAGATATAACACAAATACATGCTTAGACTTATCATCTCCACCCAGAGACTTCATTTCATGAGATATAACACAAATACATGCTTAAAATTATCATCTCCACCCAGAGACCTCATTTCATGAGATATAACACAAATACATGCTTAGAATTGCCATCTCCACAAAAAGGCATTATCTCATTAGACATAACACCGATACATGCTTAGTATCACTATCTCCACCATTACCCCTCAATTTATTATATATAGCACGATCCATGATTAGTGTCCCCATTTTCACCCAGATACATACTTTCATTAGACATGCCACGATACATGATTAGTGTCCCCATTTTCACCCAGATACATACTTTCATTAGACATGCCACGATACATGCTTAGTGTCCACATCTCCACCCAGAAACCTCATTGATTTAGATATAATACCTATATGAGATTAGTGGCCACCTTCTTCACAAAGAGGCCTCATTTTATTAGAAATAACACCAATACATGCCTAATGTCCCCTTCTCCTCATAGAGGCCTCTATTCATTAAATGTATCACTGATACATGCTTAGCGTCCCCATCTCCACACACAGATCTCATTTCATTAGATATAATACCGATTTTTTTAAGTTTACGCTGACGTTGCAATCATGAATTGTTTTAGCTTTCAAATTTCAAACACATTCGTCGTAAGAGGCAATTTTTCGCGAAGGTAAATGTCGTATATAACCATTGATGACTAATATACTGTTTTGTAAATGTCGTAAATAAACCTGAAAAATGTTCTCCCTTCTACCTGTCGCTAGGTCAGATGATACTTTTGATGTTCACTGCGAGGTTATGGTGTTACAAAGTTCATGTTCATTCAAATAGTTTTGCACAAAAATATTGGTAATTTAGTATCTTGAATACACTCATAAACCCATTGCAGTTTTATTAAGCAAGCTATGCCTTGAAGGCTGGTCTTTGCAATGCTTGGAAAGACTTAATTTTCGGATTACTCTGCGCGATGATGCGGAGTATATTCATTTTCCAAGATATTTCAGCTAATTTAATGATTTTATACCATATAAAAAATGACACCAGATTGGACGATATGGGACAGAAAACCTGACTAACCGATGTAGCAAAAAACACCCGATTATCCGATGTGACACAGTACACCCGATTATCCGACGTGACACAAGAACACCCAATTATCCGATGTGACACAAGAGACCATTTTGGCTGCTGTGACAATGGACTTCCATTTGGTCGATGTGATACAAAAGCACCTAACTGGCCGATGTGATACAAAAGCACCTAACTGGCCGATGTGATACAAAAGCACATAACTGGCCTATGTGATACAAAAGCACATAACTGGCCGATGTGATACAAAAACACCTAACTGGTCGATGTGATACAAAAGCACCTAACTGGCCGATGTGATACAAAAGCACCTAACTGGTCGATGTGATACAAAAGCACCTAACTGGCCGATGTGATACAAAAGCATATAACTGGCCGATGTGATACAAAAGCACCTAACTGGCCGATGTGATACAAAAGCACCTAACTGGTCGATGTGATACAAAAGCACCTAACTGGCCGATGTGATACAAAAGCATATAACTGGCCGATGTGATACAAAAGCACATAACTGGCCGATGTGATACAAAAGCACATAACTGGCCGATGTGATAGAAAAGCACCTAACTGGCCGATGTGATAGAAAAGCACCTAACTGGCCAATGTAATACAAAATCACATAACTGGCCGATGTGATAGAAAAGCACCTAACTGGCCGATGTGATAGAAAAGCACATAACTGGCTGATGTAATACAAAAGCACATAACTGGCCGATGTGATACAAAAGCACCTAACTGGCCGATGTGATACAAAAGCACCTAACTGGCCGATGTGATACAAAAGCACCTAAATGGCCGATGTGATACAAAAGCACATAACTGGCCGATTTAATACAAAAACACCAAACTGGTCGATGTGATCCAGGAATTTTAAATCTCAAAAGATTTTGTGTATGATGATACTGAATACGATTTGATTCGCATAATCTTAAGCTCATAGTGTTAACTTACAATTCATACATGCTACTCACTTACTGATGAATTACCACGTGGTAATTGATCTTGGCGTGATTTCGAAATATGGTCAGTATTGGATATGATAAACGCTCTCACACAGAATTGTCAGCCTAAAATCTGCACCTGATAGTTTTTATTGTTATCGTTCCTTTGGCGACTTTGGTTTGACAACCTTGGTTCTGGTTTGGTTGGGTTGGGTTTTGTGTGTAGCAAAGCCAGCCCGCCGAAACGAAAATATTGACAGTGGTACTGGTTTTCACAACTTTCTTCTGCGCACGTGAAGGCTATATTAAGGATCATATACTTTCATAAGGCCACCATTATTTTAAATCTGCTGAAAAATCAAGCGAAAAATAAGAAATAGGCCGTTTAAAAAAAAAAAACGTTTGTATTTTCTATTTGATATTGAAATATGTAATAGGGCTCGAGTCATAAATCTGTTTTTTTTTCCGACGGTTATGTCGGTCCTTTCGTTTGACACACACTACGCGGCTTATTACAAATTCCTAGAGAGACATTGTATAATCACTACGCGAGCTTTTGCTCTTCTGCCGGTTATTAATAGGTTTATCCAACTTTGTCAGTTGCAACCGGAGCGTATGACGTTAGAATAAATCAGAATGAGAATCAGTCTTATTGACGTAATCAGTGTTTCGTTTGGGCTACCATGTATTCATTCAAATGATATTTTCACTGGCGAAACAAAGTGATCGTCTAACAAAATATTCTTGGAAGTAGAGACTTGGATTCATAGTGAATTTTAAACAAGACTAAATTTAGAATATTATCATTGTGATTCAACGAAAGACTGTTGGCACATCATTATTCTGCAACAAGGTTACAGGCACATCAACACATTTAGCGTTGGATTTATGTTGGAATAACTTTGTTCATAACTCTAATCATTAGGACTTGTGTTAGAAATTATATTATATTTCACTTTGTATTCTATTATTTGATGATTTTACAAATTATGTTGGGTTTTAGATTTCTTTAAGACCATATAGAGTTGTAACAATGGACAGTAATCACGACACATCATGCTACGATAGAGTAGATTCATAAAATCGACCCTTCCTTTTTCCTTAATGTAGTGAATTCCTGGGTTGTTCTAATGACTAACTCTTTGTAATTTTAGATAGAAATATTTCTTTGCGTCGGGTATTTGGCTCGTGTTATGTTGCACATGGCATACAGGATAAATATTCGGATTGGAGAGGCCTACTGATGAGCTATACAAATGCCCAACAAGGAAAACTAGGTAGATTTTAGTTCCTGATGTGTAGTAATCAGCTGATTAAAACGATATCATTAGAACTATCTTCCAATTTATAAAGCTTCATTTTCCAACGATTATTATCCCGAGACATTTAGAAGCAGGGGCAATCATTGGAACCTAAGTCACTTTCAGACGCAGGTGATTAAATCGCTCGAAGATTGAGAAACCTTGCGTGTAAAAATATTTATAAGTAAATTGCAAATATATACTTTTGCTGACTTTAGTTATTGGCGTATGATTTTAGGGTGCATACAAAAACAAAAGAAAACGAAAGTTCTTTTATTTGCTTAATAGTATAACATAATTGAATTAAAATACATCATTTATTAAAAATTATGCCATATTTTGCTGTCGTGATATTATGTCCTCGTTTTTTAGGATAAATTTTTATTTTTAAGGGGTACATTGCAGTCAGCTTGAAACGTACACATACTAAAAGACTTGGCTATGTTATGAAATACAATAAAAAAATTGATATAATCTGCTTTTACTCCATGATACATTTTATTTATTTAAGAGGAAAGGTTAATCGCATTAATATTCTCTGCAAATTTGTTGATGTCTATATGTACCAATGGCTGAATGTCAAATGTATTACCTCATTAACATTGTAATTGTCGACAAATAACATAACTATTGGAATTATATAAAAACCATTCTTCTACCTGTTCTCAAAGGTACGTATTCTCTTAATTTTTAAAACCATACCTGGATGACCTAGCCTTTCATTGTTTAGATTCTGATCTAGGACTCCATCACAATCGGCATCTCCTAATTCCTGTCCGTTGGAAACCCCATCTCCGTCCGAGTCTCTCTGACAAAGCGTCTGATATTGGGGCCGGTAGGAGCTGTTCGGGTCCTCATCCATAACTCTAAACTGTCTAAATTCCTAGAATTATAGATATAATTATTATACTTCACCACAATTCACATTAATCACTATATTAGTGTAGGAAACATATCTGTATTAACAGATAATATGTATTGTACTCCATAACTATAACACATTTTATTATAACACGGTTCCTAGTATAAAGCGGGTATAGTCGTGGATTTACTTTTATTATAACAAGATTCCTAGTATAAAGCGGGTATAGTCGTGGATCTACTTTTATTACAACACGGGTCATAGTATATAGTGGGTAATGTCGTGAATTCACTTTCATGTTGTTGCACTAAAATTATCTATATCAGTTACTTGACTATAAGGAGCTCAAAAATGAACGGCGTTACGTTATTGGAGCACTGTATTTAGTAATCTGAAGCAGGTCTGTTTCATCTGTTTCAACTTCATTACCGTTATCTGATACTAGCAATTTTATAATGCTCTTGTCATCGTCATTATCATCGCCATCTCCATCATCATCACAAAAACAAACACAACACAATTTTATTATTACTATTAGTAGTATTATTAGGAGGAGGAGTTCTACTACTAGAGATACTGTCATTTATATTACTCCTAACGCTTTTGCGGATAAAGAAGTAATAGTCACATCGATGTTGGTAGAATTATTAGCTCACAAATACTTTGTTGATTATTTTATAAAGTAGTCTAGGAATATTGTTCAGGATAGGGGTACGAAAATAAGTAGTCAAAACGCCTGTGGTATCTGATCAATACAGGCTGTGAAGTGGAAATTCTTGTAAGCGTTTTTAGAACATAATTGTAATAAAAATTAGGAGTTCTTATTCATTGGAACATTCCGTTTGATTCACGCTCACTTCTTTTGGGATAGATCGGTGTGACCTTCTTCACCCACCCAACCACCCTTGTATCAGTCCCTAATTCTAACAAGTTTTGTTCAATCGCACTTTAGTTAAAACTCTAACTAAACCTGAAGATGTATATTTATGTGTGACTACGTCGTGCGGATCACTCTTTATAAATTATGAAGACTCACGTCTAAGATTAGAACAATATCATTAAAGATCAGTAACGTTATTGCATTATACCGATTAGAATCAGTCTTAGAACTTTCACAAGAAATTATATGTTGTGTCTAGTCATGAAGCTATCGGGACAAGGACGATCCAGTGACCACATATACACACACGCACGCACGCACACACACACACAAACACACATAAGCTACTGCATTACTATGGAAAGAAAACTCTCATATCAGCTAAAAATACCCGATCCTAACCAGCATGAAGGCAATAATATCGAAAATGTGCTTTATACTGCATTATATACATGAGATTGTATTTTATTACTTGCTCCCGTTTTACAGTTGATTCACACATAAGTATTCACAGATTTGTAGGTAGAGATACACATAAAAATGGTCACAGATTTGTAGGCACAGATACATATATAAATGTTCACAGATTCATAGGTACAGATATACATATAAATGGTCACATATTTGTAGGTACAGATACACATATAAATGATCACAGATTTATAGGTACAGATACACATATAAATGGTCACAAATTTTTAGGTACATATATACATATAAATGGTCACAGATTTGTAGGTACAGATACACATATAAATGATCACAGATTTATAGGTACAGATACACATATAGATGGCCACATATTTGTCGGTACAGAAACACATATAAATGGTCACATATTTTTAGGTTCAAATACACATATAAATGGTTACATATTAATAGGTACAGACACAAATATAAAAGGTCACAGATGTTTAAATACCAAACAGTGAGATGGATATATTTATGATTATCATTTACCCTTTTATTCCCCTACTTATCATTTAATTAGGACCCGCTGCATATATAGGCTGTACACAACATTATGGAAGTCGTTTGGAAAGGTTTTGTTTGAATAAGTAGACAATTATGTATCACATCTCACATGCTTTCAAAAATGACAGTCCCATAATTTTAGAATTTAACCATATTTAGACGTACAACTGCGTTTTCAATATAGTTTAACACAATCCCTTCATTAAAAATCACGAAACTTTGCATTTAAAAACGCAAATCAGTAAGACCACTTTTGTTTTGTGAGAAAAAGGATGTAATATTATATAATATCACTCTACAAAGATATGAATATTTTCATTTATTTCTTGATACCAGACTCAATCTTTATATGGCCATTTTTAGAAGAAAACTGCAGACGTATTAAGTTTCAGTCGACCGATATGAATAGCATACATGATCAAGACGAAGCATTTTACGTCAACAATACAAGTTAAATATTGAAATGTCAAGATCATCACCCCGTGTACAGGACAAATTACGAATTGAAATGTCAAGTTCATCAACCCGTGTACAGGACAAATTACCGATTGAAATGTCAAGATCATCACCCCATGTACAGGACAAATTACTGATTGAAATGTCAAGATCCTCACCCTATGTACAGGACAAATTACCGATTGAAATGTCAAGATCATTATCCCGTGTACAGGACAAATTACTGATTGAAATGTCAAGATCATTACCCTATGTACAGGACAAATTACCGATTGAAATGTCAAGATCATTAGCCCATGTACAGGCCAAATTGCTGATTGAAATGTCAAGATCATTACCCCATGTACAGGACAAATTACTGATTGAAATGTCAAGATCATTACCACGTGTACAGGACAAATTACTGATTGAAATGTCAAGATCATTACCCCGTCTACAGGACAAATTACCGATTGAAATGTCAAGATCATTACCCCATGTACAGGCCAAATTGCTTATTGAAATGTCAAGATCATTACCCTATGTACAGGACAAATTACCGATTGAAATGTCAAGATCATTAGCCCATGTACAGGCCAAATTGCTGATTGAAATGTCAAGATCATTACCCCATGTACAGGACAAATTACTGATTGAAATGTCAAGATCATTACTTCATGTACAGGACAAATTACTGATTGAAATGTCAAGATCATTACCACGTGTACAGGACAAATTACTGATTGAAATGTCAAGATCATTACCCCGTCTACAGGACAAATTACCGATTGAAATGTCAAGATCATTACCCTATGTACAGGAAAAATTACCGATTGAAATGTCAAGATCATCACCCTATGTACAGGACAAATTACGAATTGAAATGTCAAGATCATCACCCTATGTACAGGACAAATTGCTGATTGAAATGTCAAGATCATTACCCTATGTACAGGACAAATTACCGATTGAAATGTCAAGATCATCACCCCATGTACAGGACAAATTACGAATTGAAATGTCAAGATCATCACCCTATGTACAGGACAAATTACGAATTGAAATGTCAAGATCATCACCCTATGTACAGGACAAATTACCGATTGAAATGTCAAGATCATCACCCCGTGTACAGGACAAATTACCGATTGAAATGTCAAGATCATCACCCTATGTACAGGACAAATTACCGATTGAAATGTCAAGATCATCACCCTATGTACAGGACAAATTACCGATTGAAATGTCAAGATCATCACCCCATGTACAGGACAAATTACCGATTGAAATGTCAAGATCATCACCCTATGTACAGGACAAATTACGAATTGAAATGTCAAGATCATCACCCCGTGTACAGGACAAATTACCGATTGAAATGTCAAGATCATCACCCCGTGTACAGGACAAATTACCGATTGAAATGTCAAGATCATCACCCCGTGTACAGGACAAATTACCGATTGAAATGTCAAGATCATCACCCTATGTACAGGACAAATTACGAATTGAAATGTCAAGATCATCACCCCATGTACAGGACAAATTACCGATTGAAATGTCAAGATCATCACCCTATGTACAGGACAAATTACGAATTGAAATGTCAAGATCATTACCCCATGTACAGGACAAATTACCGATTGAAATGTCAAGATCAACACCCCATGTACAGGACAAATTACGAATTGAAATGTCAAGATCATTACCCCATGTACAGGACAAATTACCGATTGAAATGTCAAGATCATCACCCCGTGTACAGGACAAATTACCGATTGAAATGTCAAGATCATCACCCCATGTACAGGACAAATTACCGATTGAAATGTCAAGATCATCACCCTATGTACAGGACAAATTACGAATTGAAATGTCAAGATCATCACCCCATGTACAGGACAAATTACCCACTAAAATCACGAGAACCTCACCCCATCAACATGACAAGATTCTGATGGAAATATTGCGATTCTTACCCTAACAACAAGACAAGTTACTGATTGAAATATCGCGATCCATACTCTATCCACAGGACAGATTAATGATTGAAATTATAAGATCCTACCCCATCAACAGGACAAGTTATTGATTAAAAGATCACTCTTATTACCCTATCAACAGGACAAATTACTCATTGAAATATCGAGATAACCACCTTATCAATTTGAAAAATTACCGATTTAAATTTCGCGATCATAACCCTATCAACTGGACAAGTTACTAATTACAATGTTGAGATCATTAACCATCAACAGTACAAGTAACTAATTACAATGCTAAGATCATTACCCCATCAACAGGACAAGTTAATGATTAAAATGTCTCGATCCTTATCCTATCAACGGGAGAGATTGCCGATTAAAATGCTAAAATTTTTACCTCATCAACAGGACAAGTTACTGATTGAAATGTCGTGAACTTTACCCTATCGACAGGACAGATTACATATTGAAATGTTGAGATCCTCACCCCATCAATTTGAAAAATGACGGATTAAAAGTCTAGAGATCCTCAAATTTTCAGCATGACAGGTTACTAATTGAAATGTCGAGATCCTCACACAAATCAACAGAACAAATCACCCACTGAAAAATCGAGAGTCTTGTCCCATCAAAAGTCAAATTACTGATTGAAATGTCGAAATCCTTACTCTATAAACAGGACAAATTATTAAATGAAATGTGGAGATCCTTACCCATAAACAGGACAAATTACCGATTGAAATGTCAAGATCCTCACCCAATATACAAGTACATGCTGTCAACAACTAATGCAAATACCTATCTGACATTTGCCCTCAGAACATTACATACCCTAAGGCATAAGGTTTGGACACGGTGGTCGAATATCAGATTTTAAAAAATAAGAAACTTTCTGTTGAGATTTAGTTTACTGAAGGTTTTCCTTCTTAATGAATTTTCTTCTTTGTTTGATTCAATACTGAACTTAATATATTTCACGTAACCAAATATTCAAAACAACAACAGCAGCAACAACAAGAAAATTGGGTGAGAACGATTTATTTTTATAACTCTGAATGTCTTCCTAATTCACTTAGTGGTTTGGGATGAATCAGTTTTTGCGACATTATCGTTTTAGGTCGTTTCCTTAGGAACAACAAAATTGGGCTCGTGGAATTGGATTAACCACTCTGTGTGGACATTTGAAGTGATCTCTTGGAACTAGTTTTACCACTCCGTGTGGACCTTTGAAGTAGGCTCATGGTACTAATTTTATCACTCCGTGTGGACCTTTGAGACGGACTTTTTACAAATCCGTGTGGACCTTTGAAGCGGGCTCGTGGAACTAATCTTACCACTTCATATGGATCTTTGAAGCGGGCTCGTGGAAGTAATTTTACCACTCCGTGTGGACCTTTGAAGTGGGCTCGTGGAACTAATTTTATCACTCTGTGTGGACCATTGAAGTGGGCTCGTGGAACAAGTTTTACCACTCCGTGTGGACCTTTAAAGTGGGCTCGTAGAACTAACTTTACCACTCCGTGTGGAATTTTCAAGTGGGTTCATGGTACTAATTTTACCACTCCGTATGGATCTTAGAAGTAGGATCGTGTAACTAATTTTGCCACTCTGTGTGGATCTCTGAAGCGGGCTCGTGGAAGTAATTTTACCACTCTGTGTGGACCTTTGAAGTGGGCTCGTGGAACTAATTTTACCACTTTGTGTGGACCTTAAAAGTGGGCTCGTGGAACTAGTTTTACCACTCCGTGTGGACCTTTAAAGTGGGCTCGTGGAACTAGTTTTACCACTCCGTGTGGAATTTTGAAGTGGGTTCATGGTACTAATTTTACCACTCCGCGTTGAGTTGAAGTGGGCTCATGGTTCTAATTTTACCACTCCGTATGGATCTTTGAAGTGGGATCGTGTAACTAATTTTACCACTCCTTGTGGACTTTTGAAGTGGGCTCGTGGAACTAATTTTACTACTCCGTGTGGATCTTTGAAGCGGGCTCGTGGAACTAGTTTTACCACTCCGTGTGGACCTTTGAAGTAGGCTCGTGGAACTAGTTTTGCCACACTGTGTGGACTCTTTCGTTATTTGACCATTTCAGAGGCATACCATTTTGATACAGGTTTTTTTTTACCTCCTCACCATATATAGTCATGATCTGTATATTTATCATTACTTGTCATTCTGGTTATTATTACTTGTAACTGTAACATCATTACTTGCCGTGCTAGTTAATATTATTTGTAACTCTAACATCATTACTTGCCGTGCTAGTTAATATTATTTGTAACTTTAACATCATTACTTGCCGTGCTAGTTAAAATTACTTGTAACTCTAACATCATTACTTGCCGTGCTAGTTAATATTACTTGTAACTCTAACATCATTACTTGCCGTACTAGTTAATATTATTTGTAACTTTAACTACATTACTTGCCGTCCTAGTTAATAGTACTTGTAACTCTAACATCATTACTTGCCGTGCTAGTTAATATTATTTGTAACTCTAACTTAATTACTTGCCGTACTAGTTAATATTACTTGTAACTCTAACATTATTACTTGCCGTACTAGTTAATATTACTTGTAACTCTAACTTCACTACTTGCCGTACTAGTTAATATTACTTGTAACTTTAACATCATTACTTGCCGTGCTAGTTAATATTACTTGTAACTCTAACTTCATTACTTGCCGTACTAGTTAATATTACTTGTAACTCTGACATAATTACTCCTCGTACCAATTAATATTATTTTTAATTATAACATCATTAGTTGTCATATCAGTTAAAATTATTTACAACTTACATCATTACGTGTCATACTTGTTAATATTATTTGTCTCTCTTATATCGTTACTGATTAAGATTATTTGTAACTCATACATCATTACGTGTCATACTTGTTAATATTTTCTGTAACTCTTACAATATTACTTATCATACTGGTTAATATTATTTGTAATTCCTAAATCATTACTTTCCATACTGGCTAAATATTTTTGTATATTTTACATCATTAAACGTAATACTTGTTATGTTTCGATGTATAATCTTTTCAGATTGGTCCAATTACAGGTCCGTGGCTCATTTTTGTTGCGGCCATAATTCATACAAAATGTAGGTTCCATAATTATGGCATACTATATATTATGTAGGGTTCAGAAACTTTACATTTTTAGTCCATGTGATCCATGGTGTTGAGATGCTGGACCATCCTGTCTTACATCAGTACTTTCCTTACTGCTAACTACCAGTCTTATTCAATACTCGTCATACTGGTACTACTAGGTGTATGTCTTACATCACTACTCGTCATACTGGTACTACTAGGTGTATGTCTTACATCAATACTCGTCATACTGTTACTACTAGGTGCATGTCTTACATCAATACTCGTCATACTGGTACTACTAGGTGTATGTCTTACATCACTACTCGTCATACTGCTAACTAACAGTCTTACATCAGTACTCGTCATGCTGGTTACTGCTACATGTATATCTTACATCAGTATTCGTCATACTGGTTACTACCTTGTGTATGTGTTACGACCCTGTAGGTTAAGTTTGTGTATGTTAAGGAAAGAATTATGTATAAATATTTTTATTTCATTTTCTTTTATTAAATGCAATTATTAATATGATTATATTAATATCAGTTTAATATGTAGTTGAAAAATATCGTGTTTATTTGAGTAGTAAATGTGACTCATGTGAGAACGTGCTGTGTATGATGGCAAATTCATCACAAGTAAACATTCAGGCATAGCTATGAAAACGATTGGCTGATATTTGGTCAGGCTTTCCTAATGTCCAGATGTATTACGAAATTGCATGCGTCCTCTTTGCGCGTGTAATTCAAACAACATATTAGCTTTGTTCATATACTGAGGCATTTTGTAAGTTGTAGTCGAGAGACATACACGTCGTAGAGTCAGATTATTGTAACATCTTATATTTACACAACTTCTATTACCTTTAAAAAGGTATTTATATGCTAGAAGAAGTTGTCTGTTCGTACATCTACATAGAATAACATGTCTTGTTAGAAGAGCTGCATTTACTTCGTTTTTCTAAATAATTGTTTTCCTGGAGAACAACATTACTGACTTGGACAAAGATATCAAGTGAATAACTTACATCACTTCTCGTCATATTGGTTACTACCAAGTGTGTATCTTACATCACTACTTGTCATGTCATACTGGTTACTACTATGTGTTAATCTTACATCATTACTCGTCATAATGGTTACTACTAGGTGTATGTATTACATCACTACTCGTGATACTGGTTACAACTAGTTGTATGCCTTACCACAGTACTCGTCTTACTGATTACTTCTAGGTGTATATTGTACATAACTACTCGTCATACTGGTTACTACTAGGTGTATGTATTACATCACTACTCGTCATTCTGGTTACTACTAGGTGTATGTCTTACATCACTACTTGTCATACTGGTTAGTACTAGGTGTATATCTTACATCACTACTAGTCATACTGGTTACTGTTAGGTGTATATCTTAAATCTGACATGAAATCTTAAAGCATAATTAACGATTTCCTATTCTTTAGGTTAAGTTGAGCTTTTTTCTGTTATAATATTTAGCTAAATGTAAAAACTAATTGTTTCGTGGTAGCTTCCTGTCGCATCGAGAACTCCATGACAACCAAACAAATGATTTCACAGTGGATTGATTATTTATATAGTTATATTATTATTATTATTATTATTATTATTATTATTATTATTATTATTATTATTATTATTATTGCACACTGAAAAGTTCGTCTCTAACAGCAAAAGGCATGTGAACACGTTCCATAACAATGAGTGTGAGATGACGTCAGTCTGCATGAGTTGATATCTCATGTGGCATGGCAGATCCATGAAGAAAGTGAAGAAAGTAAATCAGCATATAAATTGAGCAGAGTGGAAAAATGTTTAAAATATGAGTTTGAGATATTGTAAAATATTGTTAATATAAAAATATAATCCCTAAATTATTGGCCCATGTCTTTTTTCTCGCAAACTAAATCAGCTTAGAATGAAAACACTGTAAATTTATATAACTAGAAAAGATTTTCCACAAACAAATCTTTAACGTTTTAGAACAGCTCTCCATCAATTTATTGGGGAGTTCATAACATTGTGTATTTCACTTTTCTAAAAAAAAGGTTTGTCTGCTTTTAATGTGTTTGGGATTCAAAGGTTTGTCTGTTTTTGTTTGCATTGCAAGGTTCATCTGGTTTTCTTTCGATTATATTGTTTGTCAGGGCATTTTGGGATAATGCAGTTTTTCTCTCTCTCTATCTATCTATTTGTATATATATATATATATATATATATATATATATATATATATATATATATATATATATATATATATATATATATATAACGTGCCTGAGTAAATGTCAATATATCCTGGACACAAGATCGATTTCTTGCATTAATGCAGCTCGCTAGCGTGATATATCACCTGACAATTCGCTTGTGTTGTAGAAGACAAATGATGAATGATAAAGAACAAGGCTAAATGGCGTCTTTGAAGGACTCTAATATGAATACAAATTGGTAAATCGTGCATATATTTCCCTGACTTCAGTGTCAAGACTGAAAAGTTAAGATGTATCAAATGCAAATGATTAAGTTTTTAAAAATTCTCCTCTTTCAAAAAATTATAAATGATTTATATCTTTATGTTAGATTTTCAAGCAATTTGATAAAATATTAAACCTTAAAACAAATTTTCTTGCTTACATTTTGCAATTTCAAGATAATCACGACAATAGAAAAGATCTTCAATGTTGAAAATTCTTGTCCATTCTCTGTTTTGCTAGGTAAATTTATCTAACGTCAACAAGGCAAATTCAAACTGCATTCTACTTAGATAATTGCCGTATCAGATTTGTTTTGTAGATGTATGATCTAATTAATATTGTTAATTACATACTTTAAAAACTAAAATAATAATATGCCGGATTTGTAGAGCTCGCCTAATATGCTTTCCATTTCTATCATAATAGCTAGTCTGAAGTACCATCAAATCTTTTAATTTAAATTAAGTAGAGATTCACCTGGCCTGGGTACAACACCGAAATAGGGCCAACTCTTCTCGTCCAGATATATATATATATATATATATATATATATATATATATATATATATATATATATATATATATATAATAATAAACTGACGACGAAAAGTGCAAAAGTAGTAATCTACAACTTTCGACTTTTGATGAGTCTTTTTGAAAGGCATGTACAAGACATAGACAAAACAAATAAATAAAACCATAGAAAACGTTGTGTTTGCGTCTGGCTAGTTAGATACTAGTTTTACACTTTTCGTCGTCAGTTTACTGCATCTATATCAATCAATCTCTGACACACGTAATCCCTTGCTGGAACCAGTGCGCACTTGAAAGGGTTGTTATTTGCCATATGATTTGTATTCTTTATATATATATATATATATATATATATATATATATATATATATATATATATATATATATATATATATATATATATATATATATATATAGTAAAAGATGCAACTGAAACAACCGTTATCGAAACAATACACTAATTGTGATACGAAAGACATTCCAATCTTTGTCAATAGAGAACTAATCGCTTTTCGGGTAAATTCCTTTTCCATGGACATAAAAGATTCAAAAGGTCTTTGAAGGTTTCTCCATAAACCGCTTCCAATCATCTTGGAATTGTTCATCTCGCAAACCTAGCCTGTCGTAGACTTTAAATTAAAAATATATACTTATTGTTGCTTTTCACATTAACACATCCAGTGCACCGTTTTATTAAGGGCTTAGATACATTCAATACTTGATTGTTTGATTTGATTGATTGATTTGATTGATTGATTGATTGATTGATTGATTGATTGATTGATTGATTGATTGATTGATTGATTAGTCGTTAACAGTGTATGGAACTGAAGGGATCGCGACATAGACTGACATAAACTCGTGTGGGCACCATTCGAAACAGCATCCTTTGGCCTGGAATTCCTGCATTTTAATGACCAAACCACTGCCGCTTCTGTTTATCACCTAATTGGGAATGTGCGACAGGTTTGGACATGAATAACTACTTCACAGGTTTCGACATGAATTACTACTTGACACGTTTCGACATGAACTATTGCATAGTTTCCACATAAATTACTAGACACATTTCGACATGAACTGCTGCATAGTTTCAACATGAATCACTGCATGGAACGTTTAGTTCAAGACTCAGGGCTGTATTCGATAATAACTCTAATTTACGTTTCACTCATGTTATGTTTTAAGATTATGAATTAAACATCTAATACTGTACATCCTTTTCCTCTAGACGTACGTAAACCATTTTTTTCTTATTTTATTGAGAAGTCTGGTTTAATCTTTACTGTCGATGAATAAACATGTTTTTTTTAATATTATTACTTTGACACTAAAATAAACATGGATCTTAAAACGTTTAATTTAGAGGCAACCGCAAATACAACTAGAGCGATTAGTAGTTTGTCAAAATTGGCAGTCAAGAAGCTCCACCAAAACCTAGCTTAGCGATGGTAACCATCGTCAAAACTATTTGTTATTCGATTTCGAATTCGAATTAGTTTTATATTGATTGATTATAAATTCTCATAATGTATCATTTGCTTTATGATTTCATAGTGTTAACGAAATATGCTTAGGATAAAAAACTTGATTAAATAAAATATTCAATTCCATATAGCAAATATTCAATCCGATGTTTGAATAAAATATTACTTTTAGCGATGAGAAACCTTTGCTAACCAGAACATCTGGCGGAAAACGCGTCTTCACTTAAAGTATAACCCCAAAAAGGGTTTAAAAGTATTTACCATTTATCAAATTATTCACCTTCGACATGAAATTGAAGTTACTGAACAAAGCGAAACCGCTTCATTTTCTAACTTAAACTACCAATTAAATTAAATGGATACACTTCTCATAAAAACAACAAATTTATACATTTAATATAATAGATTCGTAGTAATCCGCATATATCTATTGAACCGATGTAGTAAGATTAGATAGACAGTTACATAACAGTTTTCTAGTGCAACGAACGCATTCAAGAACAGACTGACCATTTCGATGTAAAACATTTTCCTTACCAGTCCAAAGGGATTCCTTGGAAAAGGTCCTCCTTGAGGAAGAGGGTACATATGTCCTATAGCAGGCCATTCCTGTCCGTCGCAGTTAACATGTTCGCCTCTGTTAGGGAGATACTGTCTGTATGCCCCATGGCCCCTAACAAGGGTCACAGTAGACAGTAAAAGAGTCAAGACAGCAACTGTAGGAGACATTATCTACTTCTGTCCTGTTGACGTCCACACTAGGAGGAAACAGAACTCAGAATGTACAAAGCTAGAAGGTACCGATGGCCCTAGGCATTTGCTTGTACATGAGGTACTAAATCTGTCACGAGACCTAAGCCTGACGAGATGATTTGTACTGCATGAAACTTGTACAACTGCTTTTGTTGGACTATAACATGTCTCATTGAGTACATGTAAAATGTAAACCTAACGAAAGAATCAGAAATCGGTAAATGATGAATTATGATGTAAAATTATACATACCTGATAATAAACTTATGGTAAAATGCCAATTTGACAATAAGGTGTAAAATATAGTTGGTAGACGATGTTCAAAGGAATTTGGTGTGAATAAGATTCATTTAGTTTCACATCATAATGAAATAAACTATTGAATTTGATTGAGCTATTTTCATTTTATTATGGGCCTCTGCTCTGAGTTTTGCCCATTTAAAAATAAAATTAAGTGTGCGTAGACGTACAGATAGTATTCCATAAAAGACAGAAATATATCTCTTTAAATGTAAATGGTCAATAAATTGGGTAACCTTATGTATTTTACTCAAAATATCGTTTTTGGAGTAAATACTCAAGATAAAACTTCGCTAGTTCTACTTAGACGGGCATCCCTTAACATTAGCACTCAACCTTGATGGGAATCCCTTTATATTTTTGACGTGAATCCTTTGGTATCTGCATCCTACTTAGATGATGATCTCTTAATATTTGATATCTACTTACATACGAATCCATGAATATCTGCAGTCTACTTAGATGTGAATCCGTTAGATTTGCAGTCTACTTAGAGTCTCTCAATATCTACTTAGATAGGAATCCCTTCATATGTGCAGTCTACTTACATGGGAATCCATTAATATCTGTAGTCTACTTGTATGAGAATCCATTAATATCTGCAGTCTACTTGTATGAGAATCCATTAATATCTGCAGTCTACTTTTACGAGAATCCATTAATATCTGCAGTCTACTTTTATGAGAATCCATTAATATCTGCAGTCTACTTTTATGAGAATCCATTAATATCTGCAGTCTACTTTTATGAGAACCCATTAATATCTGCAGTCTACTTGTATGAGAATCCATTAATATCTGCAGTCTACTTGTATGAGAATCCATTAATATCTGCAGTCTACTTTTATGAGAATCCATTAAAATCTGCAGTCTACTTTTATGAGAATCCATTAATATCTGCAGTCTACTTTTATGAGAATCCATTAATATCTGCAGTTTACATAGATATGAATTGCATAATATTTGTCGTCTACTTTGATGGAATTCCCTTTATATTTGTAGTCCACTTAGATCGGAAGCCCTTATTTTCTTGCAGTCTGCTAAGATGGAAATCCTTTGGTATTTGCACTCTGCTCAGACGTGAATCACGTAACAAGTTAAGTCTACTTAGATGTGAATCCCGGTAAAATTGCACTCTACTTAGATGTGAATCTCTTTATTTTTGCAAATTTCTTAGATACAAATTCCGTAAGAATCACTGTTTACTTCTATCAGAATCTCCTAACATCTGCAGTCTACTGAGATACGAATCCCGTAACAATTGCAGTCTACAGAGATATGAATCCCGTAACAATTGCAGTCTACTGAGATATGATTCCTAAAACAATTGCATTCTACCGAGATATGAATCCCGTAACAATCGCAGTCTACCGAGATATGAATCCCGTAACAATCGCAGTCTACCGAGATATGAATCCCGTAACAATCACAGTCTACCGAGATATGAATCCCGTAACAATCGCAATCAACAGAGATATGAATCCCATAACAATTGCAGTCTACAGAGATATGAATCAGGTAACAATTGCAGTCTACCGAGATACGGATCAGGTAACAATTGCAGTCTACCGAGATATGAATCCCGTATCAATCGCAGTCTACCGAGATATGAATCCAGTAACAATTGCAGTCTATTTAGATGTGAATCCTTTAATATTAATCCTTTCTACACAGATAAAATAATACGTGAATATCAGTAAAACAAGTTTAACTTCATTAAAAAAGTGGTAATTTAAAGAAAGAGAAGGTTAAATATCATTATTGTAAATATGTTGTTTATTTTTCTTTTTTTTTTCTGATGGACATGTGTGTTGAGGCAAATCCTCAAACTACTAAAACATCACATACCAAGTAAGTGATAAATGAATTCAACCTTAGATGGAATGAAGTCTATTTATCTAAAAAATTAAAAATAAAATCAAACATAAGACCATCTGAATTTAATAAAATGCACTTTTGAAACTTTCACCTGAAAGATTGCGTTCAAGCAAGTGGAGTTTACATTAAACAGTAAGGCCAATGAATCATGTCTAGTTTACATTAAACATTAAGGCCAATGAATCAAGTCTAGTTTACATTAAACATTAAGGCCAATGAATCTTAGTCTAGTTTACATTAAACATTAAGGCCAATGAATCTTAGTCTAGTTTACATTAAACATTAAGGCCAATGAATCAAGTCTAGTTTACATTAAACATTAAGGCCAATGAATCAAGTCTAGTTTACATTAAACAGTAAGACCAATAAATCATGTCTATATTAGAAGTCACGATATAAGTATCACGACAGAATAAAATCGTCCTAGTGGAGAATCGTGTCTAATTATCATATGTATATCCTGAAATAATATTAACATTTACCCAGATGTATTCAAATCGTTTGAGCAGTTTTAAACACACACACACACACACACACACACACACACACACACACACACACACACACACACACACACACACATATATATATATATATATATATATATATATATATATATATATATATATATATATATATATATATATATATATATATATATATATATATATATATATATATGACGTATGATTCATTTCAAACATTCGCGCACATAGTTCGGGCTACTAAAGTCACCGTGAAGGATATTGTTGCAACGTTAAAATATCGCATCATATCTATCACTTACAAACTAGTCCACTTATCCACTCTTGCCAAAATGTTTATTTTGAAACTAAACAAGGTCACAGAAAACACAGAAAATCGATATTGAACTATTAAATAAAAAAATTAAATCATTTCTTTTTTTAGAGATACATGAGAAAACGGTTTAAAGAAACGGTCAACATATTCCAACTACTGAAGTAGTACTGAACAGACGTTGACCTTAACCGACCTCAAGGACATACAGTTTAACTCCATAACCAGCTTATTATCTCGTTCTCAGTATGTTTTCTCGCAGAAGAGTTTTAGCTAGAAGCTATCTCAGCCTCATGTGAGTATTTCCAAATCTCAATCTGGCAAACTTATAAGAATCAAATTTCAGAAAAGACAAGTCAGAAATCCTTATTTCTTCCTGCTTGCGCTTATTGCAAGAAGATAGGGCACGTTATTTCTGATTCTTACAAGTTAAATAATAAGAAACATAACAAGGATAGAGTTATTCCACATGGTCTTATTTCTAAGAGGTCAGTATATCATGGGAATTTGTTGGAAACAATATTTTGTTGGGTCGATCCCCATTGACATTTCATGATGGAGAAAAATGAACCATTGATCTCAAAATGTTCTATTTCATTCATTGTACTTCTGCCAATTATATCACTATAAAAATATTAAGAGACATTTGAACTGATCTGAGTCTTTCATCAAAAGATGATTTCCCTTTTTATGAAAAATCTTCTAGTTAAAGTATTTTCATTGATACAGTGCGGTGCAGTTTTGTGTTTGTTTCTCTCCACTATGTATATTTATCATCCACCTTAACTTCCAAACGTTGATCCTATTGAAAATGAAATCCCTCATTTACACACTGTTTATAAAGTTACTTGATTTATGGAATAAAGTGCAAGTTGAGAATGGTGTTGATCATGAAATTATTTCATTAGCCAACAAATTTTTTGGTCAGTCATTTCATATGGTCGCTTTTTTTCAAGCTATTGATCAAATAAAAATAGTTTTACCAAAGTGATCCTCTTTTTATACTTATTCTCTCATGTATAATCAGGGTGACAAACAATAATCGCTCTTTATCGAACAAGAACAAGACCATGAAGAGATTTGCACAGGTTCCAGCCTTTTAATGTTGAATAGGGTCCTTATGGAAAAATGGAGACCGACTGAGATACCCGTCGGTGACGTGTGGTCTTTGAGCTATCAAGTTTTTATTACCAAGTTATATAGAGAAGAAATTATTAGTCTAGCCCATGAAGCTCTGTTAATTGTTCATATAACGATTAGTAAGTTATATCACAAGATCTTGAATCATCGTTAATTGAAAGCTATGTTTCTAAATATTGTGTATGTTGACACATTTCTTAAATAGTTGGAAAACCGGATGAAAATATACCTACAGTTCAGTTTTACCTATTGCATTTGACGAACTATTTAGCGGAATAATGGTAATCTATGTAGATCCCTTACCTAAAACCAAGCCATTAGCTAATATATGTTGACCATAATGTTTGCGTCCAATCGTTCCAGAGGCAATACCTTTGAGAGATATTAGAACTAAAACCACAGTAAATGCGTTGACTTTCCGGCCTTTCCAAATCTGTGCAATCTGATTAAAAGCCAAATTCCATATCTTTTAAGTTTTCAGCAAGTTATGCATGAATTCGGCATCCAAAAGTTTAGACATTCTTCCTATCGTTCTAAAACTCAAGAGACGTTAGAAAGATTTCATCATCAGGCTTTGAAGAGTAAGTGGTGTTGTTCTGATACAGCAGGCCATTGGGACGAAAGTATTAACTTAATATTGTTTCAAGTTATGGAGTCAGTTAAAGAATCATTAGGTTTTAGTCCATTTGAGTTAAGTTTTGAGCTTGTTGTTCGTGGATCATTAAAAGTATCAAAAGAGAAACTTTTTATAATCGAGGATTCAGAGATTAGTCTTCTTGAACATGTTTCGATTTCAAGCATAAACATTAAAAGCTTGTGACGTTACAAGAAAGAAATAAGATTCTCTTTACTCAAAGGAAATTAAAATATGAAAGAACTTTTTAAGAAAATATTTTTCAGCCTGAGTGAATAATTGATGTCTGGCCCGTATCTCACAATCCTCTTGAGGCAAAGCATTATGGTCTTTAAGCAGGTGAAAAGAAAGCAATTAACTTAAATCTATCATTAACACCTCCTGCGCTAAAGGAGAACAAATTTGACATATAAATATGTTAAAAGAGTAAGTTGATAGAAATAGCCCTGTTTATCATTTAATCAATGAAATTTTATCCATACCATTCAGTTAGGACTTGGACAATGAATATAATCTAACTGCAGTTTTTTTTTTGTTTGTCTATTGTTCAAATGCGAAAATATTAAATAATCTGTTTGCAAAGTGACCATATGATCCAACATTAGGAAGTAAAATTTCCAATGACTATGAAATTATAGACCTTACACCTGTGAAACAGGATCATTACATGGTAAATGGCGTAGAGTAGGAATGTTTAAAAAAATAATATTTGCTGGAGAATGATATTATTGATCCAATTAAAAGTAACTGTAGATCAACATTTAATTTTGTGCCGAAACCCGATAGTACTTTCTGTATGAGCACTGACCATAGGAAAGTGAAGTATCGCCAAAAGCAGATTTATTGGCAAAGCGTAGAATGGGCGACTTCATTGACACATTGGAAATAAAAAGTTACAATGTCTGACTTATTGAAAGGATTTTGGCAAATTCCAAAATAACGACAAGAGCAAAATAAATTTCAAAATATGCAACTCTAGATGGACCTATCAATGTAAAGTGATACATTTTGTTATGAAAAGTTCTCCCTTAACATTTCAGCATTCAATTAATATGATCACATATGGTTTACATATCTGTAATGTGTTTATCGATGACGTCACCATCTTGACAAATACTTGGACACCAATTGGAGACCATTCAGAAATTCTTAGGTTGATTCAGCGAAGCAAATTTGATAAGAAAAAGTGAGTTTATTGTGCTTAAGTTACATTTTCAAGACACATACTGTAACATGGTTAAATCTGTAGAAGTTAAAGTCCCAGTAGCAGCAAGGAAGTGGGACACCATGGTCTACTATATTCCTGTTCCAGGGATGCGCAGACGGCAATAAAAAAGAGACGTGTCATATAAACATGTTTATACAAGACAGCCGCTGAGTCCCGCTTGGAGTCTCTCACATGCACATGAGCACGAATCGAAAAATCAGACAACATGATCAAGCTTGCAGTGCTATTGACTTTCCCATCACGCTTGTCATTTAGAAGAAGTACTGATCAGGATGTGACAGCATAAAATAACCTGGCTGGCGTTTACATCATTCAGTCTGGTAAGCACAGCTAGCTGACATTTATATCATTCAGTCTAGAAAGCACAGCTGAAGGTTTGATGTACCAATTTTGCGTGCCTGTAATCTCAAGGGGTATTATGCCAAAATATTGGAATGGCCTCAGCTAGTCATAGGTGAGCCTACCTTATGTCCCAATATGGAATAAAAATCATTTTACTGAGAGTGAGTACACTCAAAAGAAAATGAATTTCCTTACCACATCGGATTGTGCAGAGGGATGTATGACCCATTGTGACGGTGCTATCATCTTTATATATTATTTATTGTTATTATTGTGAACTGTTTACAACGAAAGTTCGAATCACGCCCAGGAAATTTGTTTCTACATTAATTGGGAGACGGTTGGGCTCAGGTATTTGCATATATGAATCGAAAGACAACTGAGCTTTACTATCTTCTATTGTAAAATCATTTTAAAAATTAATTTCATATAAACATGAAGGGTGTGTCAATATACACGACACTTTGATGAGCTATCACAACTCAAGGAAAGGTACACCCTTCTTCATCCAAATCCGATCGCAGGTGACAGAGTAAAAATGTTTTATAAGATGCAGCAACTAAATAACCACTGTTTGTGTACAATAACTACCGCGGAACCTACAGGATCAAAGAAGTTGACTCAACGATGCCTGTTTGTGTACACTAACTACCGCAGAACCTACAGGATCAAAGAAGTTGACTCATCGATGCCTGTTTGTGTACACTAACTACCGCGGAACCTACAGGACCAAAGAAGTTGACTCATCGATGCCTGTTTGTGTACACTAACTACCGCGGAACCTACAGGATCAAAGAAGTTGACTCATCGATGCCTGTTTGTGTACACTAACTACCGCGGAACCTACAGGACCAAAGAAGTTGACTCATCGATGCCTGTTTGTGTACACTAACTACCGCGGAACCTACAGGATCAAAGAAGTTGACTCATCGATGCCTGTTTGTGTACACTAACTACCGCGAGAACCTACAGGACCAAAGAAGTTGACTCATCGATGCCTGTTTGTGTACACTAACTACCGAGGAACCTACAGGATCAAAGAAGTTGACTCATCGATGCCTGTTTGTGTACACTAACTACCGCGGAACCTACAGGATCAAAGAAGTTGACTCATCGATGTCTGTTTGTGTACACTAACTACCGCGGAACTTACAGGATCAAAGAAGTTGACTCATCGATGCCTGTTTGTGTACACTAACTACCGCGGAACTTACAGGATCAAAGAAGTTGACTCATCGATGCCTATTTGTGTACACTAACTACCGCGGAACCTACAGGACCAAAGAAGTTGACTCATCGATGCATGTTTGTGTACACTAACTACCGCGGAACCTACAGGACCAAAGAAGTTGACTCATCAATGCCGGTTTGTGTACACTAACTACCGCGGAACCTACAGGACCAAAGAAGTTGACTCATCGATGCCTGTTTGTGTACACTAACTATCGCAGAACCTACAGGACCAAAGAAGTTGACTCATCGATGCATGTTTGTGTACACTAACTACCGCGGAACCTACAGGATCAAAGAACTTGACTTATCGATGCCTGTTTGTGTACACTAACTACCGCGGAACCTACAGGACCAAAGAAGTTGACTCATAGATGCCTGTTTGTGTACATTAACTACCGCGGAACCTACAGGACCAAAGAAGTTGACTCATGATGCCTGTTTGTGTACACTAACTACCGCGGAACCTACAGGATCAAAGAAGTTGACTCATCGATGCCTGTTTGTGTACACTAACTACCGCGGAACTTACAGCATCAAAGAAGTTGACTCATCGATGCCTGTTTGTGTACACTAACTACCGCGGAACCTACAGGACCAAAGAAGTTGACTCATCGATGCATGTTTGTGTACATTAACTACCGCGGAACCTACAGGATCAAAGAAGTTGACACATCGATGCCTGTTTGTGTACACTAACTATCGCAGAACCTACAGGACCAAAGAAGTTGACTCATCGATGCATGTTTGTGTACACTAACTACCGCGGAACCTACTGGATCAAAGAAGTTGACTCATCGATGCCTGTTTGTGTACACTAACTATCGCGGAACTTACAGGACCAAAGAAGTTGACTCATCGATGCATGTTTGTGTACACTATCCACCGCGGAACCTACAGGATCAAAGAAGTTGACTCATCGATGCCTGTTTGTATACACTAACTACCGCGGAACTTACAGGATCAAAGAAGTTGACTCATCGATGCCTGTTTGTGTACACTAACTACCGCGGAACCTACAGGACCAAAGAAGTTGACTCATCGATGCCTGTTTGTGTACACTAACTACCGCGGAACCTACAGGATCAAAGAAGTTGACTCATCGATGCCTGTTTGTGTACACTAACTACCGCGGAACTTACAGGACCAAAGAAGTTGACTCATCGATGCATGTTTGTGTACACTATCTACCGAGGAACCTACAGCATCAAAGAAGTTGACTCATCGATTCCTGTTTGTGTACACTAACTACCGCGGAACTTATAGCATCAAAGAAGTTGACTCATCGATGCCTGTTTGTGTACATTAACTACCGCGGAACCTACAGGACCAAAGAAGTTGATTCATCGATGCCTGTTTGTGTACACTAACTACCGCGGAACCTACAGGACCAAAGAAGTTGACTCATCGATGCCTGTCTGTGTATGCTAACTACCGCGGAACCTACAGGACCAAAGAAGTTGACTCATCGATGCCTGTTTGTGTACACTAACTACCGCGGAACCTACAGGACCAAAGAAGTTAACTTATCGATGCCTGTTTGTGTACACTAACTACCGCGAGAACCTACAGGATCAAAGAAGTTGACTCATCGATGCCTGTTTGTGTACACTAACTACCGCGAGAACCTACAGGACCAAAGAAGTTGACTCATGATGCCTGTTTGTGTACACTACCGCGAGAACCTACAGGATCAAAGAAGTTGACTCATCGATGCCTGTTTGTGTACACTAACTACCGCGGAACCTACAGGATCAAAGAAGTTGACTCATCGATGCCTGTTTGTGTACACTAACTACTGCGGAACCTACAGGATCAAAGAAGTTGACTCATCGATGCCTGTTTGTGTACACTAACTACCGCGAGAACCTACAGGATCAATGAAATTGACTCATCGATGCCTTTTTGTGTATACTAACTACCGCGAGAACCTACAGGATCAAGGAAGTTGACTCATCGATGCATGAGACTAACATTGACTGGGGATAGTTAGTTACACGTGCCTGCATTGTTGACGAAATTCAAACGGAAATGAAACAATTATTTGAGAAACGAGTAATAAGTCGACGACGTCTTAAATGCTGATAAAACTAGTGATCGAAAAAAAATTGGGACTATAGCATGAGTTTTATAGCAGATATGTACTGATAATAACAGTAAATATAACGTTTTCTTTTGCTTGATTATAACAAAATGATTATTTATTTATCTTTGACGTCCTTATTTTATGTTTTTGTGACTTAAAGCTATACAGTTCTGCTAATAAACTTCGCATTTATCTTTGGTCGGGATGGAGTCGTCAATGGCTTTCCGATACAATTATTTAATCCTAAATAAACAACTTAGTTGAAGTCGCAAGTGATTTACCGAATGGCGCCATAAACGTGCAAGGAAATACCACACCAAATTTCGGCATCGCTGTCGATTCAGAAACCATCGTTGTGACACTCGTAGTG
Organism: Potamilus streckersoni; assembly: GCA_016746295.1. Taxonomy (NCBI): domain Eukaryota; kingdom Metazoa; phylum Mollusca; class Bivalvia; order Unionida; family Unionidae; genus Potamilus; species Potamilus streckersoni. The sequence continues at coordinate 2,986,934 of JAEAOA010000845.1, read as the reverse complement.
GGTATTTACAATTATTCTATCAAGCCATGTAATTACTATCTTATGATTCACCGTTGATCCATTATTTATATTGCTAACACATGGGCGTGATTGAGAAGATTAATCGCCCTGGCAGTCTTTTTAATGACCGTGCAGTGATTTTAATCACCGTCGCTGTATATATTGTCTTAGAGATCAATCACTTCGTAGATCCACGCGCCGTACACATTTGTATCCATGACTCCACTCGCATATACCCACTGGCGGACTGCACTTGCTTCGTTGATGACATCGCTGGAACTGTTACCCAAATGTAAACTACCCACAAGGGCTTCAAATCGATCAACTTGTCTCATAACGTTACCGGGACTCCACTGTATCGCTAAGCCGATCCCCACTGTTTCGATGCAAGCGGCTTTGATTGTTTCTCTGATTTTTTAATACAAAGGAGCAAACAATCAATAAGACAATTTATTGCCCTAGAATACAAGAGTGAACATTTGAAAAGAACTTAAAGGGATGCGAACCATATTCCAAACAGACTAAAATGTTTTATCAGCAGTCCTAATGAAAATGGCTCTAATTAAATTCCTGTGGTATTTCAAATAGCAGCATAGACGGTGAAGAGACCACTTTGCTAGAGATCTTTTTTTGAACAAAAGTTCCTACGCTGCTGAAATATATTGTCGATGACGTTTAAGCCAAAAATGTCTCTAATTGGTCAGATTATTTTTCGATCTGTCTTTTATTGCCCTGGTCTTTCAGCGTTTCGTTATTCTCTCTCTCTCTCTCTCTCTCTCTCTCTCTCTCTCTCTCTCTCTCTCTCTCTCTCTCTCTCTCTCTCTGCTAACAATTAAAAATCAAGGACCAAAGATTTTATCCAACCTACACAATGCCCTGATCTAGGATCATGTAAAATAATCGTTATAAATACAAGTAGAACAGCTTGTGATTTTAATTTTTTTTTTATAAATTTTATTATTTTCATGTCCCTGAACACCAATTTAATAAATATTATGTAAATTAAAATTATCTACACCATTAAGCACAACTAAAATATTGCAGTTGTCTCTAATCACCTTAGGTATATGTGTGTATCTCTGAGTAAGATAAATCACATCAGTGTTTCTGTGACGGCCTCGAGAAATATCGGAGCAGGATTGGATTGATTGTCCAGCATCACATCATCATATATGACGAGATTATTAATGAATCCATCTAGCTCAGCTAAGCATTGAGCTTTATTAATATCGGTAATAAAACCAATGATATAATTTTTGTCTTCGTCCAATAATTTCTCAGTTTGACTAAAATCTTTAAGTACTTCGTAACATCATTGATCATCTATAGATGGCGCAACTAAATATAATTTATTCCACCTGAGCCATCGCATTATCAGATCAAGCAATAATTGTGTCTTACCAGATCCAGGTGGACCTATTATAATGATTCTGATAGAATTTGGTAACGCTGGATGGTGCCTTACTGGCTCTTGTGTTTGTGTCTCTGAAAAGACAATTATATCCATATAATAATGATATAAGCTTATACTGTGTTAGATGTAGAGCATCAACCCATACTGTTGGATTGACAACGATATCGCCAAAAAAATTAGAGACGCGCACTTAAGGCATATGTGTGAAATGCGGTACAATCAAATACAATTTAGTTCTGTGTCGCAAATAACTGGTGGTTGTGACTTCGCTGATTCATTAGGGAAATTGCAATGAGCTCCATGGGTTAATACCCTGGTGAGAAACACCTTTCGGGATATAATTATTGTGGTTCTGGAACTCTTCTCTATATCAGAATTGATAATCAAGATCAAGCAAAACCTGGAGAGATTCAAATAAATGCGATTGATCAAGAGTATAGAATTTATGATGTCGCGTATTTAAAAAAAAGTTTTTCAACAATGGCACCTAACAGATTTAAAGTTGATTCATGCGTCAAATTATATACCTAATAAATCTCTAAGAGAGAACATTACTCGTTTATTTTTATTAAACTCTGCTATGAAAGGTAAAATAAAGCTAGGGGCTGGTAATTAATCAACTGATTATTATAATGGAACCTGTTTATTATTCTCTGAGAGATTATTGGAGAGGTAAAGCAGCGATTAGCAAGCTTGCTGCCTCAGCAAAAGTTTCAAGTGATGATGCTGTGTCTTCCACCTAAAAAATTTCAAAACGCACATTTCGACAACAGCATTTCTTATAAAGTTTATCAAGCGGATAACTTCTTACCACACGAAACCATTAAATTTTGCATACTTCAATACACATAAAAATACGCGTTAACTGTCGTTGACGTTGCGAGTAGATATTAAGAAGTGGAACCATTATCAACACAAAACTGCATCTGATGTTGCATCTGCGTTGGAACGAATTTATCAGCGAGGATCCGGACAACAAGGTAGTCTACGATGACGACAACTATTGCAGGTTGATGATGGCAGGGAATTTCATGGTGCAGTATCATCGTTAATGAACAAGCACAACGTTAAAATCAGACGAGGGCACACGAAAATTCATCGTGATCATGCAATCGTTGAACGGTTTAATTGAACACTTACTGAGTGTTTTTTCGGGTATCAGTATGCAAAGGAAATATCCGCTGACTTTTTAACCAAGGCTAGATCTCGTGAATGGGTTGCAAGATTACCAAGGGTGATAGCTGCAATGAATAAGGAAATTACTTGTGCAACTTATATGAAACATTCTAAATGCGATCACAAAAAATATATCCTCCCAAAAAACGCGAATCTTCTTCTTAGCCAGTACTAGATTATGTTAACGTAAGATATTTAAACGAACATGGCGAACTTGAAGGAGGCAGAAAAAGAGCAACTGATCCTATTTTGATTGTGACTACACACAAATTTTCCAGCGTGGTAAGGTCCACAGGTAGAACTTCAATATACAGATTAGATTTAACTGCTCCTCAACGTTGGTTTGTATGCGAACAATTACAAATAATTCCTGCGGATACATAACTACATTAAAGACAGGTCAGCATCCTATTTTCGTGTGTATGATCCAGACTAGTATTAATTATATCAACGTTAAATTGTCTTGGATTACTATTCGAATACTGCCACAACATTGTTGCGTTACAACGTGCGCAATGATTATTTTGTTGTGTTAGCGTTATATTAAATTCAGCATCTATATCAAAATCGCGATTAATTTTTGTTACATTGCTTATAGATAGCTAATTGTTATTGATATCAAATTTGTTAGTGATTTCTTCGGTTATTATATACAATTATATACAATCCACGATAACCTGCTTCAGCTGAGATATTCTTCTGACTCAAGCAACTGCGAGATAAACTAACTTAGACCACTCAATACTATCATCGACGATCAAAATACTAGTATCAGTAATGGTTACTCCCTGTGACGAATCAATCGTTATAGCGTCTCCTAACGTCCAGGGAGATTTATACCTGCTTAACGCGCTCTCAACAACATCAACAACGACTAAAACAATATCATTTGACACGAGAGTTTGTATTCCACCATCAGGAATCTCAACATCAACATTTGGTTTTCTAGTACCTCCTGGGCGATAACACTAAGGTACAAATAGGTTTAAAAATTTTTCCTAATGGAATGTAAATAATTCCTTTTGCAGCTCATCACAAACTATTTGTCTCCTTCTAACTATCAAATCATCAGCTCTCCATGAAGTCCAAAAATCATTCATAGACGTTTCTGGAGTTAATTTACACAATATTTTATATTATTTTATCTGGCGGTACTCTTATTAACGTTTTAAACTCGTTCAGTGATTTATTATTAGCTCCATGATCACCAGTTAATTGATCGTAATAATCCACAAATATTTTCAGCCACTAATGTGGAGACGATCCAGTAAAGGGTGCTGTTTGACCATTATCGACACATCTTACCAAAGCAGTATTCTATACTAACAGCCAGTCAAGAAATATTTTTAATACCTTTAGCAACACCGTTAATTTCTCGTCCCATATAATAGTTTTAGGAATGTAATTTTCGCCCATTCGTGATCGAGTCCATGTATCTCCGCACCATCAGAAGAAACTATATGTACGTGATTTTACTCCTCGTTCTTTAATTTCCCTATGGGACCACAACCGTGTATAGGGTGTGGTATTGGAGTCAGAGGAAGACTCACATGTTTGGGCAATGCAATGGTAAGAAAATTCAGAGTTAAAAAGATATTACGCTAAAAAATATCACACCTTAGTTGAATCTCCGATAAAAAGGGAAAAAGATTGGTTGGATTTTCAAAATAATGATTTAAACAAATGGGCACTAGTATATAAATGGAGCAAAATGCGATTTTTAGCATCCAATCATCACCAATTATGAAACAGCAAATGATGGCGCTATTAGGAACTTCAGACAGAAAAAAACAGTCGGTAGTATTACTGAATATTTTTATTTTGTAATTTATAACAATAAAAATAAAAAGTATTTATCACATAGATTTGTATTCGAATATTGTTTTGGACTAATCAAAGATGGGTATATAATTGATCACATCAATGACGATAAACATGATAACTCACTTGCTGATCTACGAATTATCACGCGAAGTCAAATTATTCTTTCTGATCAAAAGTATTTTTTAGCTATTTTGTAATTCCAGGGATTAGTAATTTGAAAAACAAAATAATTCTACCAAATCAAATACTGAACAGAACAGTAAGACTGATTGTGACTCAAGACTCTACAGCTCGAAATAATGATTTAGAGAAAAACAAGATTACATATAAAAAACTGAGACGCAAAAAAAGCAAGGATGGACTAACGTTAATTTTCAGAACAATCAAGGCTTTAATTAGAGAAGGCCTGTTACAATCAAGGCTACAATTTGATAAGGCATGTTACTATCAAGGCTATAATTAGAGAAGGCCTGTTACTATCAAAGCATGGCAACATAATGCCCTTCATTCAGACTAAAATAAATATTTAATACACACTCTAATACAAACATTAACTATGCATTTTGTGTTTCTCAAAATAAAACATCAGTGTCTCTAGTTAGTAACAAAATGAACTCGATATTGCGCAATGTCAGATCCAAAATACATTTATTCACTGCGTATAATGAATTCAAATATATTTATATAGTAACCACATCAGACCTTGTCTCCTATTCGTTTGATCATTTCGCTTCAGTAAATATTTACCTCTGGTCACTCTCACTCGGCAGCGTTGTCAAACATGTTTGGGCACGCATCCTCGTTAAAAATTATTACCACTGTTTGTACTTATAATTGATATTCTGGCAGTTCTTCATGCGCATATTTGTCAGCGATTTCGCCGATTTTTTGGGAAACATTTTGTACTTCGTTAATAAACTGCTACCTTATTGGAATACTAGTATTCTAATAATATACCCATAGATTAATCTTGTCTAAGATGCAAGGGTTACAAGGACATATGTAGACGCAAAACGTGGTCATGTTGAGAAATAACAAGCGAGGAACCACATGGGTGCGTGAGACGTGGCACGAAGTGATCCACGATAGCGATATTGCATCATCTTTGGGTATCGCCGTGGGCGAAATACCCAGAAGATAAACATTTACCTGGGTATAATTACTGTAGCCATGGGACTTAATTGGATATCCAACTAGATTCGCGCACGTTCATGTCAATGGTGAGAATGCAGTCAACACTATAGACCACATGTTGCTGACACGACCTGGCATAATATAATCGTGATTTGACTCGGCCACGTATAGATGCTTGTGAGTTAATTGGCACATTAAATAACAATAGTATTTTGAATACTAGCATTTGTAATACTTTCATTCTAGCAATGGAATCGATTTATTACAACAGCAGTGGTTATTGAAAGGCACTTTCAGCAAATTAGCGAGTGCTTCTCGCGTTGATCAAAAAGTTGCTCCCACTGATTGGCTGTAGCAACAAACATTATGACAAATATTTACCAGCACCAAAATATTCATGCGAGAGGTTTGACGTTAGAACACCCAATGAAATTCACCAGGCTGATATTTTGTTTGTGACACACAATGGTAAATCTAAAAACGAGGTGACCATCGTTGATATATCCAGTCGCTTTAAGGAACTTAAATCGCTGATATTGAAAGCGGCCACCAAGGTCGACGGAGCATTAGAGGGAGTACACACATTATATAAAGCATTGATAACCTCAGGTGAGTATTCTAAAGAGATTCCCCATCTTTGTTCCAGATTTTATTTCCAAGTTTAACACGGGTCCTAGAAATGTATCTACTGGTCAGAACTTACAGATATTATATTAATGTCATTTTATACATCTTTTACAAAATGCCCTTATCTTCGAAGAGTTGGTGTGGGATTTTATAAATAGACAAGATGTTTTCTCATTATGTTTAATAGGGTCTTGTATGGTATAGGTATGTTTGGATATTATGTTAATGTCCTTTTATGGGGTGTTGTATGGTATAGGTATGTTTGGATATTATGTTAATGTCATTTTATGGGGTGTTGTATGACAAAATCTATCTCAGCCAGATCGTTGACAAATCTAAATTTTAAACGTTGACAGCCTGTGGATGCCCCGAAATCTACTTCAGCCAGATCGTTGACAAATCCATTTGATAACGTTGACAGCCTGTGGATGCCCCGAAATCTACTTCAGCCAGATCGTTGACAAATCCATTTGATAACGTTGACAGCCTGTGGATGCCCCGAAATCTACTTCAGCCGGATCGTTGACAAATACATTTTTAAATGTTGACAGCCTGTTGATGCCCATGCGGTACATGTGCCTACTATTCTCCGTTCCATGTTGACGGAAATATCACTGCCAGAACCAACTAGAATTATAGCCAATATGACACATTGAATACACTAGTGGTGTTACACATTACGTAATACTGGATTTATAAATTTCGCAAATCAGTTTATGTGGAAATGACCAGTCTTTTTTACATTTTATTCCTCAACAAAAACGTCCCTAATGCTTTGACACTCGCAGAGTTGCCAATATATCTAGTTTGTAGCTTAGAATTATAGATTTTTTTTTTTACCAGAAATAAATAGTTGTTGCAGATCAGACGCTGGATTTTCTGCTCGCATAAATTTATTTCATTATTCAAAAAGCTGATTAGTTTGAAAATGTAAAAATATACACATAGTTGGTATTCCTTCGATAAAATAGAAGGTTTATATTTGTACATTCAGAATCTACCCCCTGAGCTGCAAGAATACATTAACATGTACATTTGTACGTACCAATTTAGGCATGCGTGTTGGTTGCACATTTATTGCCTAGAGGAAGAAAATTTGACTTTCTATATGACATAGATGTTTAAAACAGTGGGTTTTGAATGCTCCAAACGAACTTACTAGTTTGTAAATGTTAAATGGTCAGAAAACATTCATGTAAATAGACAGTGTATAAGATCACATTCATACTCTAGCTCCTGAATTGCATGAGTTTGTACAACTACTTTGCATAGATACAAGTAAATTCCAAAGAAGAATTTGTATCTAAAACTGCATAGACGTTTGAATGGCTTGTATCTTAACGACACGGAAATACTGCTTACATAAACAGACATTGATTATATGCAAATATCTTATATGACTTGACATAACAGGAGTCTTCTGTCTTTATTGTTGCATCAAAACTCCATGGAAGAAAGTCAGTGATATTGTTCAAGACTTGGCGCATTTTCAAGAACTGTTAAAATAACTGATTCCACTAAAAGAAAAGATTCCTTTAAATGTTTGGACTCCATATCATATTTGTTTGCGTATATAATTGCATGCAGTTGTTTGCCATTATATTCTTCGTGGCAATTGTATTAACAGTATGTACAAAGGAAGGACTAACATTGAAACGTTTCAATTAAACGGAAAAAAAATGCAAACTACCAGAGCAAATTTTCTCAAAGTCACATTTTGGCAGCTGGAAGGTGAAAAGAAAACATTATTGACTAATTGTCCTTTCATACGCATGTATGAGTTTTTCTTCGTCGTGATTATAATAGGTATTCCAATATGTACATAGAAGAGGGTCGGGAGTTGTTTTGGGAATTTGTATGGGGTGTTGGATGGTATATTTGAATAGCATATTTGTATTATTTAACTTCGTTTCTTTACACACTATACTCATATCATGATAGTTCATATGAGCTTTTTATTTTAGGAACTAAACAACACGTTTTTAGATTATGTGTATGGCTTGTTGGATGGCATATACATATTTAATTAGTATGTTTGTGTTATTATGGCTCTATTTTACACAATGACCCTATCTTCTCATATTTGGTGTGGGATTTTAGACATGAGGTAAGGCGAGTTTGAATTGAGTATATTGATTGTTGGATGGTGCAGTTACGTTTGGATATCATGTTAATGTCATTTTATGGGGTGTTGTATGGTATAGGTATGTTTGGATATTATATTATTGTCATTTTATCTCCATCTTTTACACAATGCCCTTATCTTCGAAGAGTTGATGTGGGATTTTAGAAATAGACAAGATGTTTTTTTCATTATGTTTAATAGAGTCTTGTATGGTATAGGTATGTTTGGATATTATGTTAATGTCATTTTATGGGGTGTTGTATGGTATAGGTATGTTTGGATATTATATTAATGTCATTTTATGGGGTGGTGTATGGTATAGGTATGTTTGGATATTATGTTAATGTCATTTATGGGGTGTTGTATGGTATAGGTATGTTTGGATATTATGTTAATGTCATTTTAGGGGGTGTTCTATGGTATAGGTATGTTTGGATATTATGTTAATGTCATTTTATGGGGTGTTGTATGGTATAGGTATGTCCGGATATTATGTTAATGTCATTTTATGGATTGTTGTATGGTATAGGTATGTTTGGATATAATATTGGCCATTTCATATTCTTTGTTTTCATCCTAATCTTTGTTTTGTAAGAAAACTGAACTTGGAAGTTTCTTATTATCATCATGATGGAATACTATACTTACACTATCCATGATGTAATAACAACTTTGATGTGATGGATGATTATTCAATGTGCTTTTGTGAAGAAAAGTGTCAGCGGGCTTTAATGAAGGTAAACTCTTCTGATATTGGTAATAATAACACCATTTCCTGTAGATGAGTAGCTTTCATCAATCGTTAGGTCGCCATGAAACGTAGATTGAAAACACAAAATTAATTTGATTGAACTGCTGCCTTACGCCGTATAAAGCATTAATCAGGCTTGGTTTGCATGGGATTGATTCATAAACAAATTATGTGATTTTTGTCTAATGACGGCGATCAGCATATACATATAAGTCGATGGACTACTACCTAGCATATACATATACAAATACGCCGATGCACTACTACCTAGCATATACATATAAGTCGATGGACTACTACCTAGCATATACATATAAGTCCACGGACTACTACCTAGCATATATATATATATATATATATATATATATATATATATATATATATATATATATATATATATATATATATATATATAAAGTCGATGGACTACTACCTAGCATATACATATAAGCCGATAGACCATCAGCAATCTTAATAATATTCATATATGTCGATGGACAATCACCTAACATATACATACACGTCGACCGACTATATATATATATATATATATATATATATATATATATATATATATATATATATATATATATATATATATATATATATATATATATATATACTTAAGTCGATGAACCATCAGCAAGCGAAAACATGTACATAAAAGCTGATGGACTATAAGATAGCATATACATGTACATATGAGTCGATGGACTATCAGCAAATAAAATAATATACATATATGTTGATGCACCATCAGCAAGCATAATAATATACATGTAAATCAATGGACTCTCAGCTAGCATATACATGTACATATAAGTCGATGGACTATCAGCTAGCATATACATGTACATATAAGTTGATAAACAATCATATAGCATATATATATATATATATATATATATATATATATATATATATATATATATATATATATATATATATATATATATATATATATATATATATATATATATATATATATATACGTCGACCGACAATCAACAAGTATGTACATAAAAAGCCTATGTCTACTGGCCATCAGCAAGTACGCATTTGCCTTCGGTAAGTATGTACATATGCATTTAAGTCAAATTGACATCAGGGATGTATACATACATACATACATACATACATACACACACACACACACATATATATATATATATATATATATATATATATATATATATATATATATATATATATATATATAAATAAGTTGATTTGTCAGCAGGGATGCATACATATGCAGTTAAATCAATTGGTCATCAAGCGTGTATAAATTTGACCATCATCATGTTTGTACATCGTAAGCTTAAGTTTACTGACCATCAGCAAGTATGTAATTATACATTTAAATTGATTGGCATCAATAAGTAAATTCAGATATATTAGGTCATTTGGACATGAGCAAGTGTATTGTTAAGCATTTAGGTCGATCGGCCATTATCAAGTATATACGCATGAATTTAAGTCGACGGACCATCAACAAGAATATACCTTTACAACTAAGTCGATGGACTATCAGCAAGTATATACATATACATTAGTCGATGTTCATGAGAAAGTAAGTAAAATACATTTAAGTCTGTTTTTCATCAGTATGTATATACGTATAAATTAGTCGATGTTCATGAGAAAGTAAGTAAATTGCATTTAAGTATGTTTTTCATCAGTAAGTATATGCGTATAAATTAGTCGATGTTCATGAGAAAGTAAGTAAATTACATTTAAGTCTGTTTTTCATCAGTATGTATATACGTATAAATTAGTCGATGTTCATGAGAAAGTAAGTAAATTACATTTAAGTATGTTTTTCATCAGTAAGTATATGCGTATAAATTAGTCGATGTTCATGAGAAAGTAAGTAAATTATATTTATGTCTATTTTTCATTAGTATGTATATACGTATACATTAGTCGATGTTCATGAGAAAGTAAGTAAATTACATTTAAGTCTATTTTTCATCAAATATGTATATACGTATACATTAGTCGATGTTCATGAGAAAGTATGTAAATTACATTTAAGTCTGTTTTTCATCAGTAAGTATATACGTATACATTAGTCGATGTTCATGAGAAAGTAAGTAAAATACATTTAAGTCTGTTTTTCATCAGTAAGTATATGCGTATAAATTAGTCGATGTTCATGAGAAAGTAAGTAAATTACATTTAAGTGTTTTTCATCAATATGTATATACGTATACATTAGTCGATGTTCATGAGAAAGTATGTAAATTGCATTTAAGTCTGTTTTTCATCAGTAAGTATATACGTATAAATTAGTCGATGTTCATGAGAAAGTAAGTAAATTACATTTAAGTCTATTTTTCATCTGTAAGTACATACTTATACATTAGTCGATGTTCATGAGAAAGAAAGTAAATTACATTTAAGTCTGTTTTTCTTCAGTAAGTATATACGTATACATTAGTCGATGTTCATGAGAAAGTAAGTAAGTTACATTTAATTCTGTTTTTCATCAGTATGTATATATGTATACATTAGTCGATGTTCATGAGAAAGTAAGTAAATTTAAGTCTGTTTTTCATCAGTAAGTATATACATATACATTAGTCGATGTTCATGAGAAAGTAAGCAAATTACATTTAAGTCTGTTTTTCATCAGTAAGTATATACATATACATTTAGAGGTGCTACTGATGCAAACTACGCATTCGATAAATACAAAATTATATTGCTACGTATATGTGATTAAACTGTTTGTATGTAAGGTTTAAAATTCCTTTTATTTAATTTGTGTTTCATTGTATTTAACTCCAATTAATATTTGTTTAGGATTCGGGATTATATTGCTATCAGTGAAATATATTTTAGCACAAAGTTTGTTTATTCAAGACCAAGATGTAATACGTGAGAATTAACATTTAGTTCGTCTTAACCTGGTAACAATATCAACAAGAACTTAAAATGATTGGTCCGTATTACGGACATACTTTCTTCACGTGATCACTATTTGCAAAAAACCTTAATTATCATTCGTTTTTATGTGGAGTGGCATTGGCCTATGTGCGAATATTAGCGTAGTAAGAGCCACATGACCAATCTCGCGAGACGTGAAATGAAGTTTGGGGTTCTAAATATGCATTCTATATATTTTTTTTTCGGACAGAGTCATTCAAACCCTGAAGGAACAAGGTATTCTACGTTTAAGTTGTTGCCAGAATATTTTATTCTTCGTCTGATTTTTGGATTTAATTATTTCTTCCCCTGTAAGCTCAACATGTTGACTTTTCTATACAAAAAATTCTGAAAGATATTCATAGAAGTTTATTCTGTAATTATTCGGGAACAATGACTGTGATTAAGCAGTGGAATTATTATTATTCGTACAGTGGACCACATCTGACGTCATCGCGTTCCATATTAGTAGGTTTTCGGGACTCGAACCAGGATTTTTGTAGGACTATTTAGTGATAGGACTTTTGCTTTCATTCTTAGGCTCACATCTTGGAATATATTCACAGGCTGTAAGTCATATTTACCAATTTTGCATTGCTGTCTAGGGAAATAAATTATATTTTAAAAATATACAAAGCTTGATGGCTTTCACTTGTTTCTATGTTACCAAGTACAAAACCGTGTCACATAACAGTATACTAATAAATAAATATTGCAAGAGCAGATACGTAAAGAAATGCTGACTGACTGTTTTATTATTCAAACGAAAATCAAACACTCTGATACTAATATGTTTTAATCTCTATACTTTGAACTATTTACATTTTTTCAAATCTGATATCTCGACGTGGCAAAACCCCCCATATTTGCTTATAACTTGTCCATAGTTTTGGCTAGGTCTATGACACCTAATAAAATGAAATATACTGGGACAGTGATTTTTCTGTACTCAAAGTTCTTCAATCTGTCTTCCCTGATAACATTTACTTTGCCTCCAATAGACCAATAGTTAAAGCAACCCCTTCTCTGCTGTATGCTTTTAAAATACGTTTTGAAGACAAATATCCTACACCACAGCTCATCTATGGAAAACTAGGATTACAGGTATTCACTAATTGAAACTGTCCTCTGTATGTACCGTACTAAATAACCGACATGTGCATACATGTAATTTATGTATAAACTCTGTTCCGAAAGGTCAGACAGGAGTTATGTCGTATACAAAGAGAAAAACAAATTGAAGATGTCCTTCGAGGACAAGATACATATATCATGTTTTCCGTGCACTCTGTATCATTTTAAACGGAACGTTCAAGTAAAATAATCTCATTTTCAGCAGATAACCTTGGAAAAGCTGTTGCAGTATTGTGGAGACTCGTGTAGAGTTTAAGACGTTCATTCACTTTTTCCTCTTCCTTGACTAAAATCTTGGGTTCTTATTCGAATAATTCCTTTTTTTTATTTGAAAACCAGAGACATATCATTTACATCAGTTCTCCTTATTGCTTGAAAGTCTGATATGTTTCATAGCAACACTTTTCCTCTTATTTTTTTGAATACCTAATATATTTTATTTCAATAATTTTCTGTCTTGCTGAAGGTCAGAGATATTTGTTTACAACAATTCTGCTCTATTTTGTATGAAAGTCACGGATTTTTCATTCAAAAATTGCAATTTTGCTCTTTCCTGTCAGACATTTATGAGTTGTGTTCTTATGTATAGAAACAGTATAAGTTTTTTTTCTGACAAATAATGGAAGTGGTGTTTGGAAAACAAGGAATCTTTGTTTGGAAAACAGGATAGACTCATCTACGTAGGGTACAAGCCACAGACTTGTCATATGCAATACTTGATGGATTCGTGAATACTAGATGTCTCACTGAAAGAAAAAAAAATGATGTGCTCGTAACATACGGGCATTCTTTATAGGAAAATATTATCGCCTAGCATCTCTTGTAATAATATTACAACCGTAAATTCAAGCACTTGCACAACTTAAAACTATAAAAGGAGAACCAAATTAATATGAAGCTTAAAGTAAAGAAAATATTTGATATTAAAAAAATACCTGTAAAACTCGGTTATTCAAAAACAAAGCAAGAATGGACCAAGCTTTCAACAACTATATTTTCAGAAGAGAATGCTCATATATAAGTTAGGTGATAGAAAATCATCCCTTCGAAGGTTTTCCCAGCTCTGCAACCAACATCGAGTAAATCGGACAATGAAGGTCAATATCCGAAGATAAAGGTCGATAACCAAAGATAAATGCCAATATCTGAAGATTATAATCAATAACTAAAGATGAATGTCGATAGGTAAAATATTTTGGTTGATTGTTACCGGAAGATAACAAGAAAATGATCAAGAATAAAGATTGCAGAGCTAATTTTGAAAGGATTTTAAAGTTATTGATACATAAGTGTTGAACCTCGTTGGTTTTATTAGTTCTTTCTGGACATGGAAGTAAAGTTTCTAATCTAAGAACACAACGAGAAACCAGACTGAGTCCCATTATTCCAGTGAGATACTAAACTAAATAAACAGGTAACGACGATAGGTGCAGCCTCACACGAGATGAAATTTTAGATCGAACTATGCGAGTGATTTCGAAGCTGACATGAACGATACTAGACCAATGCTCCCGTGTCTACTCCAATTTTAAGAGAATTTACCCTAAAAGAAATTCGTTTGGTAGTTCTAGAAAAGAACCTTCTAGAGAAGACAAACACGCACTTCCATAAAATTTAAAACTACAACTTAAACATACACGGTCAATTTCAAGAGGTCATGTCCAAAAGGACGCCTCAGAAAGTTTAATGTCTTCACCGATTTGTGGAATTTCCTAGATAGATTTAACGAAACAACAACGCCATGTTCAATAAAGATGATCCTTTGTAGGCTGTACATTCATCCGGACAGTGTACAATTATCCATCTGGATCGGTTTACCACACCATATGAATTGACACCGTATAAAGCCACCTGGATCGCTTTATCACACCATATGAATTGACACCGTATAAAGCCAAAATTAATTCAACAAATACAAAGTTATATTGGTAGGCGACATTCGCACCACAAAACCAAAAGTCTTTCAAAATTAATACTCAATGATATCGTGGTAGCACGAAAGTAGTCCGACAAGAAGGAAACCTTAGAATTGAAAAGCATCGGAAAAGCAGTATAAAATGAAACAAAGTCCATGAACGAAAAGAAGTAGAGCTTGGCATTCCTGAAATACATAGACTTCATAACTTATTGACACTAAGCTACACTTTGAAAGTGCACCCAGAAGTGGTTCCCGGACCTCTGGTGTTTCGAGGGCCATAAATGCACGTCTATCATTATCAAGATGATTTCGATGCCATTACAAGTTTCGCCAGATTTAGCGATACAAGTAATCTTGTGAGAAATGTCACCAAAGGTTTTAAAGTACGACCCAAAACATTGATTGCGGAGATAGAAGCCAGAGTTATATTTCGTCAAAACCTGTATTTTCGAAGGAAAGGGAGTAATTAATTATTCTTCTTGTACTGTTGTAGTACTAAGCGTTATAAACAACATCTCATAACACAAAATGGAAAAGTGCTTGGTTTTTCCCTGCCTGTGAACATATCTCACAAATAATGCCAAGCCACAAATTTATCCCTTAAAGAACGGATGACGTTTTTGTTACCAAAATGTAGACTTGATCATCGTTGCTATATTCAAAAATACAACCCTAAGGCGGAGAAAGGTGTCAAAAATAAGGAATAGACACAAACTGGATTTCATATTTTTATTACGCATGTACGCAAGAGACTGGTATTTATATTTCTAATTTCTCCATAATTCATCCGGCTTGCGAAACGTGCATCCAATAACTTCGACTTTCCCAATTGTAGCAAGATTCCAATCTCACAATTTTTCCCAATCAATCTTATTCCCTATTGATGACACTTGAAACGAGGAGAACATACAACGTTACGTAGAACGTCACCATTATGCTGTTGTGCTGACCTACAATTTCTCTAAACATGATGTGCAAAATATTCTGAAATATTATCTAGAACTAGGCACTAATGCTACCAATTCATTATGAACGAAGCCAAAAATCATCAAAGTGCAACATGAAAGTGAGGTTTGCACAGTTTAAAGATTCCATGAGTTAATTGGCAATGCCTTTAAGTTGAATGCTTTTACCATTTGAATGACACAATGGCCAAGGGGTATTTGGTACAATTGTTCAGTACCGAAGCCAATCAAAACAATGTTCTCCGATGCCCTGACGCTCATTACTACAACACCGACAATACGTACACCATGCGATGGAAAGCCTTCTTCGTTTTGTTCCACACTTACTCTTCCAACCCCTTCGACTTTCAGGAGAAATATTAAAACATTGGTGACCTGGACATTATACACCGAAGGTGGGACATTACTGCAGTATTTTATGGAGCACGGAGAGCGTGTTCATATGTGTAACGCGATAAATTCATGTCGTAGAACACACAAGCCATAATACCCTCTCAAACATAGCAGTTCATCAACTGTCGATACTTTGCCAAAGCTCTACGTTAATTGCAGTTCTGCACGAAAGAGAAGAGAAATGGATTCAATATACCTAAAGCGGGGTCGAAAAGAAAATTGGAAGTTATTCGGTGGATAGCTGAGATTAAAAATACCTCAAGATCATCTGCGAACATCATGGAAGCAAATTTCACGATGTCCTTCCTGTTAAAGGGAATATGCATAAAAAGTTCCTTCACTGAAGACTTGTACGAGAAAATGTACCAACGACACCTGAAGTTTGAACACCAAATGAATCGAGGAGTAGTAGAAATTCTGTATCACGTGTACAATCGACGCTCAAAAACCAGTCCCGAGCTTAGCGGCATTGTTTAAAGTTACGACGTGGTGTGGGGGTCAGGAGAAGAAAGCTTTTCGTGTTAGATGCACTTGGGAAGACTAATAATTTTTGTTCCTTTTGACTTAGCATTATTTCGTTCCCGTCACTGTTTTAATTTAGTGTGTATCTATGCCATGGTAAGAGGGTCATTATTCTTTTTTAATATCTACATTGTTTATATTTCAGATTTGCCCTCTTTTTCCTATCTTATTTATAAATTCTAGGATGTCATTATATGTCCTCCTTAACCTTTTGTTTTTGGCCTCATATAACTCCTTAACCGCTCCGGTGGCCTAGTGGTTAGAGTGTCCACCTAGGATGCGGGGGACGGGTCGCGAGTTTGACAGCTGCCTTGCTTAGTGCTCAGCATTAAGAAGCTAGTGTTAGGACTGGTCGTCCTGGTGTCAGGATAATGTGACTGGGTGGCACATTACGCTTCAAGTCTATGGTAGAAGTCAGTACATATTGCCACACTGCAGACATCGTAGCGATAAAACTGAATATTTTTTCAGCTATGTTATGAATCCACATCACACACACACACACACACACACACACACACACACACACACACCTAATTCCGGGTATGTGCTACGTTCTTCTATGTTTGTTCTGCTTGGCTTGTTGATCTGCCTTTTGTATGTCGTAGTGAGAGCAGATGTTTGTCACATGTTCGAGTGTTTCCGGAGTCGGGCAGTGAGGGATGTTTGTGTTTGTCCTGCACATCCTGCAAATAGGGTTCTACCTATCCCTATCTTATTACAGTTGTATCGTTTGTAAGTCGGGTACTTTTTGTAATTACTTCATTTTCTCTATCCATGCAAATTCTACTTTTTATCGGTCAGCCCTATTTGTTTGAGTATTCATCTTGCGTAGTTTATCATATTGAGTCTACTATTTGACTGGTTGAATGCAAAGGATTGATGGACACTGTACGAGTTACTCAGAATTATTGATTTTGGTATTGCATTTACTTTGATGAGGGTCAGCGCTCACATTATAACCATTAATTCCACAGTTTATATGGCACATGTGTCTGGCAGTCTTTATCCAAATGCAATACGTGATTGGGGATAACGATATTTGTGGCCGTTTAATTTTGGATTTTTTATATTTTAGACCAGTCTGTGTAGATTTTGATGTAGCCTCGTACTTGTTTTCTATGTAATTGAGAGCTATTGTCTTAGGTTTAAAGGTTTGTTTTGTTAACTTCCCAGTTCTCGGAGTTTGAAATTTGGGGCGTTGGGTAGTTTGATCGGGGTAAGATAAGGTCTTGATAGTGGGATTTTGTTTCTGGTTTGATGTCCGGGATTTATAAATCCCTTCTAATATCGGCTATTATTTTTTCCGCAAGGTATTTTATTTTTCATTTCTTTGCAGAATAGTTTGTTGCACTTTACAAGGGCCTTGAGTGCCAGGTGGTTATTGTCATGAACTGAAAATAGTAAAGCACTGAAAAACCATTTATATTCTATTTTTTTATTGTTTTAGTGTGAGTTCTCAATTTGTATTTGAACTTCTTGTGTTGGTGTGCCGTTAAGTACTCAATAACACGCGCAGATTGGACTGTCTATTGTCCGGAGTCATGTAGAGGTTGCTAATCTATAGACTTGACAACCGTAGTCATGTTTGGCCCTTCTTAGAGCTCTGTAGAGGCTTACAAGTGTCCCTTGGTCAACTCCCCAGTTGGTGTCTCTGAGGTTGCGGAAAAATGTTGATATCCTGACTGTACCGTTTATCAAGGTCTTTTATGTGCTCACGAGAGTTCTCCATTTATAATCTTTTTTACGAAAGTTACTAGGTTTTCTCACTCAGGTACTGAGGGTTAGTTTTGGAAGGATGGTTTGTTTTTGTCCTGAGGATTTAAACATTATGCCAATGGTCTTTAATGGTGCAACTTGTCTGACCAGTTTCCTGTTTCGTTTGGACCTGTTTGTAGATGTCGGGTTATTTTTCTGCTTATCGGCTTCCTTTCTTTCCATATACGGCAGTCATCGGCAAATTGTGTTGTCAAGGTGTTTAGGATCAATTGCTTTTTTTTCCAAGTCGTTTAAAAAAGTTAAAAAATGTCGGACTAATTACACTTCCGTGTGGAGTGCCGTTACCCAATGTATGTTGTTCAGAATTGTCTTTTCCAATGCAGACCTATTTTTGTTATCAGTTAAGAAGTTGGCTATCCATCTGAACCTATTGTCAGTTATTCCATGGTGTTTAAGTTTCTGTATCAACCCTTATATACATGTGACATAACTAATTCCCCTAACTTTCTAAAGAAGTTCTAATTAGATTGTTCAAACTTCCATTGTGGTGGAAGTGGCGTATTTGTGGTGTTCTGAGTTGCATGTCGTTATTTATGGAAAAGTGGTCTTAGCCTAGTGCGTCTTTCTGGTCTAATTAGTCGATAGCCCATGTTTGTCCTGTTATATCGTCTATTTGAATATGGGCTCCGTTATAGCATTACCAAATTAAATTGTATTGCCAATTTTGCCATACTCTTTCCTTTGGTGTTAGATATTGTGCATCCCCATAGCTCATTACAACGTTTAAATCTCTGTACGTTAGAGCCCATTCACCAATTTATTTCGTCAATATAGTAAAATCGTCTATGGCCATGCTTCGTTGTTAAAATATATTACTGTCCAATGACTTTTTTTAAATCTAGAAAGGTGTACAGCATTTAAGTTGTGTAAATTTGTAAGACTCATCTCGTATAAATTCATAGTGGAGTGTATATTTTTCTTGAATTAAATATGTACATTTAATTTAAATAAAAATTTATATTACACGAAATTTATAAATACCGCGTATATGATGTCACTTGTTTAAAATGCTTTGTTTTGATAGAAAAGTTAAAATGCACAACAAGAATGGCCCGAGTAATGGACGAACTATAAATCATTGTTTAAAACTGTTGCTTTTATTGAATGATGTTATAAAGGCTATTTAGCTGTGCTGTCTAGACCACATTATTTGGCACAATACAATGTTAAGTACATCACTAATGCCATGTAAAACTGGCATATAAATGTTACGTGCATGTTTATCTATTGTTGATTTACTTTGTTTTCCCTTTCGTCACGTTTGTGACCTGTGCAAAATAAATAGCAGTGTATATTGTCTATCGTGGTGAGGAACTCATCTGACACCGTGCACACCATTGTGTTTTTAATTATATTGGGGTTTTATGTCCCCGAAAGGCATTTCCAGCGGGTCTTCGTTACATGTTACTCAGCTATCTGGTTTATGCCTATCAACAATTACCGAACTAATTTCCTCTGTGATTTGAATTCTCATACATTCCAGGGTCTAGCAGGAGGATAAATGTACACACAAATATTTCCTTCACCCATATTTGCACATGATGTTTCTTGCCGCGGAGCCTATCAAATTTGAAATAAAACGAAAAACAAAAATCTTGAAAAAAAGACAAAGAGCAACCCTGCGAAATTAAACACCAATAAATAGAAATAAAATGGAAAGGGAACCATAACACAACATGGGGGAAACTCTTTAGAAAACCAGTGTCACTACCAAGCCCTTACCAGCTATGTTTGCTGGGACGAACGAAGTGGTGTCAACAGGAAAGAAACAAAACCATCTTAAAACAAAAACTGGGTAACAAATAATTGTCGATCTCATATATTGTGGTGTATGTGTAACAACATCAATCCTTTGTTTAGAATGTTAGCAATCCCTATACAATTATTATTTGGAATGTTAAATCTAAAATTAAAGCTTAAAGTTAAAATATTCCATCCCAATCTACCTAAACGTTATTGGCATAATCTCAAAGCATACTATAATTTCTGCACTATGATATACATTTCTTAAATATGTTTAACTGATAAGTCGCTTCCCATTATATTTAAAATCTTCGATTTCTTTCAAACTACACAGATATTACTATAACTTTATTAGAAATGTTAAAACACCTGTTTAGAAGTGTATGTTTGGTGACTCTTAATATGTGACAATTCTGTCTACTATTAATACTTAGAATGGTCTCAATACAACTATTTATACTACTAAAACTACTAACACTACCACGAAGACGACAATGACTGTTACTATTTTCACAATAAAAACAGCCACTACTACTATGACAACGATGACTACTACTATATTATTACTGCTACTACAACCTCGACTTATACTGTTTTCACTACAACTACTACTACTTTTGTTACAAATACTACCACTAATGATATTATTGTTACTATAAACACTACTGCTAATACTATTTTTTTCTAAAACAACTACTATAACTATTACTACTACTATCAATGAGTTATTATTATAAATGGTATCAACATTGCAACCAGCACCTGTTCACGACGATGATGAATATGATGACCACGACGATGATGAATATGATGACCACGACGATGATGAATATGATGACCACGACGATGATGAATATGATGACCACGACGATGATGAATATGATGACCACGACGATGATGAATATGATGACCACGACGATGATGAATATGATGACCACGACGATGATGAATATGATGACCACGACGATGATGAATATGATGACCACGACGATGATGAATATGATGACAATGCTATTACCATTGACTTCGTTGTTACTGGTATGATGGACATCAATAAAACAATAAACATTACTTATAATGATGACGGTAGTGGTGTGCTGGTATTGACAGTTGTAGTAGTAATAGTAGTATATCATCACAGTTGTTACATTTACTCTGAAAAACGATAAGAGAGAGAGAGAGAGAGAGAGAGAGAGAGAGAGAGAGAGAGAGAGAGAGAGAGAGAGAGAGAGAGAGAGAGAGAGAGATGTATTAAATACATTTAGTCATCAATGATACAATTATGTATATTTAATTTGCATTTCTTCTTGGCTTTTCTCAATAATTACATGTTATGTACGTTTGTATTTTTGCTTTACCATTGTTTTTAAAATAAAGTTAACGGTGTATATGACCAGTGGTATTTATTTTGTAAACAACATAATACATAGGTAATATTTCTCTATAAGTAGAGTTTAAATATTCAAATCTTTATAAATTATAGTAAGCATGCTTATTTTTATTTGAATGTAGGACATTACCCATTCACTCCAAATTCCTGAATTTGTCGACAAATTTGAATGTTTAAGGAAGGAAACTGACCTACATCTTGGCTTTGTCATTGTGTCTTACCTTTTCATATAATGCCGTTTGCTTGAAAAATTTACTCATTCGTGTCTTAATATCTGAGTCGGAATCAGTCTAATTGCATTTAGCTTTTAATTTGGTTTGAGTTATTTATTCAAATTAATATCGACTGGAATTGCTAGGACTATCTGGGATTTAACTCACAATAATTAATGTTCTCTTTATCCTAAATTTTCTCTTTGTTTTCTAAAGAAAATAGATTGTTAAATTTTAATACCAAACTTGGTGATCTTTTTTGTTACTTGTTATTACCATAAAGTCGTAACAATCGCGCGTCTTTACTAGTATAGGGGAGTGTGTGAAACAAGTGGTAGTGCGATTGTAACAAGTAAGTCGCTGTAGAGGCTAGTTTAGGATGTATTGTGCAGCACTCTTGCCCTAGTCGGGTGCGAGAGGATGGCCAGAGATCATCGTACACATGTATTACCACTCGAGGACTCGTAGCATAAATGGTTAAGTGATCATAATATCCTAAGTTGGGGGGGGGGGAGGAGGGGGATGGGGGGGGGGGGTATAGGTTAGGTGAAGGAGGGGGGAATTTAAGGGGGGGGGGGGGGGGAAGTTAGAAGTAGGAGTGATGAGATTGAATTAATATGGGGTAGGGAATTTAATAGAGAGATGGTAATGGTGTTTTCAGTTAGTAAAAAATGAATTAGTATAAGAATGAGTTATTGTGGAAGTATAGAATTGATGTTAGTAAGTGTGATAATTTTTTGTGAGTAAATATGAAGGGATTGAATGGAATATTAATATTAATTTGAATAAAGACATAGATTAATGTGGTGGATGTTAATTATGTAATTATGATTTTGGGGATGTGTTAATTATGGTAATGATTATAGAGGGGATGGTTTATTGGGGGTTTTTATTATGTAATTATGAATTGTGGGATGGTTTATATGTATGTAATTTGAGTTTTGTATGTTGTAATATTTAATTAATTTATGAGTTGGGTAAGGTGATATATTATTTAATTTTTATTAAGGTTAATTGTATAAGTATTTAATTAGTTTTATATGGGAAGTTTAATATGTATGTAATAGATATGGGGGAAGTATATAAGAAATTAAATTGTGGAAAGTGATGTTGTTTAATGAAATTAATATAATTTTTTATGTAATGAAACTAGTAATTAAATTGATTTTTATGTGATGTTTATATTAATTTAATTAAAGATTGGGGGAGGTTTAAAAGACATTACAAATAATTAAAAGTCTTAATTTGAACAAAACAGTAACAAGCATGATAAATTTCTGGAGACACAGAGGAACAAAGAATAAGTGTTTGTAGTAGAAAAAGAATGTAACTAAGCATCAAGTTTTAATTAGAACACAGACAGTAACAAGCATTTAGAGTTTTTTATAAGAATACAGACGATGCCAAGCATAAAGAGTTTTCATTAGAATACAGACTGTACCAATAATCGAGCGATTTTATTAGAACACATACAGTGCCATGTATCAAGAATTTTCATTAGAACACAGCACCAAGCATCAAGAAATTGGTTTTTAGCCTTTATTGGAGGGCCTTTGGTTGTCTTTAGACCCTTGACCCTTGACCGTTACCATGGATTGCCACAGAGTAAAATGCCGCCCAAGCCAGTCCCCGGCAGCAGGCGCACCAGGGCTGCAGTCCCCAGCCAGTGGTCCAGGAACGAGTATGTGTTGATCTATGCGGGATGCCCCTAGGCCCAGTCCCTCTATTGATGGCATCTTTAGTTATCTTTTCTGTGTGGGACCTGGTCCCCGGGCCCCATTTATCTTGTTCCTTGCTGTTGCTCATGTCGTCCTGGCTGTGTTACCTCCATCGTCCGTTGGTCCTGTTTTTGTTGATGCCGTTACCCATTACACCAACAGAAAGCTAATATTGAGGTTTCCAATTTGGTCCCGTTACCTATTTTATTGGGCATACCTATTATTTGTCAAATATACGTGTCAGATAGACCTGAGTTGTGAATTTACCTATCAGACAATAGTTGTTTGCTTTCGTGTACTGTGCGTGTTTGATTGTTTTCGAATGTTATGTCTAATTATGTAGGCTGGTACTTGATTGTTTTCGAATGTTATATCTAATTAGGTAGGCTAGTACTTGATTGTTTTCGAATGTTATGTCTAATTAGGTAGGCTGGTACTTGATTGTTTTCGAATGTTATGTCTAATTAGGTAGGCTGGTACTTGATTGTTTTCGAATGTTATATCTAATTAGGTAGACTGGTACTTGATTGTTTTCGAATGTTATATCTAATTAAGTAGGCTGGTACTAATTAGGTAAGCTGGAGGAGCCCTTTCCATTTTATTGATTTTAATTTGGGCATATGTGACGAGTTGGAAATTTAATAGCCAGTCCGTGCCTTTCAGGGCCATTAGTTTTGTATCGAATGGGATCAGAGTGTTTAAGTGGGAGTCCCTTTTCATCGATAAGGGCTTGGATGTCCGGCGGGTCTTGTGGGCAACATCAGGCAGAGACGCTGTGTTGTTCCTTAGGTTTGTGTCGAACTCTTCTCATCGCGAAGGGTATCGTTTTCATGGGAGAGGGGTTTGTGGGGCAAAAGGCCGAGCCTCTTGTACTGTCCCACACAGTTGACGGGTTAAGGGCGACATGCTTCTACTGTCAGAAGTCCTGAGACTACTTCTGATGACAAATTTATACAATTGAGAAGAACATTAATAAAACCGCACTCTACTCCCTGAATGAGAAGACTCATTTAAAAGAAGACTTCTCAGAGAAAGGCAAAATACTTGATACAATATAAAGATAAGTTCTTGTGACGATAGGGTTGTGAGAATCCCTCGTGAGTAGTACAGAGCAATTCGACATGAATGGTTCACAATTCTTTATAAAAATATCAGGCTAGGATTTGTTATACCCAACCCACGTAATGCTTTAATGCATGACTGACCCTGACATCCTAGAAACAAGAGGAATTGTAGTAGGTCTGTCTTGGTTCTGTTTCTTATTTTTCAATTTGTAGCAATCAGAAAGGGCATGCTCTGTCTTCTTTCAGCAGGTACATGTAGGAAGAGATAAGGATTTCTGAAAATTCTTATCAGAAATTCGATTCATGAAGTTGTGTCAGATTGATATTTGGAAGTGCTTGTGAGTTTGGTTTACCAGAAGACTGCAGAGGGGAAGCCTTAATGATGAAATAAGCCTTATACCCTAAGAAATACTTGTCACATGGACGTGCATGAGTGTCTAAAGTTTTGATCTTTTGTTCATCTATGCAAGACTAAACGTTAGTATGGATACAATTCTTCACCTTTTCAACAAATAGGAATTGTCTGGGAGTTTAGCAATCTTGGCAAAAGTTTTTGCCTAAGCATCACCTGTAATAAAAAATAGTTATTTTCCTTTTGAAAATTGACTACCGGTTTGCCCTGTTTCTTTTTATGTTTCATAAACTTTTATCGATAAGCATCCGGTTCCAATTCCTAACCGTTAAAATAACTCTTTTATGTTTCATAAACTTTTATCGATAATCACCCGGTTCTAACTCTTAACCGGCATTTTCTTATACCGACATAGAAGATGTCACGAAATTTGCCAAAACTTGCAAGTTATTATACCTGAGTACAATCGTCTCCTTGAAATTTCAAATGTTCGCCTTTTTTTAAAAAAGAGAGGAAGATACAGATCTTTTTCTTAATACATTAGCAACATCAAAACTAGAATTTGTGTGTAAAGTGGGACACGTGCTTCCCATCTGCTAGCTCATATTCTTTTAATATAAATTGACATTCCCTGTCTTCCTTTTCACTTCCCTCTGCATCTGCATTTCTCTTTATCTCTTTCCTCTTTCTGCAAATGCATTTTCATCTCTTTCCTCTCTGTCTAACTGCATTTGTCTTTCTTGATTCTCAATCTTGCACTCTCTTTCATTCATTTTCTTTTCATTTTCAGTAAGCTAGAGACAGACGAAAAATCAATAATCAAATCTAAACAAAGCAGACTATTCAACCAAATACTGGACCAAAATATTTTTTATTCTTTGTTTCGTTAAAGAAGCCATTGCCTCAAAAAATTATATTTTCTGGCAAGCTGCACCAGTTCATGTTTTTTTTCCCAAGGATTCTAACAGTTCCTGGGTTGGATAAAAGTTTTCCACTTTTAGGTGACATTGTAAGAAGTTGATGGTTTCACTATATTTTCTAAAATGAGAAACAATATTTGGGACATATAAAATTCCAAAATACGATGATTTTAAATTTAAAAAGAAATTTTCTGAATATTTTGGAGAAATTTGTTTCTCTAACGTGCCCCAAAATTTATACTGCAACTAGATGGTTCTAAATTAATAGAAAATAACGAAAACCAACATGTTTTGCACAATTTATCAAATAATTTGTTTCCATAGAATGCAAAGAGAATTATGTAAAACAAACGGTATTGCATATTAGTCCCTAATAATCATTGAATTTCTAACCCATTGATGAAAAATCTGAACTAATTTTAGTGATATTCCAAAATATATCTACCACTGAAGTGTTGATGGTCCTGCGTCGATGTAATGTGTAAACAGTCTTTTTTGACTCACAGTAATACAATCTAAGAATATATCGCTATTTTAAAACTTCTTTTTGAGCACTTTGCATTTCCAAAGAAGAATCAAATACATTAAGAACTTGAATAAATAAATTTCAGCATAATTAAATGCTGGACGCAAATATTCTACTGATTGCACAGATCCTACACTACGAATGAATAATTTCTAGATAAACAAGATATTTGACCTCAGATCACTTTCTTGTTTCTGAATTTACATTTATTTGATTATGACTACCCCTTTTCCTGCGTATGCATCTGCTTCTTCTCTTTCGCTTCCTTTAGCATTTAAAGTTTCAACTTCAGTTTTGTCTTGTATATTAAAGTTGTTTCTGTTTTTTAAATATGAGTCTGTTTTCTCTTTTTGACTTTGTCTATCTTTTTGCATTCGAAGCTGGATTTTTCTTAACTGGGTTTCATTTTCGCATTTTAATTTCAATATCTTACCTCGCAAGTTAGAGCACGGTGAAGACTTATTATTCAAACCCAAAGTACTTTCATCTAAAATATTCTTTTCTACCAAATATTGAACTGAAATCATTTCATTTTTTGCTTTGCTAAAGAGGCTTGCCTCAGAAAAGAATATTATCCAGCAAAATGGAGATGTTTATCCTTTTTCAAGGAATCTAACCGTTTCTTGGTAGGATTTGAAATGAAGTGATCCACTTAAGAAAACACTATGAAAGCCAGTCTGAAATATTCTGAAATTCCTATCCCGGGTTAGCCCCCATTTTCTGTTACTACACTATGGTCATGACCTAAGTACCAATAAAAGAAACAAAAAACAACAACACGTTTTGTAAAACTTAATTTAATTATCAAATTTATAAATGAAAACGTGAGAGGAACTTACCGTATAAAAAATAATATCTAAAATCATTAATTTTAATGAAAGTCCAAATGAATGAAAAGTTGTATATAAATTTCAAAACCGGAACTGTATTAATCGGCCAGGAATTGTGATGTGGTTAAGGATTTGTCCAGGAACCATTTGAATAATTCACAACAGTTCCATGACAATATTATCGACCAAATCATGATTACTTTTCTAGTTCCACAGAGCAGTCGAAACAAATGTTTGTGCTCTCCAATACAAGCCACATCTGCAGACTGAAAACAGGAACACAAATAAGAATGACTCCAAACATTGGAATAAATTTGATCAGTTCTCATTTTTAAAACGACGTCTATTAAGACCATATTTTACTATATACCACACTGGACAGATTTTATTACTTAATTTATTTCGAAATTACGTATTCATGACACCGGAATTCTTATAAGACAGTCCAGACCCCAACAGACAGTGAGACATTAACAAAGTCGTCATGAAGTCTTATTATTAAGATTATTATTAGAAATTGTCAACACATGCTAAAGAATCAATTTTACGCCCTTAATATTCATAATGCAAACTCTGGTCAAAATCTGACTAAAGATAATCTGTACAACGTACAGCCATAAATAAAAATTACAAAAACTAAATAAAAGCATGCACCAGGAGTTACAATATAAATAAACAAGATATACAATATTCAATCCAAGCTTCCGTAGCCAACAGGGGCATGTACTTATCACTTTAAATACAGGCGAAACCAAGGCCTCAATGTGCAGTTATATTTGTATTGTTAGATTTTGTGAAAATTTAAATTAAGATATATAATGTAATAAATTTGGTTACAGCCCCTCCCTCCGTTCAAAGGAATTCTTTGAGTTTTGTGAAGACTTGTCTGATTATTGGAACTCGGACCAATAGAAATATTCCTCTTTCCGAACTAATTATCCAATTACTAGGAGCAACCGTCACGGAGTGAAGTGTTTGTGAGTTTCCATGATGAGTTTTCAAGTTCGTTCCATAGACCCTATTAAAACCTAGTGGTGTACATTGGTGGTGTGACTGTATTGGCAGTATTTGCGGTAGGAAACCGATAAATTACACAATGGAATAAACAAGAACGGACTGCCACCATAGCGACATAAACTGATACAGTTTATGTCGCTATGGTGGCAAATGTGATGCAGTTTGACTGGCAAAAATGGGGCCTGAAACTGATATTCGATTGGCCTATTGTGCTGTAGTAAAAGTAGATCCCTGTGTTTAGGGAAGATGTGTAATTTTATGACTGACGGTACGGAAAGCTTATGAAGAGAAATCTTAACAGATGTGCGGTTGATATGGTCAAGAAATACCACTGGCTTGTAACAAAAACCCATGGCTTGTACTCTTCAATTTACCTTATGTACGTACTGGTTATTATTTACCATATTGAAAATACTATATAATACTGAATATCATACGCCATATTGAATAGCATATGCAATGCTGAATGTCATATACCATCTTGAATATCGCATACAATACTAAATAATATAGATGATACTGAATATCACATGCAGTACTGAATGCCATTTACCATATTAAATATCACATGAAGTACTGAACGTCATTTACCATGTCAAATATCACATGCATTACTGAATGTTATTTACCATATTAAATGTCACATGCAGTACTGATTGCCATTTACAAAATTAAATATCACATGAAGTAATGAATGCCATTTACCAAATTGAATATCACATGCAGTACTGAATGCCATTTACCATATTAAATATCACATGCATTACTGAATGCCATTTACCAAATTGAATATCACATGCAGTACTGAATGCCATTTACCATATTAAATATCACATGCATTACTGAATGCCATTTACCATACTAAATATCACATGCAGTACTGAATGCCATTTACCAAATTGAATATCACATGCAGTACTGAATGCCATTTATCGTATTAAATATCACATGCATTACTGAATGCCATTTACCATATTAAATATCACATGCAGTACTGAATGCCATTTACCAAATTAAATATCACATGCAGTACTGAATGCCATTTACCAAATTGAATATCACATGCAGTACTGAATGCCATTTACCATATTAAATATCACATGCATTACTGAATGCCATTTACCATATTAAATATCACATGCATTACTGAATGCCATTTACCATATTAAATATCACATGCAGTACTGAATGCCATTTACCATATTAAATATCACATGTAAGTACTGATTGCCATTTACCAAATTGAATATCACATGCAGTACTGAATGCCATTTATCGTATTAAATATCACATGCATTACTGAATGCCATTTACCATATTAAATATCACATGAAGTACTGAATGTCACATTCCTTCTTAAATATCGCATGTAATGCTGAGTGTCATACCATACTGAATATAATGTGCATTACTGAATATCCAATACTAAATATATACATAGATAGAAGGTACAGTCATAATGGAGAGGTCTAACGTCAGAAGGTAAATTACAATAAAGCACACTGAAAGGTTACTGGCCTATATAACGTACTGGTTAATGTCTTACAAATGTCATACATTGTATTATTAAGCCACTGCCATATATATTTTAATTTGTCTATAGGAATACACATTTTAGACGATCAGAAAAATTGAAAATGACCACTAGGAGACGAATCGAGTGTCAGTAGCTATAGACATCTATTATTTTAGCTATTTTTTGAACAATTTTTGAAGACATTTTCAGTTTATCATCCAAGTTTTGTCAATCGTTAATCTGGTTACTCTGTCAATCAGATTTCCGTCTTAATCATTCCTGCCAGACAACCTTGACTGGTTTGATTGATCGCCAGGTGATGAATAATAGAGGCATTTACTGGAGTTTTATTTATAGACCTATGTAAATCTCTTGCTGTTGTAAATCAGTTTTTTATTAAACCACTGACGATCTGAGTATATTGTTGCCAAAACCTCTCTATGAAGGTTTTCATCCTGTCACATTCAGTCTGCGAGTTGTAGATTTCTCTCTCAGAAAAAAGATATTTACATTTGGGTACCTCATGGAAAAATTTATATCCTTCATTTAAGAGATTTCCAGATACAAAACATTAATCATTGCCTATTCATACAGATGTTCTGTCAGCGATGACAATGTTGAGAGTGAAATTAATCAAGATGTGCAGTGTGTATAGAATGGATTTATTGCGCTGGAATGGGTACATGAGAGTGAAATCAAAGTATAGCAATAAACTTAGCTTAAGAGGAAACCCAGCTATGTGTTTAGTACAAGGATAATCAAACTTACATAAAAATGGTATGGAAATTTAAATTTAAATGTGCCAAGCCATACTGATAACACATTATCTTGTTCTGATCACCGTGAATCCCACCATGAATAACACCTTGTAAACGTGTCCAACAAAACAGCAATTACAAAATGGTTTAGAGGTTTCGTATCGGATACACATACACACACACACACACACACACACACACACACACACACACACACACACACACACACATATATATATATATATATATATATATATATATATATATATATATATATATATATATATATATATATATATATATATATATATATATCCATTTGTGTAACGTAGATAAAGGCATCGAAAAATACACAGCCATTAATGTGACGTAGAGACTGTCAAAAAAAGGTCGGACTATTCAGCCACTCGCGACGGTGCAGGTAAGACACCCAAACCGGAAGCTGCATCATCGTCTCACAAACACAAACGGATGCCAACACCCACCCCTCACCCCAAACGCATACACACACACACACACATTTATATATATATATATATATATATATATATATATATATATATATATATATATATATATATATATATATATGTGTGTGTGTGTACAATATATTATAGATAGAGTATTTAAAAATGTATTTTGATTATTTTGATATATTTTAAAAAGTAGTTTGCAGCTTGCACTTATTCTCTTAAACAAGAACATAAAGTTTCAGCGTTGAATGCATTAAATGTCTTTGAATATTTTATGAGTCATCTTGATTTTTCCCTGTATGACATTTGAAGTATTTGTGATAGAACTCCATGGTAACATTAACTTGACTTTGCATCATTTATACTCATGTTTGGATTTTACGGATTTTTTTTGCATCATTTATATTCATGTGTGCATTTTACGGTTTTGTTTGCATCATTCATATTCATGTTTGGATTTTAAGGTTTTTTTTGCATCATTTATATTCATGTCTGCATTATACAGTTTTCTTTGCATCATTTATATTCATGTTTGCATTAAATGATTTGTTTGCATCATTTATATTCATGTTGGGATTATATGGATTTGTTTGCATCATTTATATTCATGTTGGCATTATATGGATTTGTTTGCATCATTTATATTCATGTCTGCATTATATGGATTTGTTTGCATAATTTATATTCATGTTTGCATTGTACGGTTTTCTTTACATCATTTATATTCATGTCTGCATTATATGGATTTGTTTGCATAATTTATATTCATGTTTGCATTGTACGGTTTTCTTTACATCATTTATATTCATGTCTGCATTATATGGATTTGTTTGCATAATTTATATTCATGTTTGCATTGTACGGTTTTCTTTGCATCATTTATATTCATGTTAGCGTTATATGGATTTGTTTGCTTCATTTATATTCATGTTTGAATTATGCGATTTTCTTTGCATCATTTTTATTCATGTTTGCATTATACGATTTTCTTTGCATCATTTTTATTCATGTTTGCATTATACGATTTTCTTTGCATCATTTATATTCATGTTTGCATTTTACTGTTTTGTTTGCATCAGTTATATTCATGTTTGGATTTTACAGTTTTGTTTGCATCATTTATATTCATGTTTGGATTTTACGGTTTCGTTTGCATCATTTATATTCATGTTTTGCATTGTAGGGTTTTCTTTGCATCATTTATATTCATGATTGCATTGTACGGTTTTCTTTGCATCATATTAAAGTTTGCATTGTACGGTTTTCTTTGAATTATTTATATTCAAGTTCGCATTATTCAGTTTTCTTTGATGCAGTACATGTTAACGAAGTAGATTACCTGCACCTAAGATTTCATTGCATGACTAGTTCCTAGCAAATAGAGTCACCCTAATTAAAATGGGTATTGACATACATGCATGTATGCATTCATGAATACATACATACATACATACATACATACATACATACATACATACATACATACATACATACATACATACATACATACATACATATCATACACACACACACACATATATCATACGTATTTGATTTAGAATCAGATGATATCGAGGTAGAGAGAGCTCGGAGGCTAGGATCGAAATAACACCCGCCGATCAAATTTGTTTACAGAATATAACAATGATCAGGAAGAGTTACCTTTCGTGATGAATGAAAGCAGAAAGCTGGTGATGCTACAGCTAGTGACAAGGAATTTAAGCTAGGCCTGAAGAAAATAAATAGAACAAAGAGCCAGTCGTTTGTATTGCGAAAGATTACCCTATTTCACGTGTGGTCAAAGCTGTTATTAATTAAACAATACGTAAGATAAGGTTCTAGATGATCGTGCAAATCATGCTCAAAGGGAGAGTACAATCTGATCAAAGAGAGATAAATCATCATGGACAAAAACTTAATTTGTGCAGAATTATTGAACTCTAAAATTTGTGTGACGTAGTTAAAGGCGTTGGAAAATATGCCTCCATTTGTGTGACGTTGATAAAGCGTCAGAAAATATACATCCATTCAAGATAAATTGGCTTCTACGATAGATTATATTTAAGCTGATCAATGGATTCTTAATCTCTAATGCTAGAGTAAAGCCATTACAAATACCAGTGTGTAACAAATACACCTGTATACATGATCCGAAGAAAATTTAAGACAATCAATAAATATTATTCCAATGGACAAGTACAACAAAGCGAAAGAACCACAGCTTGTCAAGATATTTTACAACTTGATTTGCACCAAGATCAGAAAACACAAACAGTTGTTTAATAGGATTGTTTGAAGAAAGATTTGAATTTCTAAATGTATATTCCTAATAGCTGCACCAGAAATGAAAGTAAGTGTTGCGAGACGTGGGAATAGGGTTATTAATGGTAGTAGTAATCCGAAGTGCCTTCCATTGTTGGATAGAGACCGTGAAAAATCTATCTTTAAGAAGGTTCTGAAATGTTTCGGTTTAAGAAAACATCTGAATTATTTGTTGGCAATTAAGTTTCGTTGCAATGTGTGTAAAGCAATTTTCTTAAGTAAAAGAACTGGTGTAAATCGAACTTAATAATACACACATACATACATTATACACCAAAGAAAACGAAATGATACACACATACATACATTATACACCAAAGAAAACGAAATGATACACGCATACATGCATTATATACTAATGAAAACGAAATGATGCACGCATACATGCATTATATACCGATGAAAACGAAGTCATGCACAGAAACATACATTATATACCAAGGAAAACGAAATAATACACGCATACATACATTATATACCAATGAAAACGAAATGATACACGCAAACATACATCATAAACCAATGAAAACGAAATTATGCACACATACATGCATTATATACCAAAGAAAACGAAATCATGCACGCATGCATACATTACATACAATGAAAACGAAATGATACACGCATACATACATTAAATACCAATGAAAACGAAATCATGCACACATACATCCATTACATACCAATGAAAACGAAATCATGCACACATACATCCGTTACATACCAAAGAAAACGAAATCATGCACACATACATGCATTATTTACCAATGAAAACGAAATGAAACACGTATACATATATTATATATCAATGAAAACGAAATCATGCACATATACATACATTATATACCAATGAAAACGAAATCATGCACACATACATACATTATATACCAATGAAAACGAAATCATGCACACATATATACATCATATACCAATGAAAGCGAGATCATGCACACATACATCAATTATATACCAATGAAAACGAAATCATGCACACATACATGCATTATATACCAATGAAAACGAAATCATGCACACATACATGCATTATATACCAATGAAAACGAAATCATGCACACATACATGCATTATATATCAATGAAAACGAAATCATGCACATATGCATACATCCATTATATACCAATGAAAAAGAAATAATACACGCATACATACATTACATACCAAAGAAAACGAAATGATACACGCATACATGCATTATATACCAACGAAAACGAAATGATACACGCATATATACATTATATACCGATGAAAACGATATGATACACGCATACATACTTTATATACCAATGAAAACCTAATCATGCAAACATACATGCATTATATAACGATGAAAACGAAATGATACACGCATACATACCTTATATAACAATGAAAATGAAATCATGCACACATACATGCATTATATAAAAATGAAAACGAAACAATACACGCATACATATATTAAATACCTATGAAAACGAAATCATGCACATATACATATATTCTGTACCAAAGAAAACGAAATCATGCCCACATACATGCATTATACACCAATGAAAACGAAATCATGCAGAAATACATGCATTATATACCAAAGAAAACGAAATCAAGCCCACATACATACATTATACACCAATGAAAACGAAATCATGCACACATACATCCAATATATACCAACGAAAACGAAATCATGCACATATACATATATTATATACCAATGAAAACGAAATGATACACGCATACATACATTATATAGCAATGAAAACGAAGTCATACACGCATACATATATTTTATACCAATGAAAACGAAATCATGCACATATACATACATTATGTACCAAAGAAAACGAAATTATGCACACAAATATGCATTATTTACCAATGAAAACGAAATCATGCACATATTCATACATTATATACCAATGAAAACGAAATGATACACGCATACATATATTATATACCAATGAAAACGAAATCATGCACATATACATCCATTATGTACCAATGAAAACGAAATCATGGTCACATACATGCATTATAAACCAACGAAAACGAAATCATGCACAAATACATACATTATGTAACAAAGAAAACGAAATCATGCACACATACATCCGTTACATACCAATGAAAACGAAATCATGCACACATACATCCAATATATAAGAACGAAAACGAAATCATGCACACATACACATATTATATACCAATGAAAACGAAATCATGCACACATACATTCAGTATATACCAATGAAAACGAAAGCATGCACACACACATACATCATATACCAATGAAAGCGAAATCATGCACACATACATCAATTTTATACCAATGAGAACGAAATCATGCACACAGACATGAATTATATACCCATAAAAACGAAATCATGCACACATACATGCATTATATACCAATGAAAACGAAATGATACTCGCATACATCCATTATATACCAATGAAAACAAAATAATGCACACATACATGCATTATAAACCAATGAAAACGAAATCATGCACATATACATACATTGTGTACCAATGAAAACGAAATCATGCACACATACATGCATTATAAACCATTGAAAACGAAATCGTGCACAAATACATGCATTATATACCAAAGAAAACGAAATCATGCACACATACATGCATTATATACCAATGAAAACGAAATCATGCACACATACATGCATTATATACCAATGAAAACGAAAACATGCACACATACATGGATTATATACCAATGAAAATGAAATCATGCACACATTCATCCAATATTTAAGAACGAAAACGAAATCATGCACACATACATACATTATATAGCAATGAAAACGAAATGATACACGCATACATACATTATATTCCAATGAAAACGAAATGATACAAGCATACATATATTATATACCAATGAAAACGAAATGATACACGCATACATATATTATATACCAATGAAAACGAAATCATGCACATATGCATACATTGTGTACCAATGAAAACGAAATAATGCACACATACATGCATTATGTACCAATGGAAACAAAATCGTGCACACATACATGCATTATATACCAATGAAAACGAAATCATGCACACATACATGCATTATATACCAATGAAAACGAAATCATGCACACATACATACATTATATACCAATGAAAACGAAATCATGCACACATACATACATTATATACCAATGAAAACAAAATGATAGACGCATACATACATTATATACCAATGAATACGAAATGGTACACGCATACATATATTATATACCAATGAAAACGAAATCATGCACACATACATGCATTATATACCAATGAAAACGAAATCATGCACACATACATACATTATATACCAATGAAAAGGAAATCATGCACACATACATACATTATATACCAATGAAAACAAAATGATAGACGCATACATACATTATATACCAATGAAAACGAAATGATACACGCATACATATATTATATACCAATGAAAACGAAATCATGCACATATGCATACATTGTGTACCAATGAAAACGAAATCATGCACATATGCATACATTGTGTACCAATGAAAACGAAATCATGCACACATACATACATTATATACCAATGAAAACAAAATGATAGACGCATACATACATTACATACCAATGAATACGAAATGATACACGCATACATATATTATATACTAATTAAAACTAAATCATGCATACATACATCAGTTACATGCCAATGAAAACGAAATCATGCACACATACAAGCATTATATACCAATGAAAATGAAATCATGCACACATACATCCGTGACATACCAATGAAAACGAAATCATGCACACATACATGCATTATATACCAATGAAAACGAAATAATACACGCATACATATATTATATACGAATGAAAACGAAATCATGCACATATACATACATTATGTACCAACGAAAACGAAATCATGCACACATACATGCATTATATACCAATGAAAACGAAATCATGCACACATACATGCATTTACACCAATGAAAACGAAATCATGCACACATACATGCATTGTATAGCAATAAAAACGAAATCATGCACACATGCATGCATTATATACCAATGAAAACGAATTCATGCACACAAACATACATTATATATCAATGAAAACGAAATAATACACGCATATATACCCTATATACCAATGAAAACGAAATCATGCACACACACATGCATTATATACCCCTTAAAACGAAATCATGCACACATACATGCATTATGTAACAATGAAATAGAATTCATGCACACATACATGCATTATATATCAATGAAAACGAAATGATACTCGCATACATACATTATGTACCAAAGAAAATGAAATAATACACGCATACATACATTACATACCAAAAAAAACGAAATGATAAATGGATACATGCATTATATACCAATGAAAACGTAATGACACACGCATACAAACATAATATACCGATGAAAACGAAAATATACACGCATACATACTTTATATAGCAATGAAAACGAAATCATGCACACATTCATATATTTTATACCAATCAAAACGAAATCATGCACATATACATACATTATGTACCAATGAAAACGAAATCATTTACACATACATGCATTATATACCAATGAAAACGAAATTATGCACACATACATGCATTATATACGAATGAAAACGAAATCTTGAACATATACATACATTATGTACCAATGTAAACGAAATCATGCACACATACATGCATTATATACAAATGAAAACTAAATCATGCACACACACGCATTATATGAAAACGAAATCATGCACACATACATGCATTATATACCAATGAAAACGAAATCATGCACACATACATCAATTTTATACCAATGAGAATGAAATCATGCACACATACATGAATTATATACCCATGAAAGCGAAATCATGCACACATACATGCATTATATACCAATGAAAACGAAATGATACTCGCATACATCCATTATATATCAATGAAAACGAAATAATGCACGCATACATACATTACATACCAAAGAAAACGAAATCATGCAAATATACATTCATTATGTACCAATGAAAACGAAATCATGCACACATACATGCATTATAAACCAAAGAAAACAAAATCATGCACAAATACATACATTATGTACCAAAGAAAACGAAATCATGCACACATACATCCGTTACATACCAATGAAAACGAAACCTTGCACACATACGTGCATTATATACAAAGGAAAACGAAATCGTGCACAAATACATGCATTATATATCAAAGAAAACGAAATCATGCACACATACCTGCATTATATACCAATGAAAACGAAATCATGCACACATACATGCATTATGTACCAATGAAAACGAAATCATGCACACATACATTCATTATATACCAATGAAAATGAAATCATGCAAACATACATCCAATATTTAAGAACGAAAACGAAATCATGCACACATACATACATTATATACCAATGAAAACGAAATGATACACGCATACATACATTATATTCCAATGAAAACGAAATCATGCGCATATACATACATTGTGTACCAATGAAAACGAAATAATGCACACATACATGCATTATGTACCAATGAAAACAAAATCGTGCACACATACATGCATTATATACCAATGAAAACGAAATCTTGCACACATACATGCATTATATACCAATGAAAACGAAATCATGCACACATACATACATTATATACCAATGAAAACGAAATCATGCACACATTCATCCAATATATACCAACGAAAACGAAATCATGCAGACATACATACATTATATACCAATGAAAACGAAATGATACACGCATACATTATATACCAATGAAAACGAAATGATACACGCATACATACATTATATACCAATGAAAACGAAATGATACACGCATACATATATTATATACCAATGAAAACGAAATCATGCACATATGCATACATTGTGTACCAATGAAAACGAAATAATGCACACATACATGCATTATGTACCAATGGAAACAAAATCGTGCACACATACATGCATTATATACCAATGAAAACGAAATCATGCACACATACATGCATTATATACCAATGAAAACGAAATCATACACACATACATACATTATATACCAATGAAAACGAAATCATGCACACATACATACATTATATACCAATGAAAACGAAATGATACACGCATACATACATTATATACCAATGAAAACGAAATGATACACGCATACATATATTATATACCAATGAAAACGAAATCATGCACATATGCACACATTGTGTACCAATGAAAACGAAATAATGCACACATACATGCATTATGTACCAATGAAAACGAAATCATGCACACATACATGCATTATGTACCAATGAAAACGAAATCATGCACACATACATACATTATATACCAATCAAAAGGAAATCATGCACACATACATACATTATATACCAATGAAAACAAAATGATAGACGGATACATACATTACATACCAATGAAAACGAAATGGTACACGCATACATATATTATATACCAATGAAAACGAAATCATGCACATATGCATACATTGTGTACCAATGAAAACGAAATCATGCACATATGCATACATTGTGTACCAATGAAAACGAAATCATGCACACATACATACATTATATACCAATGAAAACAAAATGATAGACGCATACATACATTACATACCAATGAATACGAAATGATACACGCATACATATATTATATACTAATTAAAACTAAATCATGCATACATACATCAGTTACATGCCAATGAAAACGAAATCATGCACACATACAAGCATTATATACCAATGAAAATGAAATCATGCACACATACATCCGTGACATACCAATGAAAACGAAATCATGCACACATACATGCATTGTATACCAATGAAAACGAAATAATACACGCATACATATATTATATACGAAAGAAAACGAAATCATGCACATATACATACATTATGTACCAACGAAAACGAAATCATGCACACATACATGCATTATATACCAATGAAAACGAAATCATGCACACATACATGCATTTACACCAATGAAAACGAAATCATGCACACATACATGCATTGTATAGCAATAAAAACGAAATCATGCACATATGCATGCATTATATACCAATGAAAACGAATTCATGCACACAAACATACATTATATATCAATGAAAACGAAATAATACACGCATATATACACTATATACCAATGAAAACGAAATCATGCACACACACATGCATTATATACCCCTTTAAACGAAATCATGCACACATACATGCATTATGTAACAATGAAATCGAATTCATGCACACCTACATGCATTATATATCAATGAAAACGAAATGATACACGCATACATACAATATGTACCAAAGAAAATGAAATAATACACGCATACATACATTACATACCAAAAAAACGAAATGATAAAGGGATACATGCATTATATACCAATGAAAACGTAATGACACACGCATACATACATAATATACCGATGAAAACGAAAATATACACGCATACATACTTTATATAGCAATGAAAACGAAATCTTGCACACATACATATATTTTATACCAATCAAAACGAAATCATGCACATATACATACATTATGTACCAATGAAAACGAAATCATGCACACATACATGCATTATATACCAATAAAAACGAAATCATGCACATATGCATACATTATATACCATCGAAAACGAAATCATGCACACATACATGCATTATATGCCAATGAAAACGAAATCATGCACACATACATCCATTATATTCCAATGAAAACGAAATCATGCACACATACATCCATTATATACCAATAAAAACGAAATCATGCACATATGCATACATTATATACCAATGAAAACGAAATCATGCACACATACATCCATTATATACCAATACAAACGAAATCATGCACACATACATAAATTATATGCCAATGAAAACGAAATCATGCAGACATACATGCATTATATACCATCGAAAACGAAATCATGCACACATACATCCATTATATACCAATAAAAACGAAATCATGCACATATGCATACATTATATACCAATGAAAACGAAATCATGCACATATGCATACATTATATACCAATGAAAACGAAATCATGCACACATACATCCATTATATACCAATAAAAACGAAATCATGCACATATGCATACATTATATACCAATGAAAACGAAATCATGCACACATACATCAGTTACATACCAATGAAAACGAAACCATGCACACATACGTGCATTATATACAAAGAAAAACGAAATCGTGCACAAATACATGCATTATATATCAAAGAAAACGAAATCATGCACACATACATGCATTATATACAAAAGAAAACGAAATCATGCACACATACATTCATTATATACCAACGAAAATGAAATCATTCAAACATACATCCAATATTTAAGAACGAAAACGAAATCATGCACACATACATACATTATATACCAATGAAAACGAAATGATACACGCATACATACATTATATTCCAATGAAAACGAAATCATGCACATATACATACATTGTGTACCAATGAAAACGAAATAATGCACACATACATGCATTATGTACCAATGAAAACAAAATCGTGCACACATACATGCATTATATACCAATGAAAACGAAATCATGCACACATACATGCATTATATACCAATGAAAACGAAATCATGCACACATACATGTATTACATACCAATGAAAACGAAATCATGCACACATACATGCATTATATACCAATGAAAACGAAATTATGGACACATACCTCCATTATATACCAATGAAAACGAAATCAATCACACATACATACATTATATACCAATGAAAACGAAATCATGCACACATACATGCATTATATACCAATGAAAACGAAATCATGCACACATACATGCATTATATACCAATGAAAACGAAATCATGC
Source organism: Potamilus streckersoni (assembly GCA_016746295.1). Lineage (NCBI taxonomy): Eukaryota > Metazoa > Mollusca > Bivalvia > Unionida > Unionidae > Potamilus > Potamilus streckersoni. The sequence goes on along the minus strand of JAEAOA010000845.1, from coordinate 2,944,426 downwards.
ACACATACATCCATTATATACCAATGAAAACGAAATCATGCACACATACATGCATTATATACCAATGAAAACGAAATTATGGACACATACCTCCATTATATACCAATGAAAACGAAATCAATCACACATACATACATTATATACCAATGAAAACGAAATCATGCACACATGCATGCATTATATACCAATGAAAACGAAATCATGCACACATACATGCATTATATACCAATGAAATGGAAATCATGCACACATACATCCATTATATACCAATGGAAACGAAATCATGCACACATACATGCATTATATACCAATGAAAACGAAATCATGCACACATACATCAATTATATACCAATGAAAACGAAATCGTGCACAAATACATGCATTATATACCAATGAAAACGAAATCATGTACACATGCATGCATTATATACCAAAGAAATGGAAATCATGCACACATACATGCATTATGTACCACAGAAAACGAAATCATGCAAACATACATGCATTATATACCAATGAAAACGAAATCATGCACACATACATACATTATATACCAATGAAAACGAAATGATACACGCATTCATGCATTACATACTAATGAAAACGAAATGATGCATTGATACATGAATTATATAAAAATTATAGCGAAATGAATCGCATGTATGCATTATAAACCAATGAAAACGAAATGATATACGCATACATGCATTATATTCCAGGAAAAGCTAAATGATGCATGCATTATATCTGATAATTATTATTTTTAACCTAGCTTTAGCAATTGTTAGTTATATAGCTCTGATGTTCGATGTGTGGTAGCTCATAGTGATGACTAGCACTGACAGAAATGATTGGATTGGATTCTCCGCCACTATAGTATGATATGAAGTTCTGGCGTTGTTGTTTTTAGACATTTTCTATCATGACCTTCTTCTCGTGTCTAGTTACGAGAAGGTAGAAAGTTCAGCATTCATAAGAATAAGGTGTCACTTATGATGGTGTAGATAAGGTTACATCTTTTTGTGCGGAAATGCTTTGGCTACGAGAAGGTACCAAGAATCTGTAAGAAATGGACATGACACTCTTTTGAGCATGGAAACGTACTGAGAATAAAGCAAGTCAAAGCCTTTTTATATTCTGGAAGCTGCCTGATCACAAGTGCTACATCAAGTCTCAAAAGATGTTTGTCTAAAAATCACGCGTGTTTCTTGCGTGCTAGCCAAGGACAGCTTTAACATTATATCAAGTTTTAGTGGGGGGGGTAGAGTGTGAGTGTGTGGACGGTATTTTTCCAAGTAACAACCTTTTGGATCATGTCCATAACCTTCCAGTGGTCATTCACATTGTGAACTTAATTAATTTAATTATTCCCTAGGGTGATTATCAATTACTTTGTTCCCAACATCACAACGCAATTTAATAAGGTTTTATTGATTGAATGGTGAGATAAAACATTATTCGGCTTCTATCCGATTGGTGAACTATTGAACTGGCTTATTAATTAGGCTATTTCCATTACCAAGTGAAAGCTGAACAATAATAAATGCTTAAGCTAAATTCATTTCAATGTCCTTATTATATTCAGGATATGAATTATTGATTGGACCACGCTTCTCCTACACACCAAATTAATATCAAAGCACTATCTTAAATTTGGATGTTTTTATCTTCCAATAACTAGAGATTTCAATATGTTGTACACAAATTAATATTTTCGTTTCTTTCTTTTAGAATTGATATCTTGATAATTACCTCTTGGTTAAATTACCGAGACCTCGAGGCTAGTAAAAAAATTGATATGTTTAGGAGGAAGAAGAAAGAAAACATATTAAAAATAAAAAATTACAATGCTTAGGTAGATAGAAAAAAATTACAATGCATTGGTAAGTTGATAAGTTGCGAAAAGGCAATGAGAACAATGCTCATTGCAGTACATATTGAGAAATTCAAAAGAATACAATAAAATGTATAATTATGAATAAATTGTAAGGTACGTTGATAATGCACCAAAATAGATATGATAAAAGATACGTAGAAAAATGTACCATAAAATGTGTAATAAGGAGTCAATATAAAATGAAAAAGTGATGACAATTACACAAGGAAGTAAAAATATGAAAAAGACCAAAATACAATGCACTGACAAAAGTTAAGAAATAGGAAAAAAACAACAATTTACCGTGTAGTACCTCGATGAAGAATAAAGAAAAACAATATATTAAGAAAACATTAAAATATGCAATGTGACAGGATGAAACGTAATGTGACGTCTGAATGGAAAAGAAGGAGTTTATTCAAGGCAATCTTACGAAAACACAATTGACACATTCAATGAAATTCAAGTACAATGGTGAGTTCTGCAATGAAAAACAATATGTTTCTTTTATATTATTATTATTTATGTTGTTTTTTTTTAAATTCTACATGACTTACTTTACAACTAGTTACGTTAGATGATTTAATATCAGCATGCAATTCTTGTCTATTTTTTTGTTTTTATACGTTAGTTTACTCTCTTTGTTATTATTTTATTATTATTTCTATTTCATTGTAAATAACTTCAGCAGAACATAATTAAAATTGCTGTGTAAGCGCTAGGTTAATCGGTGAAGTCAGTAACTTCTATTAATTTATCTGAACAATTATATTCTATTAAATGTCATTGACCTAGGATCATGCGCTCAATAGAACGGAATGTTCATAATATTGAGTGATACTCCTTATTAATAGGATGTGAATTTTGACTTCCCAATATATTATTTCATACATGAGACAACTAATATTTTAATTTAGGAGATATCTAAAATGTGTGGCATAATGCAGTATGATCTCTTGTAAACCAAGTAACTGTATAATGTTTATTCGTGATCTTTCATTAAACTAGAATTAATTGATACGTATTGAATGTCATCTGGACAACTAGGGTATGTAGCGCAGTATATACGTGTTGCTATAAAATACATAAACAATGATGCGGATTCCTTGGCGTTCTGGAATAACATTTGTAATCGATAGATACGATCGTTCAATTTGATTGATGAATTCCATTAAAACATGCTGTGAAATCAGAATAGCAAGTGAACTCGCCTGCTGAAAATTTCGCTGTATGACTAATTTGCTGAGTCTCAACCGTTTGAGCTACAATCCTTTCTTCTTTTTTCTAATATTCTTCAGGAATATTTCGACAATAGCAAGCATCGCTTGCTCTAATAGTATAAGCGTTTTTGAGTGTGGACCAATAGCCGTTAACATGTTCTAATTCTATTATCAACTTGTCAGGTATAGGAGAAGAAATCATCTCCCTATCGAGCAATAATACCGAAAATTTAAATTTCATTATTCTGTTGCTTTAGCATATTTGTATAACTTGCTAAATGTTGTGATGTTTTCATTGTCAGTATTCCAAATAGATATTTACCTATTTTATCAATGAAGGCAAAAATTCTCTTATGATACATTTGAAGAATGCAAAACACGTTTCTGAATTAACTAATTCATTAATGAGATTGTTATATTAAACTGCATATTCATTGTAATTCGTATTGACTTTAAGTGTGAAAGAATATCATTTATGTAGCTACTTTTGTGATCTCTGTGTCAATGTTCGATACATTCGACTGAATAATTCCTTAAAACCTGATTTGAAAGTGTGAGTCCACTTATCGGCTGAATCATAAAATAGTGGGAGTGGACTTGAGATAACTCATAGCTTAGATTGTTTTTGTTCTGTTACTGCGGACACTGAATTCAGAGTTAAAAAAAGAATACAATCCTACGAACCAAATCCATATTCCATCCATACCTTAAAGAAAAAGAAAGAGGTTGAGAGGTTTGGATATCCAGAAAGAAGAAAATGAGACAGAAGGTATGAAGAAAGAATGGAATGGAGGATAGGACTATAATCATTTCTCCCATTTACAAACAAATTTTCTTCTGAATTTCTTATTTAATTCAATTACGAACTATTCGACCTAGTCATGTACGACGTGTATTTGATTGTGTGCGATTTGTAGGTGTACATAATCGATGCTAACACTAGTCCTGTAAGACGAGTATAAAAAGTTAATATCAGCTTATAGTTCTTGGTTTCTTTATTTTTTATGTGTTATTTTACTCTTTTTTGTTATTTTTTTATTTATTTTTTTATTGTGCATAACATCAGCATAACATATTTATCAGTGACTACGGTTATTATTTTGCTTCAGCGAAGTGTTGTATAAAGAACTCTCATTTTTATGGATAGTACTTGTAAACCAATATTGAATTTTTCTTCTTAGTGCATACATAATATCATTAAATACAAGCGACATTGAGGTAAGAATGTTTGCTTAGAGAACCCTGCAAGAATTTGGTATTAATCAAGAGTAATGAAGATGAAAATGTTAGTGTTATGTTAATTCTACTCTAATAATCATAACGTATGTTCATTTGCAATCAAACCTTGACCTGTGTGTGTATGAAATTGCATTTAATCGAACCTATGAGCAGTAAGTGAAAATATCATGAAAATCGTAAAACTGAATCGACATGATTTAGTGCATTATTAAAATTGTAAAACTGAGCGTGTATTACTGACATTACCTATGACGTAAGAAAAGGGAGTGTATCACTGTTATCATTTCAAACAAACTTTACTCAGAAGTTGATCATATGCAGGCAATAGCTGCTCAAAATGCAATATGCATTCAAAAATTCAATATGCAGAGCAATCTCTCTGCTTCAAAAATTCAATATGCAGGCCATTAGCTGCTACAAAACTCTGTGTTGAACAATCGTTCAGACACTTGAACTATAGAAAAACGTACATAATAACACTACAACATCATTTGATGCTGCAAAATCATAGAAGGAAACTCTCTTCTGACTGGTTTGAAGACATTAGAACCGTACCTTTGGCGTTTTGCCAAGATAATACCATATAGTATACATTATGGTATACATTCATATGATTTCGTATGAAACACGTAAGAGAAATTCTCAATAACATTATCGAACACCATTGAGCTAACAAAACAAACAACTTCTGCATCAATGTTTGAAACGGCATAGCGGAAAGTACAATGCTCCTTAAGAGAGGCAAATACGGTACGATCGATATGTGTGATAGTAGCGAAACATGTATAATGTAATTTGAAGGGTCAAGACGAGTAGGTTTGATGTTTGATATAAATGCTTAGGGCATGGAATTAAACTTAAAGGTTCATTCACACTCTCTGTAGTAGTAACTCTGACGTATGTTAATGACAGTAAGTATAACAATGTTATTACTCAATAAAAAATGAAATATAGCATAATTTAGATTGGTGTTGTTAATCGTTTGAAATTTACGCACTAACTTTCAATTTGTCATTTTAAAAAAAAATCAAAATAAGAGATAGAAAAATCATACCTTTGTGAGATGTACCACAATGAAGAAATATTCTTGATATGAACTAATAGCAAACAATACATCTATTGTCTCTAATACCGAAAGAGTTCAAAATGTTAAAGTCACTTTCAATGGGAAGGGGACTGTTAATGCTGTAGTCGCTGATCTGTGAGAGCGTAGATGTCGCTGCAATTCATTTTGGGTTGTAGTTAGGTCAAATTTGGAGCTGGACTTAGCACTGTATGCATTCGGAATCTCGTAGTCTCAGGTGTAACTGGAAAAAGAATTCTCATAGGCGATGTATGCATTTTATGTTGCGATCCTCTCATAGCTGCAACCATATTCGTTCCGCTGTGATATTTCTGGTTGCTGTAGTTTCTAAAATGAGTGAAGAAGTTGTTCTAATTTGGGTTTTCTCTTTGGGACATGGCGGCGCTGTCGCTTCTGGAGTTGAGGTAGCATAGCCGGGCGGAGTGAAGTCTAATGGTGTTAAGAGAGGTGCGGTTGCGGATGTTGTCAATCTCGCAGCGCCAGGCGAAGGAAAGTCTGATGGTAATAAGAGTTTCGGCAATAGTCTATTTCTTAGATAATAATTCATGACACTTATTCTTGTTATTCGCCACCACTATATTATGATAGAAAAAATTGGATTGGATTCTCCGCCACTATATTATGATATGAAGTTCTGGCGTTGTTCTTTTTAGACATTTTCTATCATAACCTTCTTCTCGTGTCTAGTTACGAGAAGGTAGAAAGTTCAGCATTCATAAGAATAAGGTGTCACTTATGATAGTGCAGATACGGTTACATCTTTTGTGGGGAAATGCTTTGGCTACGAGAAGGTACCAAGAATCTGTAAGAAATGGACATGACACTCTTTTGAGCATGGAAACGTACTGAGAATAAAGCAGCTCAAAGCCTTTTTTATATTCTGGAAGCTGCCTGATCACAAGTGCTACATCAAGTCTCAAAAGATGTTTGTCTAAAAATCACGCGTGCTTCTTGCGTGCTAGCCAAGGACAGCTTTAACTTTATATCAAGTTTTAGTGGGGGGGGGTAGAGTGTGAGTGTGTGGACGGTATTTTTCCAAGTAACGACCTTTTGGATCATGTCCATAACCTTCCAGTGGTCATTCACATTGTGAACTTAATTAATTTAATTATTCCCTAGGGTGATTATCAATTACTTTGTTCCCAACATCACAACGCAATTTAATAAGGTTTTATTGATTGAATGGTGAGATAAAACATTATTCGGCTTCTATCCGATTAGTGAACTATTGAACTGGCTTATTAATTAGGCTTTTTCCATTACCAAGTGAAAGCTGAACAATAATAAATGCTTAATCTAAATTCATTTCAATGTCCTTATTATATTCACGATATGAATTATTGATTGGACCACGCTTCTCCTACACTCCAAATCAATATCAAAGCACTATCTTAAATTTGGATGTTTTTATCTTCCAATAACTAGAGATTTCAATATGTTGTACACAAATTAATGTTTTCGTTTCTTTCTTTTAGAATTGATATCTTGATAGAAGCATCATGCCGCAGACATGTAGCATGATGTCCCACTCAGTCACATTGTCCTGACACCAGACCGTCCAACCCTAACACTAACCTCTTAATACTGAGATTCAAACGACGCCGCTGTTAGTACCATTTTGTAAGTCTTTGCTATGACTCGACCGGGGATCGAAACCACGACCTCCCACATCTGAGGCGGACGCTCTAACCACTAGGCCACCGGAGCGGTTTCATGCACTATATACCAAAGAAAAAAAAAACAATGATACACGCATACATGCCTTATACACTAATGAATATAAAAGTATACACGCATACATACATTATAAACCAATGAAAACTAAATGATACACGCACACATGCCTTATACACTAATAAAAACGAAATTATACACGCATACGTGCATTTCATACCAATGAAAACGAAATCATGCACGCATAGATGCATTACATGCCAATGAAAACGAAATGGTACACGCATACATGCCTTATGCACTAATGAAAACGAAATTATACATGCATACATGCATTACATACCAATGAAAACGAAATTATACACGCATACATGCATTATATGCCAATGAAAACAAAATGATGCACGCATACATGCCTTATACACTAATGAAAAGGTAATTATACAAAAGAAAACGAAGATATACACGTAAACATGCATTATATACCAATGGAAATGAAGAGATACACGTAAACATGCATTATATACCGTAATTATACAAATGGAAATGAAGAGATACACGTAAACATGCATTATATACCGTAATTATACAAATGGAAATGAAGAGATACACGTAAACATGCATTATATACCATAATGATACAAACGGAAATGAAGAGATACACGTAAACATGCATTATATACAAATGGAAATGAAGAGACACACGCATACATGCATTATATACAAATGGAAATGAAGAGATACACGCATACATGCATTATATACAAATGGAAATGAAGAGATACACGCATACATGCATTATATACCAAAGGAAATGAAGAGATACACGTAAACTTGCATTATATACAAATGGAAATGAAGAGACACACGCATACATGCATTATACACCAAAGGAAATGAAGAGATACACGTAAACATGCATTATATACCAATGGAAATGAAGAGATACACGTAAACATGCATTATATACAAATGGAAATGAAGAGATACACGCATAAATGCATTATATACCAAAGGAAATGAAGACATACACGTAAACTTGCATTATATACAAATGGAAATGAAGAGATACACGCATACATGCATTATATACCAAAGGAAATGAAGAGATATACGTAAACATGCATTATATACAAATGGAAATGAAGAGATACACGCATACATGCATTATACACCAAAGGAAATGAAGAGATACACGTAAACATGCATTATATACCAATGGAAATGAAGAGATACACGTAAACATGCATTATATACAAATGGAAATGAAGAGATACACGTAAACATGCATTATATACAAATGGAAATGAAGAGATACACATAAACATGCATTATATACAAATGGAAATGAAGAGATACACGTAAACAGGCATTATATACCGTGAGTTCTAAACAACTCCAAAAAGAATGAAAATTCCGTATAAATTTTAAAACAGGGAATGAACGGGTCTCCCATGAATTGTGGCGCTGTCAAGCTGGCATTATCTATAACTCCTTGGAATGATTCACGTCAGTTCCAGAATGATATTATTTTTCAAATAACGAGTACTTGATATTTCTAATAAACTGTAAAAGCAAATGTTACCTCTCCAGTAATATACAAGTTCAACATAAAACACATCTACAGACTTGCAAGGATCCCCCTCTGTCCACCCCTATGTAGCCACCAATGTAAACGAAACTACAGTTTTAAAATGGGATTTCCCCCAATCGACCTTCCCATTTAATCCTATGGCATAATATCAGGCCCGTAGAGACCCATATAAATGTTTATGTTTATTGTTGTTCTCTTGTCATGAATATCAACAAAAATATTTTTTTACATTTTGGTTGTGTTGATATTATTGGAGAGGAACACGTGCTCACTTTTAGCAAGCTATTTAGAAACATTACATGACGACTGTTGACGACTGTTGACTCCATCAAACGAAACTTACTTTAAGATTGAATAATAAAGTTGTTCACGCAAAACTGCCTTACTGGTCCTGAGTCAAAAGATACAATGTTTCTACTAATGGTCAAAACGAACTGAACTGAAGTTTCCGGGAAAAAGGCAAATCCAGTGAATAAAGTTATCATTACAATAATAGGAATGAAATAAAAATAAAATCAAAATTTGCTAATTAGGATATATGGTGTGTTGGATCGAATCTAAAAATTAAATACAGTGCTATTTCGGTTTGCCCTTCACCTCCAATGTTTCGACGCTTGGTTCTAGCAAACTTAATCCCTATAAAACATTTTACCCATAATACCATCACAATGTCAAACCTAAGGAAAGTTCTGTACATGGGACTTTATCTTATCCCCGTAGTCTCAACCATTTTATCGTTTAATTTATATCTGTGAACCTCTATTCTACACTAGACAATCTTCACCGCTCCGTTGACCTAAGTGGTTAGATCGTCCGTCTTGGATGTGGTCTTCATGGGTTCTATCCGCGGCCGAATCATATAAAGACTGTTATAGATGGTAATAGCAGCTGATTCGCTTGGCGGTCAGCTTGGTAAGAAGTTCGTGTAAGAACTGGTCGTCCTGGTGTCAGGATATTGTCACTGGGTGGGGCAAGATAATGATACACTAAGATAAATTATGTTGAGATTTGCTCCGAGACAACGAAATCCCAGTGAATCGCTCATATTTTTTTTCCCGAAGTGGTTCTGTCGAGGGGCATGAGTCAAAAGAAATGTAACCCGTGCGACTGGGATTTCCTTTTCTTGGTACAATATCTGATATTATATTTCTCATTCATTTTTTCCCATTTAAATGAAAATCACCCTGCACTTTTGCAAAATATTTCGCAATATTCATAACATAATATTCATCAAGTACTATGCTTTCCTATAACTCTTTATAAAAGTCATCAGATTGGTTCATGAAAATGTGAATAATTATCTACGTATAATCTAGCTATGCATGCTGCCGTTAAACAGAAACAGAAAATCAACTAGAAGACTTCTAATTGTCACTTGTTTCATGTATTGCATAATAAGCATCTCGAATCACGTGATTGATTTTTGTAAACGCGCATTAATATGAATATGTTAAAAAGGTTAATGAGGGCAAAGGGGTGCCATGTTGACTCTTAAGTAAAGAAGTTCTAATTATGAGTAAATAGAAACCTAAAATCATTGGATATTACAGTTTGTCACATTTAATCAAAGGATGACGATACAAATATTAATTAATATCTTATGTAGATAACTTTTAATTTTCATCAGATCTAATTTTGAAAATGTTATAAGGAAACATAGGACACGATGAAGAACAAAGGTCTATCGAAGTGTGTAATGACTGATTAGCTTTCTAATTCATGATATTCTGAAAATCTATATTTGTCCTGGAATATGGCAATTGTTGCTATTACTGGTACAATGAAATGCTACATGGAAATCTCGTGGAAAAGCGTGTGAAAATATGAATGAACTACTTTTATTAGCAAGTGTAGGAGTTATCATTTCTTTACATGTTTTGATTCAACTGACGCTAGTTTGGGGTGTTTGTGTGTGTGTGTTTGTGTGTTTGTGTGTTTGTTTAATTTTTAAAGTAGCTTTAAAATATAATTCAGTAATGTCTTTTGGATATCCGCAGTGTGATAGTTTAAAGCGATGTCTAGCATTTGGGCATCATGCTGCGGACACGGGTTATCATTTCCACCCATCCACATTATCCTGACTTCAGGCTAACCGTCCTTACACTAACTTCTCAATGCTGAGGCAGCTGCTAGTACCGTTTTTTTATATGAAATAAGTCTTTGTTATGACTAGGGTGGGCTCGAAGACGCGACCTTCCATTTCCAAGACAGACGCTCTAACCACTAGGCCACCTGAGCCTTGGGGGTGTTTGACAAAGTTTGAAGAACGCGTGTACGCCATAACAGATTTCAGATTGTTTTCATTTTTGCTGATGCTAATGAGAGAGAGAGAGAGAGAGAGAGAGAGAGAGAGAGAGAGAGAGAGAGAGAGAGAGTTGTGTGTGTGTGTATTTTGAGGCCAGTGATGTGCACATGTGTATCTGTAACAGTAGTTTTATAGTTCGTTAAACACAGCATCGTGAATTTTATCCTATCTTTAGCGCGATAAAATGTCATGTCAGCGTTATTAATTCCAGCTAAAAGTATCTGATTCGTTTCACACGAAGTATTTAAAACTAATTAGATACTTCAACTTACATTTAATGACGTTAACCGGAAAATTTACTTAGATACAGGTACGAAATAAATTCGCCATCCTTTGTGTCGTTTCTAGCATATTAACAAACAACTCAACTTCGTGTGTATCTGTCCATCTCCAACATTTTTACCGTGTGTTGTCAGAGCTGGAAAGACCTTAAGTTGCTTAGTGATTGAATGTCTTTATTTTATATACCTGTTGTTGTTGTTTAATGGTATACAACTTCGCCAGGCACAGCAGAAGAAACCGGAGTCTCGTCTTGTTAAAAATAGTTGCTAGCGCGTGTACACCATGGTTGAGACGACCCAATTGCCATACTGCAGACATCGCAGCGATATGACTCAAATTATTAAAGCGACGTTAAACACACACACAAACAAACACACACACACGCACACACTCCTCAATGAAAATAATTTATTAATTAATTCGTATTTGATCACTTTTAAAACCTCAGTTTCGCATTTTTTGCTTTTTATATTTCAATGGCCCTGTTTTGTAATTATGTCATCGCTGAAAAAGTAACGGTAGATGGGTTAGCCAACGACAATTTCTGCTCACAGAAATAGCGGGACTGTTGTTTTAAATAAATGAGAATTTTACTTAACATAATGGCAAAATCTCGTTAAGTGCTTGAGATGCAATTCATTTCAATGGTACCATGCATTTAAATAGATTTATGCCAACGGGACCATGCATTTAAATCACTACAATCCAATGGGATCATATGTTGAATAGTTTCATCCCGCTGGAACCATGCATTTAAATCACTCTATCCCAATAGAACAATGTATCTCAATCACTATCCCAATAGATCCATGCATTTAAATCACTATAACCCAATGGAACCATGCATTGAAATCACTCTATCCCAATAGAACAATGTATCTCAATCACTATCCCAATAGATCCATGCATTTAAATCACTATAACCCAATGGAACCATGCATTGAAATCACTCTATCCCAATAGAACAATGTATCTCAATCACTATCCCAATAGATCCATGCATTTAAATCACTATAACCCAATAAAACCATGCATTGAAATCACTCTATCCCGATGGAACCATGCATTTAAATCACTCTATCCCAATGGAACCATGCATTTAAATCACTCTATCCCAATAGAACAATGTATCTCAATCACTATCCCAATAGATCCATGCATTTAAATCACTATAACCCAATGGAACCATGCATTGAAATCACTCTATCCCGATTGAACCATGCAATTCAATCACTCTATCCCAATGGAACCATGCATTTAAATCACTCTATCCTAATGGAACCATGCATTTAAATCATTCTTTCCCAATAGAACAATGCATTTCAATCACTATCCCAATAGATCCATGCATTTAAATCACTCTATCCCAATGGAACCATGCATTTAAATCACTCTATCCCAATGGAACCATGCATTTAAATCACTCTATCCCAATAGAACCATGCACTTAAATCACTCTATCCCAATAGAACAATGCATTTCACTCACTCTATCCCAATGGTACCATGCATTGAAATCACTCTATCCCAATGGAACCATGCATTTAAATCACTCTATCCCAATAGAACCATGCAACTCAATCACTCTATCCCAATAGAACCATGCATTTAAATCACTCCATCCCAATGGAACCATGCATTTCAATCATTCTTTCTCAATATAACCATGCATTTAAAACACTATCCCAATAGAACCATGCATTTAAATCACCCTTTCCCAATGGAACCATGCACTTAAATCACTATCCCAATGGAACCATGCATTTAAATCACTCTATCCCAATGGAACCATGCATTTAAATCACTCTATCCCAATAGAACCATGCATTTAAATCACTCTATCCCAATAGAACCATGCACTTAAATCACTCTATCCCAATAGAACAATGCATTTCACTCACTCTATCCCAATGGTACCATGCATTGAAATCACTCTATCCCAACGGAACCATGCATTTAAATCACTCTATCCCAATAGAACCATGCAATTCAATCACTCTATCCCAATAGAACCATGCATTTAAATCACTCCATCCCAATGGAACCATGCATTTCAATCATTCTTTCTCAATATAACCATGCATTTAAAACACTATCCCAATAGAACCATGCATTTAAATCACCCTTTCCCAATGGAACCATGCACTTAAATCACTATCCCAATGGAACCATGCATTTAAGTCACTCTATCCCAATAGAACCATGCATTTAAATCACTCTATCCTAATAGAACCATGCATTTCAATCACTCTATCCCAATGAAACCATGCATTTCAATCACTCTATTCCAATGGAACCATGCATTTCAATCACTATCCCAGTGGGATCAAGCAGTTAAATATATTTTTCTCAATGGGATCCGGTATTAAATACAAGTCAGTAAAAATCCCTTCGTCCCATTTGCTAAGCTCCAGATATAAAATAACAGTATAAGCAATCTATACTCTACTGGTCTGAAATAATATTGTGGCATTCGCTCCCTAAACATTACCGCGGGGCGAGTCTTAAGCTCTTACGGAAGGTTACCTGAAAGGCTCGAGACCCTGAATCTGGAATCAGCAAAGGCCATATATTGCACCACCTCACACATGTGTTACAGTTTAGTCCCGCGGGGTGAGCGGGGCGTTTCTTACCCGTCCCCACTTTGACCTGCAGTGAGAGGGACATTGTCCGCTAGGTTTGATTGGATCGGTTCACAGCAATATCCCCCCAGGAATTGAGACAGAAGGTGTAATTGCAATTTAGATCCGAATTATAACTCTCAGAACTCTTAAGACGAAAGTCTGCTTTGCCTCGGATGATTGTTGAGCAATATTCCGAGTCACTATAATTTGGCGGTAAAACTTGGAGGTAGATTCTTAGGAAAGACAAAGCGTCGAAAAAGTCAGAAAGTTATTTGCTGGACTTTTGAGGAATATTACGGCATCATGATTACAATTATTTGTGGTATGTAAACCTAGTTACTAGAATCGTTTAGAATGTTGAATTACCTTTGTAGTGTTTCATTTACATGCGTATTTGACAAATGGGCTTGAGAGTTACTCAAAGAATTATGTAGATTGTTAGCCTGTTGTTAGAATCAATGTTGTAATTCGATACTAGCTCAATTCGTAGTAAGGCATTGCATTTATTAATAGGTTATGTTAGAATTTACAAAGGCTAAAGTTGTGAATTTGGAAAATGTTTGAAAAGTATGATTAGTTACTACGGATGTATGCATATCTCAGAGCATGGATATTTGAATATATGTGCACTTTTGAGTGTAAGGCTTACAAGAGTCACAAAGAAATGCGCCTGATTATTGTGATATTGTTTAGTATAACGGGATTAGGAATATGCATTGATGTGACGCAATTTATTGATGTATACATAATAAGTAATTGTTTCCGTGATGTATTTTGACGTTTGTTTTACTATGCAAGAAAGTGAGTAAATCGATGTGAATGCAAGTGTGACCGAAGAAATGCAATAGCCGTTATCTAATGGTAGGTTGCGTGTAGCGTGAGATGAGAGGGCTAAAGGAAAATATTGTGCCGTCCTTCTGTTTTCACAGGAAGCTTTTTAGGTGGACCGAACTTCCGGTTTAATTAAGTCTCAAGTGTTACGTATCGGCTTTTTCAAAGTAACACAAAAAGATTGAAGACAACAAGCTTTTAACATTTTTTAAAAAAATAATTTATTTCCCTAGAAAACATGGAGTAAAGTTCAATATATGAAAGAAGACTTACGATTTACGAAAGATATCCAATTTTCTTTATAAATATATGAAAATACACAAGTCTTATGAACAGTTCTAACTTGACACAGTCTGAAGTTCAGTTCCGGTCCAAGATGGCGGATGATGACGTCAGACGAAGACTAACATAAAAATCCAGAAATTTGCACTGTGAAGCACAATTTATATTATTCCGATCCAATTTAGAAGAATTTCAGAAAATATCTTTGTACAAACCAGTAGTGTTGTTCTCCAGGAAAAAATAAATATTTTGAAAGTAGACGAAGTACAATTATCACCACTAACAAAACACATGTCGTTCTACGTAGACACACGAACAGACAACTTCTTCCAGCACAAAAGTACCTTTGTAAGGTAGTAGACGTTAGGTGACTATGATGTTGAAATCGGCTACGACTCTGACATAACTTTCTTACAAATAACTAAGCGTATTTAAACAAGCTAATACTTCGTTTCATGTACACACGCACGAAAGACGTGTAATTTTGCAATGCAACTGAACATTAGGAAAGCTTGAACACGTGTCAGCCAATCATTTGCATAGCTACTTCTGAATGTTGACTTGCGACGGATTTACTATCATACAAAGCTTGTGCTTACACGAGTCACACTTAAGATGTAAACACGATGATTTGAACAAAAAATTAGACCGATGATGATGATGATGATGAAAATAATAATAATAATAATAATAATAATAATAATAATAATAATAATAATAATAATAATAATAATAATAACTACATTTAATGATACAAAAATGAAATAAAAATGAAATTAAAATATTTATACAGAATTCATTTCTTAATACACGGGAGACGGAACTGAGACTAGCCGAACAGTCGAAGTGGACAGAAGTCTAGTCGTTGGAGTGAAGGTGGAGAGAAAGTGGAGGAGGAAAAGGTGTCTGGAGGTGAAGGAGGAGGAGGAATTTAGGGAAAGCCGGGAAGGAAGAGGAGGAGGAATTGGAAAAATAGGAAAGAGAAGAATACCACAGATGAGTAGAATGCAAAGACAGGTGGAAATCAGTCTCACACTGTTAATCAAGTGATGCAATAGGCTATTAGTGTAAATGGAAATTTGAATCATACGATTATTGAATTATGAAATTGTTATTCGTGGAATTTCAAACTTGTTTTTATAATTAACCATCTAGCCGTCGTCATTGTTGACTGGGTGCTCGGAGCTTTGCATCTATCTTTCGCTAAATTTGCTTCCAACAAACTCGAGTTTGGGTGGGGCTTTTATAATTGTTTAATTAAACATTTGGAGTACCGCTACCCAACCACATAACAAACCCCACACACTTTTTAAACTGCGTTTTCGCCCTATCAAGTCAAGACCGATTTTCATATGCATTGTTTTTAGATTGTATCTACTAAAAATAGCTACCGTTTAGAAAATTTGACTTTTTCCGCATTGACTATTGAGTTAAAGGCCTAGTTTCATTTTTACGATATTGTTCGGTAGTAATACAATACTACTTTGTACCGAAATATCTCTAGTCATTTGTATGACATCATTAGAAATACAGTCAGATGTTACGTACTTTGTTTCAGCTCTGAATATCCCATGATTTTGTTGAGTAACTTAACTAAGTTATTGAACAGCCCATGTTTGTGTCGAGTGATTTAACTGTGTTAAGTAGTGCAGGGTATCTCCGACAGCCCTTCCTTTCCAAGCAACGATTCTATCTAGTTTTATTTTATGCGTGACGTCGTAAGAACACGGGCGTATTAGTCATAAGGAACCGGGATAACTATCGACTTAAACTGTTCTCCAAGCTCTACTTACCAAGTATAGCTGTCAATCAAGTGTTGTTTATTCTGCATTCTTAGGGACCGCTAGCGCTCTCAAGCCGGGCTCTTTTTTAATATATTGCATAACATTAGGAAGAGAATAAGCCTGACAAACTCAAGTCCTAGTTAAGTGATGGTCGGTCACTTTGGCTAAATCTACTGTTATAACTTCATTGTCCCTTGGCCATTTCAATTAAATTTTCGGTATAAGCCAAAAATCACTTTATAATTTTTAAATTTTGTAAAATATTATTTGATTTTAAAGAAATTGTCAGGCTCATTAGCAGTTGTTTTTATCCCTGAGTCTGTGATTATTAGTTTCCTCAGGTACCTTACTGCCTAAGGCTAAAACACAAATATAAACGAGTAGTGATTTATCGTTGAATAATGCAAGATGTCATATGTCAAGAAACTATAGTTCTTTGCATCATCGACTGTTATAACGTAGAGAAGGCCATATCATTGCCGTCCTTATGTATATTCATTCAGTTGCCAAACACTAAGCCATAGGGCTACAATTATTTGCGTAAAACGTTTGGTCCGAACACTTATGATCGAAAAATATCAAAAGATATTTGAGGACACGTTTTCTAAGCAAAATCGATAGTCCTTACCAGATTTATAAATACAATCACAGTTTTTATTTCAATTGCTCTGAGAGAAAAAAAATAAAATCACTTAAATCAGTACAATAGCATCATATTTATTGTAAATTGATTTCATATCAAATACAGAGATTTGCTAAGTTTAGGGCCAATAACCATAAAGTGTGGTTGTTTAAAGTACCCGAAATATAGATAATTGTAGATAATTCATGGAGGAAGCATGAGTACTGTGCTTAGTGACAATAATTCAGTACAAGCATTGTAAAGCAAATAAGCTGTTTGTCAGGATTTGTAAGTAATAAACACGAAATATCTAAAACAAAGAAGAACCCCAGCATAAGGAAAGGCTCCATTTCTTCACCCCTCTCCCCCTAGTTCTAAGTTACCGCATCAAAAACAAAAAATTTTAAAGAATGAGCATTGTGATACGTAAGACATGATGAAGTACAAATTTTACTGACGTTACGAAATGGCCTCGTTACTCTTTAAATTGTTTCATTAGAACTATAGTACGAGATAAATATTATGATAAACACATTCTTACAGGCATATACAATACGACAAAAAGATCACTAGATTATAAGGATTTGAATTATTATGAAAATAAGCTTGAATTAAACTCATCTGTTTAGCTATAAAATGGTTACTTGAAATATAATATATTTCATCCCAAAGCTTTGTGTTATGCGGCATAGGTCGGTCTCTCTATATAATTTAGAACAAATTCCAAAACAACATTATGCAAAACAATTCTGTAACGTAAAATGAATAGAAAGGAAGAAAACAAGTTTATTTTTCAAATATCTCTATTGTTGAAGATTGCTCCCGTAAAGGTTGTGAGTGTGTGTTTCAAGACAATTAATACTTGGTTAGGTTGGCAGAGCCCGCTGTAAGACATTTTGCCTTACAGGCATTTTGTTTGTTCTGGAGGCCATTCGTAAAGGTTACTGGTGCATATTTTCTCATCGTATAACCAATTCTTAATTCAGTCGGGCAGTGCTGCTGTGAATATATTTTGCCTTTGCAGACTTGTTAGTCTGAAAGCCATCATTAAGCCAGAAAATATCCTAACAAGACATCCATAAAATGGACATCCTTAAGACAGGTCATCTGTAAAGTGGAGAGCTTGCCGATAATCCTAGTTGATTTGTGTTTATACGGAGAGAGTTTGGTGGTTATACGTACGTTGGTGGTAGTCAAATTTACGACCAGAGAACTCCTAGTATACTAAAATAGCAAAGGCTTTAAATAAACCGACCTCTAGTAATGTTTTACTCGGCATCGAACCCTAAGTCCATTATTGCATTGTTATTAAGCACATACCATATATTTCAATACGATTTACTCCCCATGGAAACATTTTCTACTAAAGCAGGGTTACATTTATTATTCAAAAACAAATTGCAATTGAAATATTTTTGTTTTTGCTTTGAAATGACTTATATTCCTCCAATTTATTGGACGCAGAATATAGTGAATTAAGGTTGTTTTCATGAAAAATTGATTTTATCTCAACTACTGATGCTATGTTGTCTGCTTGCTAGGCTGTTTTTGTTTTGTTTTTCATTTTTTCTTATTAAAAAGCTCAGTTTCTTCAGTAGTTATACTGGCCATTTAAAACAGAACTTGTATATTTTAGATATTTCTAAACAACTTTATATTCCCTTTATGATTGATGTGCGTAAATATGGATTATAGAGTATACAGCTAGGCCTTACTTAGGTGTGCACCTTTTAAAAACCGCTTGGTCCTTTTCTCTTTCTGGACTTCAGAGATAAATTAAAAGAACAGGTAAAATAAACGGACAGGTAACATTTTATCTATTTGTTAAATCATTGATTGCACTTTTAGAAGCTGGTATTGCCTACTCTGGCAAAATTTATTTCCATACCTTAATCACTGCTTAAGTTAGACTAATTCAAGGTGATTATTTTTATCACAAGGGTCATTTTAGTTAACTCTGTACTTAGATAATGTACATATTCCACAAGTACAATATCTAAATAACTTTCAACCACAATTCATCGAAGTAACATGGAGGTATAGCAACATTCGCTCCACTGCATGTTGCACAGGTAAACAACTTCACTTTACCCCAACTGCTCTCTCAGCAGTTAGTTATATCTGAAAAGCGCCCGCTCAGGACATCAGGCAATAAAATCCTTGTTCCAAACATTAAGACACCCTCGATCTGACACTGCAAGGAAGACATTATTTTACAAGACATTTCCCTAGGTCACTCGTCCATCTTCGTCTTTCACTATGAATAGCCCAACCAAGACCTGGGAGAAAAAATTTAAACGAAAGTCCCCAAATTTGTGCATATTTGAAGTGAGCGTTGCGAGCGCTAAGTTAAATTAACTCAACAATCAATGAAAATCATGTAAATTCACTAATTTTGGTAAACATCAGTAAAATTGACCTTAGAATAATGAAGGAAGATCAGTTAAGTTACATATAAAACTAATAGAGATTTGTCATACACATAAATATCAATGTCGACAATTTCTCTAGGCATGACATGAGAAAGTATTCTCTTGATGTTTTTGTCAGACTAATACTTGCAGGTTCTCCGCGCACATATATTCTGACCAGGCAGAGGCAATCCATCGTACCATGTAAACACACGAGATGTCCGCTGAGCGAGACGAGAAAACTCCTTGAACAGCATAGTCATTCACTCGAATCATCTCGACTATATCCGTAAGGCGAAAATATGCCTTATATTTATTTCGGTGCATTAATTTATCGAAAACCCCATACATTTTGTTGGCCGAAAATTTCTTCGCAGAAACGAAACCGCAATCTCTTCGATCACCTCTGCTATTTCTTTGGCTGGAATGACCAAGAATTTGAGAACGAAAATATATTTTGATGCATTCTCAACTTTTCGGCCATTCCCAGTCCTAGCACCAACCTCTTAATGTTATGCGCCAAGCGAGGCAGTTGCTAATATAATTTTTGTACGTCTTTGGTGTAACTCGGCCGGGGTTCTAACCTGCACTATTGCATTAAAGGCGGACGCTCTGCTTTCTTGGGCCACCGGAGCTATCAATAGGAGAAGCACAGCACTATCAATAATAATAATAATAATAATAATAATAATAATAATAACAATAATAATAATAATAATAATAATAATAATAATAATAATAATAATAATAATAATAATAATAATAATAATAACTTTCTCTGAGGTTAATACATTTAATCCTGAATCAAGCAACCAGTCTTACATGTAGCTTTCAGCAACATAATATTAAAACTCTAAATGCAACTTACGTATACAAAATAGAACTTTGCTTACAACAGTCTGAAACAGTAACGGGTCATCATAACGTATACACACATTATTTATAAATGTACATACATTTTGAAGATAGGAAGATGGTTGGTACCCAAGTTAGGTATTTCTATTTAAGATTTGGCACAAGTGGATGTTTGCTTATTATCTTTGAGAATTATAATCCTTAACACTACTGCAGAATATGTAAAATATGTTTCATGCATAGTTTTGAATTTTATCGATCATAGATAGGGTGAATGGATATTTTAAGCTGGAATTGTGAGATCACTGATACAATGTGGGAGCCATATAATGAAAAATTATCAAAATATATTTAATGTAATCAGTCCACTCTATAAATAAAACTAAATAGATGAACAATTGAGAGGGTTAGAGGATGGAACATTTTTCTTGCAATACTTCTAACATTACGTTTTTTTAAATTAATTATATGATTACGATTAGTAGCATTACAAATCTACGAGATAATCACACAAAATGGAACCGTTTTACATTATAAAATATTTTTGAATAAATTCTAGCATTGCACATTCTTTAAATTATTGTGTATGAAGTGATCGTTTTACGATATAGCGTTATTACTAAGTTTTCTTTTTAACAAAATGTTTTAAATGATTATATGTTACGTTCTTATATGGTTTTGCGTATATCTAGCATTGGTTATTAATGCGGACTCCTTTTTTCGTGGAGCAGTCGTTGGCCAGCTAACAGTCTTATCCACACTAATATTTTTCAGTACAAATATAATAAGCTATGCATATTGGATCTACATCAGTTTCTCAAGAATTATTCCAAAATTTTTGTTTTCGGTATGAACTCATTCTTCCAAAATTCAAATTAGGCATCCTATGGATTTTAACAACGTTCCTTTCTGTCTAGTGGCCATAGTACACAATTAATTTCACTATATTGACTCTACATTTGTTTCTCAGTACTGAACTTTCCAATGTGTGACAATCAATACAAATCATATGTTAATCTAAAATACCTTCAAAGATGACTTTACGGTTTAGTTCTTGTCAAGGGCTGACCTGCATTTTTTTTGAGAGGCTGAATTGGAAACAAAATACCAGGCAACGGAATACAGATTTCACTTCCGGATCATCACCATGACCTATTACTCAATGTGCACTGTCGCCGAATTACACACTGACAACCACACCATAAGCTCACATTTTAAAGAATAATCAATTGCCTTTAAATCATTACCAAGAATGCCAAAATCTAACTCTAGTATCACCACCAAATTTAGACCGGAAAAAGTGATCTAAAATTAGACTGGGACTACATGTGTGGGTACTGAACCGGATTTTATTAATTGTGTACTGATTCCTGAAAGGGTCAATGTTTTTGTCAAACTTTTATATTTGTATTTTATTTTGCATTCCACTACTGTTTCAACTTCATACATAAAGTCTTTTGAAATTTCCTTGCAAGCAAGACATGTGACAGCTATCAGAAAGTGTGTAGTGCTGGTGTTCTATAGGGTGCAATTTGAGGTCCAATTGTTCTTAAGAAACCAAAACTAAATTTGCTATATCTTCCTTAATTATAGGAATTTTGCAATGCAGTAAAAGCCTAATTGTAATACTTGATAAGGCCTGTCTGAAAATAGTCTTGAAATTAAAAATTATTGATATATTAAATTTTAATGGAAATTTAAATAAATATATAAATTTTAAAAACTATTTTACAAAAAATAAATTTTCATACAAGTTATGACATTCAGTTTGACAAATTTAAGGCAGCAAAGTTGATTAATGAATGGTCTTTAAAACAAATGGTAGTTTAGGTCTGTACAACTGATAATATTAATCCCAAGGGTACTGAAACATAGTTCACAGTGATTTTGACAGCAAATTGCAATATGCCTATCCAGATGCATATAGGTGTACATACTAAAGAAACAATGACAGGTACTATGTTCCACATTTTTTGTTTCAGGTACTTGACAGTTGTTTGTATAACTAATATCCCACTCAAATTTAAAGTTTTGATGGGACCACTACCATGTTTTATAGCAAATATGCATTCCATTTTAATGCCGATAACTACAAAAGTCAACAATGCAATATGAAAATACAGTTTCACCTTACTGAAAAATGATGCGAATCTCTCTCATGAAGATCTAAGCCATGTCTTTGAGATGCAGTAGTATTAGGAAACCAGGTTTTCAACTCACTTTGTTTTTTTACCCTCCAAACAAGTATAAATTATCCCCCACCCCACCCCCTTTTCTTCCAAAATAAACCAGGTTTTCAACTCACCCTAGAGGAAAACCAGGTTTTCAACTCACTTTGTTTTTTTACCCTCCAAACAAGTATAAATTATAGTCCTAAATTATCCCCCACCCCACCCCCTTTTTTTTTCCAAAATAAAACAGGGTTTTGACTCACCCTCCCCCACCTCTTTTTTCCCCCTACTACTACCTGTAAACAGGTATTTTGTAACCAAACAAAACAACAGGTGTTGGAATGCGATAAGCTCTTTACACAGAGGTGACTAATTTGTTAGAACAGCGCATGTGTGGAATACAATTATTCTAAAGACGGCAAACGAGTTTTACCACAAGATAACAGGATGAAAATTAAACTGTGCATTAGAATGTTTCAGTTAACAAGGTGGAAATTAAACTAGCATTAGAATGAAAATGATATTATTTTATATCTCGTTACCAATGATTAATGTTTCAACTGTTGATATTAAAAATATTTCACTATCACGACTATAGATACTAAATTTTACTTTACCACTCACACAGCGACGGGACTCAAACAGATCTTTCATTTCTGGTTTGTTCAGAGGATATTTTTTGTTGATAAAATATACCTTTGACCGATCGAGATCAATTGTGAGTTTAGTATAGTTTTGTTGGCTAATGGGGCTGTGAAAGTTTTTAAATTCCGCTAGCAACTTTTGATACAATTGTTCGAGATAATTGAAATACATGCTGTTATCAGATCTGATGAGCGAAAGTTTTAACTTGTCACATGTTCCATTAAAACATATACCTGATGTTTCATTATTAAATTCAACTGTCAATTGTTTACCATCCATCATTAGATATTTGATGTTACTATTGTAGCTATTTGTCATTGTCAAATTTTCAAGCATTATTTTATAAGTTTAGATAAAATTTCAGTTGGAAAAGATAATGTCGAGTATAGACCTATCATCATAACAATACCCAAGGGCAAATGTATCTACCCCATTTTCACAATAGCGTTTGTCATCAAAATTATACAATCCACGTTTGATAATGACATCTGTTTCGAGTTTATGATGATTAGTTCGAATTGCCATAGCTCTCATAAAACTAACACCACCATCAAGCGCATACCTGTAGTCATCAAATTTCATAAACTTTTTAACAAAATTACGAGGCAGACCTTTGGCTTTTTTCGTTATTTTATTATTATCTAACAATACGGCATACATTTTACTACGTAATCCGATAAAGTATTTGATAGCGCTCGAGTTCATTTCATCTTTAAACTTACCAATAACCTTTTTATTTGTGTCGTCATGAAATTTACTGTCACGTGGATAATCGGAAAGATCAAACAGATGTCGATTATTATACATATCCTGATAGATGTCCTCACATTCAATTTCATACACGAGTGAATCAGTATCAGTAAACAATAATCTACTAGCCGGCCACTGATTTTTAACAAAAGTGTAATGAAAATCGTACATCATCCACTTTGATAAATCTAACACTGCAGCTCCAACATAGATCGGCTTGTTTAGTTTTAGATTTGTTTTTCTTCTTTAGCAAAAAATGAGGGTCTCATTTTGACTAATAAAGATATTTTCTCTGATCAAATTTGACAAATATCCATCATTTGAGCTTGTATATGGTGTAGGAGTATATATATGCTGATATCATTTAATATCATTCCCAAAAAAATATATATATATGTGTATACTTGGTGGAAATTTTTTTATTTTTTAATTGTTTTTTAAAGTTCATTTAAATTTTTAAAATTAAAATTTTTTTTTTTTTTTTTAATTTCACTTTTATATTTTTAAGTCAATATACATAACCTATTAAAATTTCATGTGTATGTCAATAATAATAAAAAATTTATATCAGTTTCAAGTTTTTACTGACAGGCCATAGTACACAATTTTACTATATTTATTCTCTACATTTGTTCCTCAGTACTGAACTTTCCACTGTGTGACAATCAATACAAATCATATGTTAATCTAAAATACCTTCAAAGATGACTTTACGTACGGTTTAGTTCTTGTCAAGGGTTGACCTGCATTTTTTTGAGAGGCTGAATTGTAAACAAAACACCAGGCAACGGAACACAGATTTCACTTCCGGATCATCACCATGACCTTATTACTCAATGTGCACTGTCGCCGAAATACACACAGACAACCACACCATAAGCTCACATTTTAAAGAATAAACAATAGCTTTAAATCCTTACCAAGAATGCCAAAAATCTAACTCTAGTATCACCACCAAATTTAGACCGGAAAAAGTGATCTAAAAATAGACTGGGACTACATTCGTGGGTACTGAACCGGATTTTATTAATTGTGTACCGATTCCTGAAAGGGTCAATGTTTTTGTCAACTTTTATATTGCATTTTATTTTGCATGCCACTACTGTTTCAACTTCATACATAAAGTCTTTTGAAATTTCCTTGCAAGCAAGACATGTGACAGCTGTCAGAAAGTGTGTAGTGCTGGTGTTCTATAGGGTGCAATTTGAGGTCCAATTGTTCTTAAGAAACCAAAACTAAATTTGCTATATCTTCCTTAATTATAGGAATTTTTCAATGCAGTAAAAACCTAATTGTAATACTTGATAAGGCCTGTCTGAAAATAGTCTTGAAATTAAAAAATATTGATATATTAAATTTTAATGAAAATTTTAAAAAATATATAAATTTTAAAAACTTTTTTATTTTACAAAAAATAAATTTTCATACAAGTTATGACATTCAGTTTGACAAATTTAAGGCAGCAATGTTGATTAATGAATGGTCTTTAAAACAAATGGTAGTTTAGGTCTGTACAACTGATAATATTAATCCCAGGGGTACTGAAGCATGATAGCTCACAGTGATTTTGACAGCAAATTGCAATATGCCTATCCAGATGCATATAGGTGTACATACTAAAGAAACAATGACAGGTACTATGTTCCACATTTATTGTTTCAGGTACTTGGACAGTTGTTTGTATAACTAATATCCCACTCAAATTTAAAGTTTTGATGGGACCACTACCATGTTTTATAGCAAATATGCATTCCATTTTAATGCCGATAACTACAAAAGTCAACAATGCAATATGAAAATACAGTTTCACCTTACTGAAAAAAGATGCGAATCTCTCTCATGAAGATCTAAGCCATGTCTTTGAGATGCTGTATATCAGTGTACTGATATGAACTCATCTTGGTCACTTATAGCAGCACACTGCACATGTCCTTATGAGACCTTGCTATCACCATTGGACTACTGGAGAGCTTCCAAATTGATCCAACTCTAATACTTTGTTTCAGATACCAGACTAGACCTGAAAATATATATAACATGTTTCACTTAATTCTAAAAAAAAGGAAGATGTAGGCAAATGAAGTTAAAATGTGTTAGATATGGTGATTTCAATATAACATTCAGGTTGCAAATGGGTTAAAAAAAGGTAAACTTGATAGAGTGACACTTCAAAGATGTGTGAAGCAATGGGCATGTATTAAAGTGACAAATGCATCCTAAAAATAGATGAAGTTTCTACAAGCATATTTAGCCATTTACAGGTTAAATAACTAATCAGGTAGAGTATGTATCATAAAGTTTAAGGCAATGTTGGAACGGTGTGAGGTTTTGATCATTGGTGCAAACATTGATACATACCAGTATAGTGGAAAGTCAAATGACAATGTACCAAATTAAAATTTATTACTATATGCAATCCTATTCATGAAGGAAAAAACAATTTTAGATATTGTGAGTGAATATAGCAAAATGTGGCCACACAGATCAACTATAGGTACCAATAGATCCTATATCATCAACTAAATGTGAAATTTGCATCCCGAAAACTTGTAAACAAGGATGGATATTTGCATGTGTGGGACATATGCAATGTACTTTGTAAAATGACCTGTGCAAACATGATTCAAATAATCTGTTTGAATATTTAGTCTATTTTTAAGAGTCTTGGAAACAAGGTTTTTAAGTTCAATGATTCAATGATTCAATGGAATGAAATATCAGCTGATGCTGCAATACCGCCCTCTGTCAAAGTACTAAATTGAAATGTGTTACCATACAGAGGCATATTCATGATGAAAATAACATCTTGGGATATTTTAAGTGCACACAATCAAAACTGAGCCTTACAGATTCACTATAGGTACCATGTCAGCCTAACAATGTCAACTTTTGATTCCAAACATTACAAAATATATGCATATTTGTTCATGTCAGCTATGTAACCATGTTAGGATCAGTTGTAGAAAGTTAAATTCAAATAATCTGTTTGAATATTACTTATGTAATCTTTAAAGTGTCAGATAACAAATATTATTAGTCATTAATAATGCATAAAGCAAAATGGATCATGAGAATTCCCATAATATCATCTAGGCTACAATGTCGCACTACATCAATCAACATCTTAAAGAAACTGAACAATAAAATGGAATGCATTCTGTGTTCAACTTACATCATTTTTGTTTGTTTTCTTACATGCAATGGTAAATATACCTGGGTAAAGTATATTTTACCCCTCTGACCTGTATTTCATTCTCTGACAGCTTAATATGATTTTGTAGAGAACTTGAACAGGTTCTAGTATAAAGTCTTCATCTCTGTCCTCTCACTAAATACCCTATAACTATGGTTATAAACAATTACTGATAGCTATACAAGCAGATATGTGTTACTCAGGAAGTCACCCCATCATAAACACATAAATTAACTGTTTGAACCCCAAATAAATAGTTTCAATGACCTAAAGGTACAAAGCAAAGTAGAATTTTGTCTTCATGTATTTTAAATGAGGGTCTCATTTTGACTAATAAAGATATTTTCTCTGATCAAATTTGACAAATATCCATCATTTGAGCTTGTATATGGTGTAGGAGTATATATATGCTGATATCATTTAATATCATTCCCAAAAAATATTATATATGTGTATACTTGGTGGAAAATTTTTATTTTTTAATTGTTTTTTTAAATTTCATTTAATTTTAAAAATTAAAATTATTTTTTTATTTTTAATTTCATTTTTATATTTTTAAAGTCAATATACATAACCTATTAAATTTCATGTGTATGTCATTAATAATAAAAAATTTTTTTATATCAGTTTCAAGTTTTTACTGCCCGGCCCTAGTACACAATTTATTTTCACTATATATTCTCTACATTTGTTTCTCAGTACTGAACTTTCCACTGTGTGACAATCAATACAAATCATATGTTAATCTAAAATACCTTCAAAGATGACTTTACGGTTTAGTTCTTGTCAAGGGTTGACCTGCATTTTTTTTGAGGCTGAATTGTAAACAAAACACCAGGCAACGGAACACAGATTTCACTTCCGGATCATCACCATGACCTTATTACTCAATGTGCACTGTCGCCGAAATACACACAGACAACCACACCATAAGCTCACATTTTAAAGAATAAACAATTGCCTTTAAATCCTTACCAAGAATGCCAAAATCTAACTCTAGTATCACCACCAAATTTAGACCGGAAAAAGTGATCTAAAAATAGACTGGGACTACATTCGTGGGTACTGAACCGGATTTTATTAATTGTGTACTGATTCCTGAAAGGGTCAATGTTTTTGTCAAACTTTTATATTTGCATTTTATTTTGCATGCCACTACTGTTTCAACTTCATACATAAAGTCTTTTGAAATTTCCTTGCAAGCAAGACATGTGACAGCTGTCAGAAAGTGTGTAGTGCTGGTGTTCTATAGGGTGCAATTTGAGGTCCAATTGTTCTTAAGAAACCAAAACTAAATTTGCTATATCTTCCTTAATTATAGGAATTTTTCAATGCAGTAAAAACCTAATTGTAATACTTGATAAGGCCTGTCTGAAAATAGTCTTGAAATTAAAAAATATTGATATATTAAATTTTAATGAAAATTTAAAAAAATATATAAATTTTAAAAAACTTTTTATTTTACAAAAAAATAAATTTTCATACAAGTTATGACATTCAGTTTGACAAATTTAAGGCAGCAATGTTGATTAATGAATGGTCTTTAAAACAAATGGTAGTTTAGGTCTGTACAACTGATAATATTAATCCCAGGGGTACTGAAGCATGATAGCTCACAGTGATTTTGACAGCAAATTGCAATATGCCTATCCAGATGCATATAGGTGTACATACTAAAGAAACAATGACAGGTACTATGTTCCACATTTATTGTTTCAGGTACTTGGACAGTTGTTTGTATAACTAATATCCCACTCAAATTTAAAGTTTTGATGGGACCACTACCATGTTTTTATAGCAAATATGCATTCCATTTTAATGCCGATAACTACAAAAGTCAACAATGCAATATGAAAATACAGTTTCACCTTACTGAAAAAAGATGCGAATCTCTCTCATGAATGAAGACCTTACTAAAATCAAATGATGAACTCACAATCTCAATCTTTGAAGATCTAAGCCATGTCTTTGATGATGTATATCATGTACATGATATGAACTCATCTTGGTCACTTATAGCAGCACACTGCACATGTCCTTATGAGACCTTGCTATCACCATTGGACTACTGGAGAGCTTCCAAATTGATCCAACTCTAATACTTTGTTTCAGATACCAGACTAGACCTGAAAATATATAACATGTTTCACTTAATTCTAAAAAAAAAGGAAGATGTAGGCAAATGAAGTTAAAATGTGTTAGATATGGTGATTTCAAAATAACATTCAGGTTGCAAATATGGTTAAAAAAAAAGGTAAACTTGATAGAGTGACACTCAAAGATGTGAAGCAATGGGCATGTATTAAAGTGACAAATGCATCCTAAAAATAGATGAAGTTTCTACAAGCATATTTAGCCATTTACAGGTTAAATAACTAATCAGGTAGAGTATGTATCATAAAGTTTAAGGCAATGTTGGAACGGTGAGGTTTGATCATTGGTGCAAACATTGATACATACCAGTATAGTGGAAAGTCAAATGACAATGTACCAAATTAAAATTTATTACTATATGCAATCCTATTCATGAAGGAAAAAAACAATTTTAGATATTGTGAGTGAATATAGCAAAATGTGGCCACACAGATCAACTATATAGGTACCAATAGATCCTATATCATCAACTAAATGTGAAATTTTCATCCCGAAAACTTGTAAACAAGGATGGATATTTGCATGTGTGGGACATATGCAATGTACTTGTTAAAATCACATGTGCAAACATGATTCAAATAATCTGTTTGAATATTTTTAGTCTATTTTTAAGAGTCTTGGCTACCAAGTTTTTAAGTTCAATGATTCAATGATTCAATGGAATGAAATATCAGCTGATGCTGCAATACCGCCCTCTGTCAAAGTACTAAATTGAAATGTGTTACCATACAGAGGCATATTCATGATGAAAATAACATCTTGGGATATTTTAAGTGCACACAATCAAAACTGAGCCTTACAGATTCACTATAGGTACCATGTCAGCCTAACAATGTCAACTTTTGATTCCAAACATTACAAAATATATGCATATTTGTTCATGTCAGCTATGTAACCATGTTAGGATCAGTTGTAGTTGTAGAAAGTTAAATTCAAATAATCTGTTTGAATATTACTTATGTAATCTTTAAAGTGTCAGATAACAAATATTATTAGTCATTAATAATGCATAAAGCAAAATGGATCATGAGAATTCCATAATATCATCTGGGCTACAATGTCGCACTACATCAATCAACATCTTAAAGAAACTGAACAACAATAAAATGGAATGCATTCTGTGTTCAACTTACATCATTTTGCTGTTTTCTTACATGCAATGGTAAATATACCTGGGTAAAGTATATTTTACCCCTCTGACCTGTATTTCATTCTCTGACAGCTTAATATGATTTTGTAGAGAACTTGAACAGGTTCTAGTATAAAGTCTTCATCTCTGTCCTCTCACTAAATACCCTATAACTATGTTATAAACAATTACTGATAGCTATACAAGCAGATATGTGTTACTCAGGAAGTCACCCCATCATAAACACATAAATTAACTGTTTGAACCCCAAATAAATAGTTTCAATGACCTAAAGGTACAAAGCAAAGTAGAATTTTGTCTTCATGTATTTTAAATGAGGGTCTCATTTTGACTAATAAAGATATTTTCTCTGATCAAATTTGACAAATATCCATCATTTGAGCTTGTATATGGTGTAGGAGTATATATATGCTGATATCATTTAATATCATTCCCAAAAAATATTATATATGTGTATACTTGGTGGAAAATTTTTTATTTTTTAATTGTTTTTTTAAATTTCATTTAAATTTTTAAAATTAAAATTATTTTTTTACTTTTAATTTCATTTTTATATTTTTAAAGTCAATATACATAACATATTAAAATTTCATGTGTATGTCATTAATAATAAAAAAATTTATATCAGTTTCAAGTTTTTACTGACAGGCCATAGTACACAATTAATTTCACTATATTGTCTCTACATTTGTTTCTCAGTACTGAACTTTCCACTGTGTGACAATCAATACAAATCATATGTTAATCTAAAATACCTTCAAAGATGACTTTACGGTTTAGTTCTTGTCAAGGGTTGACCTGCATTTTTTTGAGAGGCTGAATTGTAAACAAAACACCAGGCAACGGAACACAGATTTCACTTCCGGATCATCACCATGACCTTATTACTCAATGTGCACTGTCGCCGAAATACACACAGACAACCACACCATAAGCTCACATTTTAAAGAATAAACAATTGCCTTTAAATCCTTACCAAGAATGCCAAAATCTAACTCTAGTATCACCACCAAATTTAGACCGGAAAAAGTGATCTAAAAATAGACTGGGACTACATTCGTGGGTACTGAACCGGATTTTATTAATTGTGTACCGATTCCTGAAAGGGTCAATGTTTTTGTCAAACTTTTATATTTGCATTTTATTTTGCATGCCACTACTGTTTCAACTTCATACATAAAGTATTTTGAAATTTCCTTGCAAGAAAGACATGTGACAGCTGTCAAAGTGTAAAGTGCTATAGGGTGCAATTTGAGGTCCAATTGTTCTTAAACCAAAACTAAATTTGCTACATCTTCCTTAATTATAGGACCTTTCCAATGCAGTAAAAACCTAATTGTAATACTTGATAAGGTCTGTCTGAAACTATTCTGAAAATTAAAAAATATTGATATATTAAATTTTAATGAAAAATTTAAAAAATATATAAATTTTAAAAACTTTTTATTTTACAAAAAATAAATTTTCATACAAGTTATGACATTCAGTTTGACAAATTTAAGGCAGCAATGTTGATTAATGACTGGTCTTAAAAAAACAAATGGTAGTTTAGGTCTGTACAACTGATAATATTAATCCCAGGGGTACTGAAGCATGATAGCTCACAGTGATTTTGACAGCAAATTGCAATATGCCTATCAGATGCATATAGGTGTACATACTAAAGAAACAATGACAGGTACTATGTTCCACATTTATTGTTTCAGGTACTTGGACAGTTGTTTGTATAACTAATATCCCACTCAAATTTAAAGTTTTGATGGGACCACTACCATGTTTTATAGCAAATATGCATTCCATTTTAATGCCGATAACTACAAAAGTCAACAATGCAATATGAAAATACAGTTTTTTCACCTTACTGAAAAAAGATGCGAATCTCTCTCATGAAGATCTAAGCCATGTCTTTGAGATGCTGTATATCAGTGTACTGATATGAACTCATCTTGGTCACTTATAGCAGCACACTGCACATGTCCTTATGAGACCTTGCTATCACCATTGGACTACTGGAGAGCTTCCAAATTGATCCAACTCTAATACTTTGTTTCAGATACCAGACTAGACCTGAAAATATATAACATGTTTCACTTAATTCTAAAAAAAAAGGAAGATGTAGGCAAATGAAGTTAAAATGTGTTAGATATGGTGATTTCAATATAACATTCAGGTTGCAAATATGGTTAAAAAAGGTAAACTTGATAGAGTGACACTCAAAGATGTGAAGCAATGGGCATGTATTAAAGTGACAAATGCATCCTAAAAATAGATGAAGTTTCTACAAGCATATTTAGCCATTTACAGGTTAAATAACTAATCAGGTAGAGTATGTATCATAAAGTTTAAGGCAATGTTGGAATGGTGAGGTTTGATCATTGGTGCAAACATTGATACATACCAGTATAGTGGAAAGTCAAATGACAATGTACCAAATTAAAATTTATTACTATATGCAATCCTATTCATGAAGGAAAAAACATTTTAGATATTGTGAGTGAATATAGCAAAATGTGGCCACACAGATCAACTATAGGTACCAATAGATCCTATATCATCAACTAAATGTGAAATTTGCATCCCGAAAACTTGTAAACAAGGATGGATATTTGCATGTGTGGGACATATGCAATGTACTTGTTAAAATCACATGTGCAAACATGATTCAATAATCTGTTTGAATATTTTTAGTCTATTTTTAAGAGTCTTGGCTACCAAGGTTTTAAGTTCAATGATTCAATGATTCAATGGAATGAAATATCAGCTGATGCTGCAATACCGCCCTCTGTCAAAGTACTAAATTGAAATGTGTTACCATACAGAGGCATATTCATGATGAAAATAATAATAATAATAATAATAATAATAATAATAATAATAATAATAACTTTCTCTGAGGTTAATACATTTAATCCTGAATCAAGCAACCAGTCTTATATGTAGCTTTCAGCAACATAATATTAAAACTCTAAATGCAACTTACGTATACAAAATAGAACTTTGCTTACAACAGTCTGAAACAGTAACGGGTCATCATAACGTATACACACATTATTTATAAATGTACATACATTTTGAAGATAGGAAGATGGTTGGTACCCAAGTTAGGTATTTCTATTTAAGATTTGGCACAAGTGGATGTTTGCTTATTATCTTTGAGAATTATAATCCTTAACACTACTGCAGAATATGTAAAATATGTTTCATGCATAGTTTTGAATTTTATCGATCATAGATAGGGTGAATGGATATTTTAAGCTGGAATTGTGAGATCACTGATACAATGTGGGAGCCATATAATGAAAAATTATCAAAATATATTTAATGTAATCAGTCCACTCTATAAATAAAACTAAATAGATGAACAATTGAGAGGGTTAGAGGATGGAACATTTTTCTTGCAATACTTCTAACATTACGTTTTTTTAAATTAATTATATGATTACGATTAGTAGCATTACAAATCTACGAGATAATCACACAAAATGGAACCGTTTTACATTATAAAATATTTTTGAATAAATTCTAGCATTGCACATTCTTTAAATTATTGTGTATGAAGTGATCGTTTTACGATATAGCGTTATTACTAAGTTTTCTGTTTAACAAAATGTTTTAAATGATTATATGTTACGTTCTTATATGGTTTTCCGTATATCTAGCATTGGTTATTAATGCGGACTCCTTTTTTCGTGGAGCAGTCGTTGGCCAGCTAACAGTCTTATCCACACTAATATTTTTCAGTACAAATATAATAAGCTATGCATATTTGATCTATATCAGTTTCGCAAGAATTATTCCAAAATTTTTGTTTTCGGTATGAACTCATTCTTCCAAAATTCAAATTAGGCATCCTATGGATTTTAACAACGTTTCTTTCTGTCTAGTGGCCATAGTACACAATTAATTTCACTATATTGACTCTACATTTGTTTCTCAGTACTGAACTTTCCAATGTGTGACAATCAATACAAATCATATGTTAATCTAAAATACCTTCAAAGATGACTTTACGGTTTAGTTCTTGTCAAGGGCTGACCTGCATTTTTTTGAGAGGCTGAATTGTAAACAAAACACCAGGCAACGGAACACAGATTTCACTTCCGGATCATCACCATGACCTATTACTCAATGTGCACTGTCGCCGAATTACACACTGACAACCACACCATAAGCTCACATTTTAAAGAATAATCAATTGCCTTTAAATCATTACCAAGAATGCCAAAATCTAACTCTAGTATCACCACCAAATTTAGACCGGAAAAAGTGATCTAAAATTAGACTGGGACTACATGTGTGGGTACTGAACCGGATTTTTTTTTATTAATTGTGTACTGATTCCTGAAAGGGTCAATGTTTTTGTCAAACTTTTATATTTGTATTTTTTTTTTGCATGCCACTACTGTTTCAACTTCATACATAAAGTCTTTTGAAATTTCCTTGCAAGCAAGACATGTGACAGCTGTCAGAAAGTGTGTAGTGCTGGTGTTCTATAGGGTGCAATTTGAGGTCCAATTGTTCTTAAGAAACCAAAACTAAATTTGCTATATCTTCCTTAATTATAGGAATTTTGCAATGCAGTAAAAGCCTAATTGTAATACTTGATAAGGCCTGTCTGAAAATAGTCTTGAAATTAAAAATTATTGATATATTAAATTTTAATGGAAATTTAAATAAATATATAAATTTTAAAAACTATTTTACAAAAAATAAATTTTCATACAAGTTATGACATTCAGTTTGACAAATTTAAGGCAGCAAAGTTGATTAATGAATGGTCTTTAAAACAAATGGTTGTTTAGGTCTGTACAACTGATAATATTAATCCCAAGGGTACTGAAACATGATAGCTCACAGTGATTTTGACAGCAAATTGCAATATGCCTATCCAGATGCATATAGGTGTACATACTAAAGAAGCAATGACAGGTACTATGTTCCACATTTTTTGTTTCAGGTACGTGACAGTTGTTTGTATAACTAATATCCCACTCAAATTTAAAGTTTTGATGGGACCACTACCATGTTTTATAGCAAATATGAATTCCATTTTAATGCCGATAACTACAAAAGTCAACAATGCAATATGAAAATACAGTTTCACCTTACTGAAAAATGATGCAAATCTCTCTCTCATGAAGATCTAAGCCATGTCTTTGAGATTCTGTATATCAGTGTACTGATATGAACTCATCTTGGTCACTTATAGCAGCACACTGCACATGTCCTTATGAGACCTTGCTATCACCATTGGACTACTGGAGAGCTTCCAAATTGATCCTATTCTAATACTTTGTTCCAGATATCAGATTAGACCTGAAAATATATAACATGTTTCACTTAATTCTAAAAAAAGGAAGATGTAGGCAAATGAAGTTAAAATGTGTTAGATATGGTGATTTCAAAATAACATTCAGGTTGCAAATATGGTTAAAAAAGGTAAACTTGATAGAGTGACACTCAAAGATGTGAAGCAATGGGCATGTATTAAAGTGACAAATGCATCCTAAAAATAGATGAAGTTTCTATAAGCATATTTAGCTATTTACAGGTTAAATAACTAATCAGGTAGAGTATGTATCATAAAGTTTAAGGCAATGTTGGAACGGTGAGGTTTGATCATTGGTGCAAACATTGATACATACCAGTATAGTGGAAAGTCAAATGACAATGTACCAAATTAAAATTTATTACTATATGCAATCCTATTCATGAAGGAAAAACAATTTTAGATATTGTGAGTAAATATAGCAAAATGTGGCCACACAGATCAACTATAGGTACCAAAAGATCCTATATAATCAACTAAATGTGAAATTTTCATCCCGAAAACTTGTAAACAAGGATGGATATTTGCATGTGTGGGACATATGCAATGTACTTGTTAAAATCGCATGTGCAAACATGATTCAAATAATCTGTTTGAACATTTTTAGTCTATTTTTAAGAGTCTTGGCTACCAAGTTATTAAGTTCAATGATTCAATGATTCAATGGAATCAAATATCAGCTGATGCTGCAATACCGCCCTCTCTCAAAGTACCAAATTGAAATGTGTTACCATACAAAGGCATATTCATGATGAAAATAACATCTTGGGATATTTTAAGTGCACACAGTCAAAACTGAGCCTTACAGATTCACTATAGGTACCATGTCAGCCTAACAATGTCAACTTTTGATTCCAAACATTACGCATATTTGTTCATGTCAGTTATGTAACCATGTTAGGATCAGTTGTAGAAAGTTAAATTCAAATAATCTGTTTGAATATTACTTATGTAATCTTTAAAGTGTCAGATAACAAATATTATTAGTCATTAATAATG
The DNA here is from genome assembly GCA_016746295.1 of Potamilus streckersoni. NCBI lineage: Eukaryota > Metazoa > Mollusca > Bivalvia > Unionida > Unionidae > Potamilus > Potamilus streckersoni. The sequence continues at coordinate 2,907,353 of JAEAOA010000845.1, read as the reverse complement.
CATAAAGCAAAATGGATCATGAGAATTCCCATAATATCATCTGGGCTGTAATGTCGCACTACATCAATCAACATCTTAAAGAAACTGAACAATAAAATGGAATGCATTCTGTGTTCAACTTACATCATTTTGCTGTTTTCTTATATGCAATGGTAAATTTACCTGGGCAAAGTATATTTTACCCCTCTGACACCTTAATATGATTTTCTAGAGAACTTGAACAGGTTCTAGTATAAAGTCTTCATCTCTGTCCTCTCACTAAATACCCTATAACTATGGTTATAAACAATTACTGATAGCTATACAAGCAGATGTGTTACTCAGGAAGTCACCCCATCATAAACACATAAATGAACTGTTTGAACCCCAAATAAATAGTTTCAATGACCTAAAGGTACAAAGCAAAATAGAATTTTGTCTTCATGTATTTTAAATGAGGGTTTCATTTTGACTAATAAAGGTATTTTCTCTGATCAAATTGGACTAATATCCATCATTTGAGCTTGTATATGGTGTAGGAGTTTATATATGCTGATATCATTTAATATCATTCCAAAAAAATACTATATATGTGTATACTTGGTGGAAACTTTATTTTTTAATTGATTTTTAAAATTTCATTTAAATTTTAAAAATTAAAATTATTTTTTTTACTTTTAATTTCATTTTTATATTTTTAAAGTCAATATACATAACATTAAAATTTCATGTGTATGTCATTAATAATAAAAAAATTTATATGAGTTTCAAGTTTTTACTTACAAGCATAGTACACAATTAATTTCACTATATTGTCTCTACATTTGTTTCTCAGTACTGAACTTTCCAATGTCTAAAATACCTTCAAAGATGACTTTACGGTTTAGTTCTTATCAAGGACTGACCTGCATTTTTTTGAGCGGCTGAATTGTAAACAAAACACCAGGCAACGGAACACAGATTTCACTTCCGGATCATCACCATGACCTTATTACTCAATGTGCACTGTTGCCGAAATACGCACAGACAACCAACCACACCATAAGCTCACATTTTAAAGAATAATCAATTGCCTTTAAATCATTACCAAGAATGCCAAAATCTAACTCTAGTATCACCACGAAATTTAGACCGGAAATAGTGAACTAAAAATAGAGGTACTGAACCGGATTTTATTAATTGTGTACTGATTCCTATGTATTTCAGCAGGTGACTGAATTGCCCGCCAACTTCTGGTGACTTTCATTTATGTTGTACCACTGCATCGAAATGTTTTCTAAATGGGTTATAGGAGAAAATCCACGAGGTATTCCTATTCATCGTGTACAAGACTGGCTTGAAATGCAAATACACCCACAAACTTAAGGCAGTTTCAATTGATGAGAAGTTTTCGTGCACCAAGTGCAACTAAAGAAATTCAGATCAAAATTCAATTTGTTAATGTCCATTTACATGAAAAGAACCAGTACATAAAACTGGAAATACTATGCTTAAGTAGTTATATAGCAGAATGAATTCTTACGTCTCATCAACTTATATAAGCTGAGTTAATTAAGGAGGTCTTTCTATGCAATTTTAATTACAAAAGTAATGATTAAAAACGTAAAGCATTCACAGACTGGAGAGTCTCCTTAAGTCGTACTTTTGTAAGCTATGAAACGTTACAAGGAGAGGTAGAGGGGAATCGATTGCAGAGACCAAGAATTCGCAGAACGTAGGAGATAAGTCAATAAATATCTAAAACATATTTACAAAAATTGTCCGATCTGTATCGTGACGTCTCATGTTATATTTTAAAATGTTACATAAGTTTGATTTAAATTCATTTAATCTCAAATGAATGTTTGTTCATTCCAAGTGAAGAATTCATGTGTGTATGCAAATTCCAATTAATGTCTGTATGCAAATTCCAATAATTGTGTGCATGCAAATTCCACTTAATGTGTGTATGCAAATTCCAATTAATGTGTGTATGCAAATTCCAATTAATGTGTGTATGCAAATTCCAATTAATGTGTGAATACAAATTCCAATTAAAGTGTGTATGCAAATTCCAATTAATGTGTGAATACAAATTCCAATTAATGTGTGCATGCAAATTCCAATTAATGTGTGTATGCTAATTCCAATTAATGTGTGAATATAAATTCCAATTAATGTGTGAATACAAATTCCAATTAATGTGTGTATGTAAATTCCAATTAATGTCTGAATACAAATTCCAATTATTGTGTGAATACAAATTCTAATTAATGTGTTCATTCAGATTCTGATTGATGATATGTATTCAAATTCTAATTCATGTACATATTCAAATTCTAATTCATGTACATATTCAAATTCTAATTCATGTACATATTCAAATTCTAATTCATGTACATATTCAAATTCTAATTCATGTACATATTCAAATTCTAATTCATGTACATATTCAAATTCTAATTCATGTACATATTCAAATTCTAATTCATGTGTATATTCAAATTCTAATTCATGTGTATATTCAAATTCTAATTGTTGTGTTTATTCCAATTCTGATTCATATGTGTATTAAAATTATAATTCATGTGTATAGTCAAATTCTAATTCATGTACATATTCAAATTCTAATTCATGTACATATTCAAATTCTAATTCATGTACATATTCAAATTCTAATTCATGTACATATTCAAATTCTAATTCATATGTGTATTCAAATGCCAATTCATGTGTATATTCAAATTCTAATTCATGTGTATATTCAAATTCTAATTGTTGTGTTTATTCCAATTCCGATTCATATGTGTCTTCAAATGCCAATTCATGTGTATATTCAAATTAAAATTCATGCAAGTATTCAAGTTCTAACTCATCTGTGTATTATAATTCTAACATGCATTATCTTTGCCTTTTAATGAAGTTTGTATTACTCTGATTTGCAGCAATATTTCATGGGTTCTAAAGTGTCCTCCGTGGCGCTCTTTCTTGGGTTCATTTTATATTTATTTCTTTCTGTTTCAAAGAAGAGAAACCGCAGAACTCGCTTTCCGAAATTTAAAAAGAGGCTTTGCATTCTCTTCAAAGCACTAACATGTAGTGAAGGTATTATCACTAAAGAGAGGTTGATAAAGTCATACATTCAATTTGATTTAAAGTTTCTCTTTTTGCATATGGTAAAAAACAAATATTAGTGATATGAACACTTTCTAAATGAATTATCGATATAATTGCCTTCTCTCAAACTAAATATAAGCACAAAATTAAAACACATCTGCAGATTGATGTTGAAGCAAGAGTTGTGGAATCCGCAACAGGAATAAAGTGATTATCAGTTCTCTCTTTATATACATCTCCATGACTCTCTTATGACTATATGTTGCACTATGCACCATGTGACAGACTTTACTATTCTGTATTATACTTCATAATAGATGCTGACATGACCTACATCGTGCAATAACCCATCTTACCGACCCATTTAATGGAACATAACCTAATTCTTGCAAGAACCCACTTGGCTTCACTAGTCAATTCTATTTATTGCCCAATTTTTAAAATAAAATCTACATCCATGGACAAATATTAGCTATACATTATCTTGTTTATAGATAATCAATAAAAGTTATAGTCGTAAGTAAAGGTTACACATAATATAGACACAGTCATGTACCAAACGTTACCAATAACAAACAGTCATGTACCAAACGTTACACATAACATGTAAACGTTACCAATAACATAAACACAGTCATGTACCAAACGATACCATACAGTTCATTCTCTCCTTATCTCCTTATCTATCTCTCTCCCTCTCTCCCTCTCTCCCTCTCTCCTTCTCTCTCTCTCTCTCTCTCTCTCTCTCTCTCTCTCTCTTGATTAATTAATTAATAATTGTGTACAAAGTGTTTAAAGCATGAAATCCCTGACATCTCTACATGTGTGAAAGGAACAATCAAAAAGTAATTAACGGAATCCTGATTACCGGTAGCGTTATGTTCGTCGATTGACGTTCAAAAATGGATGCATTAAACTCATTTGGTTTCCTCAGCATTAACTAACAGCACATCTTTAACAGGCACAAAGTTTCATTTAAACGGTTAAAACTAGTTACGTAATAAAGCCACCTTAGCAGGGTTTATTACAAATGGTATGTAATATATATATATATATATATATATATATATATATATATATATATATATATATATATATATATATATATATATATATATATATATATATATATATATATATATATATTATGATATAGAAATTATGTAAAACAAATATTTTCTAATGTATGATTTTGTTTACCTGAAAAGCGAACTTAAAAAATCTTACAAATCATTACAGCTAGAATATACTGTTCGTTAATACAAATCATCTTTGTAGCTTATTTCCTCCTTTATAAAAGTGATTAATTATGGTGTCAGTCAAGATTAATTAAAATACGAATAACTTATTTATGTAATATGCATTTTGCGCTAAACTATTAATGTCATGCCACGATTTCATTCGAGAAAAAAAAATCACGCACCGATTATCACCTCCCTAATTTACTCTACAGGCGTCACGATACCAAGAATTTGTGCACTGAAGCAAAAAATATATTCATATCGGTTATGATGAATTATCTGTCTGCGAGTCTCTTGTTTCCGCCAATTAGCTGGAATTTCCATGAATTACAGTGGGTGTAAGTCTAATGTTTGCACTAGTGAGAATTATCGGTCATATTGTACACGAGAGAACTGTCGATTGGCCATACAGACTGGACAATATTGTTACCGTTTCACTAATATTGGAAATATCCGATTTATAGCTTGCAATATGGCGGAGTTTGGACTGCGTTTAATTATATTCTTGGCATGGGTCACAATTTTTGTACAGTCTTTTGAAGTATTTAAGACCCTCATTCCAAATGGGAACAAAGTCCCAAACCCGTGCTCTAATGGTAGTTCGATATACGAACCAGTCGGACATAAAAGCAGCAATAAGGAAAAAGCCTCCAAGGAGAATCTCAATAAGTTTGGACAGGTGATTATGATCTATAGTATCCCTTTTTGGGAAATTGTGACAATTAAACATTGGTTTACATTGTTGAAGTAAGTAGAATATGCGTAATGTTTGCAAATATTGCTTTTATGTCATCCAATTAGGTTACGTTATTTTAGGCATTTCTTTAAAACCATCATTTATGATCAAGTACGTCTTTAGAAATCAAAATATTCAATATCAAGAAAAAGATTTTTCATGTCACACATGCTAATATTTTAAAAGTTAATTGCATTGTTGGGATATTTAAAATATTTTCCTTATTATAATCCTCATTTAATACAGAAGTAACGATATATAATGGTGAATTGATAATAACTATCGTATCTTAAACCACTGCAGGACTTCAACGCCACGGGCAGGAACTGGACTGTGGCGCTCTGTAAGATGGACTCAGATGGAGACGGTAAATCTAATGGTGTGGAACTGGGAGATCCCATGTGTAAATGGGTGAACGGCAGAAATTCAACTCTAGAGTCACCAAAGGGCCATCCAGGTATCTAGTATTGTATGTGTAAGGTAATTCAGTCCGAGTTTATTCAGTGAAAAATAAAGTACTTAAACTTACCTAAAGAGAATTGCTCTCTACACGAATATATACAATTTTACTAACACATTCTGTGTATTACAATGCCTACAAACATATGCAGTTAAGTGTTCTTATCACAAATTCTCTATAAAAAATATCCCAAGTTAACGAAATTGTCTTAATGTTTGAGCATAGCATTTGTCTCTAATACGACAAGATATTACTTTCTTACCACATATTTTTTTTAACTTAATACGATCCAACACGTTACTTTCCTACGGCATAGCGTTTGTCTGATACGATGCAACATATACCTTCTTACCGCAAAGCGTTGATGTCTGCTACGCGATGTCAACCATTACATTCGAAGTCAGCAACAAATGGCATGTATGTAACGTTCTGCTTCCCAAAGCTGCCATAACTAAGAAACAATACTAGGAGTTGAGTCCTGTTCAGATTGGATGGCACGTGCATTTTCCTGTATTTTTCTGCTCATTTCTCACAAGGTAATACTGTGCAGCAGCAAGTATATTCTCACGTAAAGGTCGTGTTGCAGCAAAGTCTAATTTGCACATACGCAACAGGTTGGCAAGGAATTTTCAATTTCACGTTTGAAAAGTCGCATGCACAATGAAGTCAATGCGATACGCACTGGACATTTCTTTGAACCCCTCTGGGCTAACAGTCTGAACGCACATTATATTCACCGAAATAATTAGTCACTTTAAACAGGGGGCGACCTAACTTCGGCTACATTGGATCACATTTTACATGCTTAGCATGGACAACGATTTGATTTTCTCGCAGAATGGTGCTTAGTCCGAGTTTTGGAAAAAAAACCCAACCTTTTATAATGAACTATCGAATCTCAGTCTATATTTGACCTATCATGATAGTGAAATTCTTTGTCAGACGGTTATGACAATATAGGTCCTTTAGTCACATGATCCTATAGGTCTTTGCTACATCATAATAACCATCGTTTTGTTATATATATATATATATATATATATATATATATATATATATATATATATATATATATATATATATATATATATATATATATATATATAGGTCTGTCACATGAATCTGATAATCTGATACTATAGGTTTCGTTGTTACTTTGCTATAATGTAATTGTCCGTTTGTCGCAGAGGTATAATTATATACGTATTTTTGTCACACCTATTATAATTTCGGTTCTAGTCACACGTCAATCATAATGAGGTTTTAATAACACGTCAGTTAGTCACACCGTTATGCTAACAAGGATACGATAATATAAATCTTTATTTTGTGGCTATGATAATATCACATGGATTTAATAATGTTACACTCAATGGATCTCTTATCGAGCAAATAAACCATCTGCAAGAGTATCTCTGACAGTATATGTTTTCCAAGGACTTCAAACCAACAGAATTTGAGAAATGACAACATCTTAAACTCTCAACCACTGCAAATATATTTCCGCCAATCATTTATGGAAACGAAACTCTACTAATTTTACCCTTGCATGGCTTCCCTTTTCACATTTGTATAATTTCTTAACAAGCTCTTCCAAGTCGAGTATTAATACTTTACACCATGCAGTACAAAATCACCCAAGACCAAGAATTATTCCCATCTCAAATTACTAAATACTTAAGAATATCCAGAGATGTCCCTATGTTAAGAAATTGAGGATGGTCCATTTTACGAAACTAAGCCATGCTGTTATACTGTCTCGTGATTGGGGATGGTCCATTTTACGAAACTAAGCAATGCTGTTATACTTTCTCGTTATTCGGTATGGTCCATTTTACGAAACTAAGCCATGCTGTTATACAGGCTCGTTATTACTGGGCATTATGACGTCTACTCTTAAAATTGGCTAATTAGTCGCGGTCCGTTAAATATCTCCCCAATATATATATATATATATATATATATATATATATATATATATATATATATATATATATATATATATATGCATCATAATCAAATAAATCATCACAAAAATCAAACAAAGCTATAAATGGAGACGTAAAAATGAATAGCACACGCCATAGTTTTTGTTGTTTTTTTTTACAGTGGGATAGGTCTTTGTTACATGATGTGATAATATAGGTCTCCATCTCGTAGCTATGATAATGCAAGTAATTTGTCACATGGATATGATAATATAGGATTTTATCTTGCGGCTATGATTATAAAGGGCTTGTCACTCGGCTATGATCAGTGCTGTTGTTAGAAGCTTATCGGACGCGAAACAGTAATAAGTACATGCGCTTGGCGTTTGTGTCAGCCGTATCCATATTAATGAGGTTGACTGATACATTTATTTTGGTGAAACTGTTCGTGCGAGCACGGATGCAGCGAATCTACACTGTAAGGAACGAATTTTCACGCGTGATGAAGCACAATATACAACTTACGATGTTGCTATGTAACGATAAATCAGCGGGATGTTCAGAAGATCGTTATAAGTGTTTTACTGTACAAGATTTACGGTAGGAGTCTAACCGGTTTTAATTTCTGAACTCAAATTTAGCAATGGAGCTTATTTCCTAATATGGATGTTCAAATTGATACCTTCATATATTTAATAAATACATTGGCGCAATAAAACACTTCGTCTGGAAAATGTATTTGTCACCATTGTTGATGTATTGATGTTGTGTAATTCTTTTTAAATTAGTCATATTGCCTTCGGCATTAATGCTCTAGTTGAGACCTGTTAGTGCATCTCATGTCTGTCACTGAGAAAACCAGAAATAACGTTCATTTGATTGTGTTCTATTCATTGACTAACAAGTGAAGAGTCAAAAATGATGTCAACATAAAGCAGCACTAACAGAAAAAAATATGTTGATTAAGTTCCAGTCAGTAGTTTATGTGTTTGATGACAATACAAGAAGTGTGATTTGTTCCATTCCTAAAACGTCGCATGGATATTGAATAAAGTAGTCCATTCGCTTCATTCTGATATAATTGCTTCCAGAAAATGCAAGCTATACTGATAAAACATGCCCCCACACACTTACACACACACACACACACACACACACACACACACACACACACACACACACAGAACTTCCAAGTTAAATAGTTTTGGTGTATCTGAACGTATCAAAATTTCGCTTGAATTCATCGCAGATGTGTGTGTATATATATATATATATATATATATATATATATATATATATATATATATATATATATATATATATATATATATATATATATATATAATTCTCGCCTATCCGTTTTGAACAAATTCAGAATTATTGAATACACATCTCATTAAAGATGTAGTTAAACAGCGCTAATTGGTCAATACTGAGTGACTGACATAGATAAGGAAACATATCATATTAAGAATTAAAAGTATACTTTTCGGCAGCTATATTATGCATATGGTCCTTGGTCTTTCTATAAACGTTTGGTAATCATGCATCGCAGTCATTCTGTCAAAGTGAACTGTTTCATTTGAATTGTTCCACTTGATGCCATGGTCAATATAACCGCTTTTGCTGACACGTGGCAGGCAATAAAATTCTGTTTCGCTTTACATCTATTAGATAGCCTGACCCAATTCGTAGATTGATTGCTTGAAGGATGGATTGTATTTTTACTGCGCACCAGCACTGTAAGGCTATTTAACCCCATATGCATTGTTATATGTTATATTATTTAAAGTTGATAAGTGATTAATTATCGACAAACGATAATATCAAACCTAAAGTAAAACGATGACATGACGAGTGTAATATATACTGTTTCCTTGTCAACGGGAAATGTAAATGGCATGTGTCCATAAATCATTATGTAAATTTTAGGAAAAAGATTCTTCATGAACCTTGACGAATCTGTTTTCGTAAGCACTTAGCAATGTTTTACTCCATGGCCAGAAGGGAAGATAAAGAGAAAGGGGGGGATTCGGACACTAAGACAAGGTGTCATGCGTAATGGTGCAGATACGGCTACATCTTTTGGGGGAAGCTCTGGCAACAAGAGATAACGGAGATCGCTGCAAAATATAGACACTCTCTGATCTGGGACTGACAAGCTTTATATATATATATATATATATATATATATATATATATATATATATATATATATATATACACATTCTTGAGATACAACTTTTACAACCTTTATATGAAAAATACATACGATACATATTGCAATACATATTGAATAATTTTCCTACGATCTACCACTACATACGCCTGTAAAGTTTCTTGCATTTTAGAATGCAATACAAGTGATTAAATATTGCTTAAAATTCGAAGAGCCTAAAAATCAATACTTGCTATTGATGCCAGAATCATTTTAAAGAAATATAGTTTTTTTCATTTAATTTAGAACAACATGTAAAAGATCATTGAACATTATACTATATCTAAAGAATATTTTTATTTGCAACTAAATTTTAGCATGAAGCTGGTAGTAAATTTATACATGTACAAATAAACATCAAATCTTAAAACAATAAAATATTCCACTACACAACAATAGTAAAATAAAAAAGATGACAAGAATATTGCAACTAGTAATCAAGCAGAAAAATTCTCACCTGTAAAATATAAACAGACACTCTCTCTGATCTGCGACTGACAAGTTAAAGACTTCGCATTGGCTCGGCCTTATTTATATCCCGAGATTTGCGTATCACCGGCGTCTTTGTACCAAGTCCTAGAGGTCTATTCTAATAAAGGCTAGTCTCCTAAACGGATGCCGTTCTAGTCACGTGTTGTTTACACCTTTGAGTTAATTATTGTAAAGAGACTATTTCTAGTAAATCTATTTTGTTCCACTCGTATAATGGACTATTGAACACAACCGTTCAGCTGATTAATTTTGCTATAACTGAAAAGAAAACGAGACCCGACAGTTAAAAAAGGCGATCAAATCGTTTATTGTTCATCAGTGCTATGAACTATTGAACTAAGTTATTTAAATTTGTAAAGGAATATACAAGAATACGACCAGACAGGTTTATTGTTCATCAGTGCTATGAACTATTGAACTAAGTTATTTAATTTTGTAAAGGAATATACAAGAATACGACCAGATAGGTTTAATCCGATACACCTAAGCGGATATTTTTCTCTCAATATCTAGTAGTATCGACATAGTCCAACACACTTGTTTGTTTTAATTTATCTTCCCAAAATTGATATCCTAATAAAAATATAGGTATTTAGGAAGAATATAGTATTTATATTAGGTTAAATATACTCCCAAAGATTGTACAGAAATTTTATTTTATAACATATGGTTATTGCTTTCAGGAATTTCAAATTGTAAGACTCTTGTATCGAATCAAAAGTTCCTTCATGTGTTGAATGTTGTAACAACGATAGCGTGTAGGTTGCAGGTCGTAACAATCTATCATTAGGTTCTTTGCAGTGAATAATTCATTGTAAGAAACACACTAAGGCGAGTTTTCGTCTTTTAGTGTGCAGGAGTAGGTTATATTAGTATGACCACTTCTAATGCTTGAAATGACCACTTCGTACCTATAGATGGTTCGGCATGAAGGAGCCCAGTCACCAAAGGATGGTTTTTATTTCATAGTTTGTTATTAATTTATTCTTAGTGTTGTGGGCTCAAAATCGAACACCCTTTATTGTTTTATTTGTTTAACAATTTACATGCGAATAATATTACGTTTAGGGGTTTAAATTAATAAAGAATACATACTAAAACCAAACAAGCATTCATGATACAAAAATATAAATTTGTTTCCCTGAGATATAAAATGAAAGTAAAATAATTAAAAATAACTTACTAAATAACTTGATTCATGAATTGAATTTTCACAATTTGTACATGTTGTTTGATTATAACTTAAAAATAAGTGTACGAGTTCCCCGAATATTATCGTAAACTGGACTTTCCGTTTCAAAATAGTCAAGAACCCATCAAGTCCGAATGAAAGTCCTAATGTACTTATATGCTATAACCATTAACAATGTTATCCTATCCAAACGATTTTACTTCAAGTTAATCCAGTGAAAATAGAATATCAATAATAATCTTGAAAGTTTCACTTAATCCGATATAATTGTTTAAATGATAAACTCCGTAATAATTTTACATAATCCACTTTGCAATGTCTATGTTAGAACTAAGATCTAATTTAAAAATATTTAAATGATTATGCTGTGAAATATTTAAATGATTATGCTGTGAAATAAGTTAATAGCTATTTTATTATCTCTTGTAATATCTGAGAAAATGATTAATTAGGGCGTGCATGATATCTCTACAGGACAAACGTAATCCTAGTGTGACTCTATGTTGACATAACCTTTATTCCCATAATGATTGGCGTACTTTGACCAAAATTCTTATAGGATCATTTTTTTTCTCCATTAACATTACCGTGTCAGAATCGTGCAGTATTCTCCATATTACAGCGATTCATACTACATCTGTATCTAAAACAGTATTGTGTGTTGGGGTCTACCTTTTGGTGAAAAGAACCACGTCCATGTAGCATAAGCCGGAGCATTTGAATTATTAGATTTGTTTGTGGCAGAACTAAACAAACTATGGCATCCATTTGAAAGTGAAGACGATTAATTTGACGATGAGTTCATTAAATCACAAAAGAAACTTTCCACCAAGCAAATGACTGAACATGATATCCGCAATTTCGATCGACGGATTAATGACAAAAACGTGAAACACGAATAATCAAAAATAAAAATGGCATCCTGGTCAAATATAAACGTATTCAGCAGAAATGTGCATAACTATTGGCAGATCGAGCGGTTGAGTCCCATGGGTCTATACAAGTTGTCCAGAAAGGAATATTAACGGTAAATCCGTTTCTCTTTCTGAGACACCCATTTTGCAAGTTAGTTCAAGCACTAAATTCGAAACGGAAGAAAAGAGCAAAAACATCATAAACAAGATGAAGAACAAGGCGGGGTTTTTTTTGCAGGCGAAAAAGGTGCTCACACTTCAGCTGCTTTGCAATTTAGACCGCTTTGATAATCTGTTTTCTTGAGAAAATATTTTAATTTATAGTAAAGTCATACAGGCCATGGAGCAGTGGTCTCTCTGCACCGATCAATCTGTCCCCATAAACGAATTTTCTATCCTGATGGTCGTTATTAAAAATCGATATATATGAGCACTTATCGGGCCCCTCCAACGGACAGGTTGTAAGTGACAGGACATAAAACTATGCCATCTAGCTGACTATTACAATGGCAATAACTGTATTGATCTTTTCGTATCTTGAAGTTCCTCAAATGTGCATTCTTATATTACATGGATTGCAAGTATTTTCCACAGCGCAAAACTGTACTGCAAATCTTAACTACATTTCCAACAGAAATCACACTCAAGAGGAAACTTTACTGCACACTTAACAAAAGAATTTTGAATTTCCCTATCAAGCATTATATAATCCTGCGTCTCCGTTGAATTTGAATATATATATACCAACCCCAATTCCACCTCCAGTAAACATACGCAGAACGGTTCAGCAAAAACTCCGTAAGATGCGAGACACCTGGCTGATGAGATACAGTGCTAAACAGACAAACATGACATGAAAAACTTCTACAATGCCCTGAAAGAAGTGTATGGACGGACCTACATCTTTTGGATCATCACTCCTTCTCAGCGCATATGGTACCACTCTAATTACTGACAAAGAGAAGATTCTTGAACCATGGGCAGAATATTTTGACAGTGTATTGAATCGCCCTTCATCCATCAACGAGGAAACCATCAACCGTATCCCTCAATTAACCATCAACGAATCATTGGATAACCCTCCAACCTTGCTTGGGACACAGAAAACTATTCATCTGCTCTCCAGTGGCAAACTCGGCTCAGATGCCATCCCAGCAGAAGTCTACAAGGAAGGGGGTATAGCCCTGATTGAAAGGCCACACGAACTGTTCTTGCTGATGTGGCAGCAAGAGACAATTCCGCAGGAATTCAAAGATGCTTCCATAATCCACCTGTACAAACGTAAAGGAAACCGACAGGTATTTCCTTGCTCTCAATTGCAGGAAAGATACTCGCCAAAATCATACTGAATTGCCTCACTATGCACCTTGATCAGGGACTCCTGCCCGAAAGCCAATGTGGATTCGGAAAAAAAACGTGGGACTATTGACATGCTGTTTGCAGCAAGACAGCTGCAAGAGAAATGTCAAGAGCAAAATGTTGACATTTTTTCATCTACATTGACCTGACAAAGGCTTTTGATACTGTCAGCAGAGAAGGATTATGCAAGGTAATGGCCAAGTATGGATGTCCCAAAAAATTATATCCATGCTTCAGCAAATCCATGACGGCATGTAGGCGCGAATCCAGGAAAATGGAGAGTCATCTGAAAAAAATTCCCAGTAACAAATGGCGTTTAACAGGGTTGTGTTCTGGCACCAAACACTGTTCAGTCTTTTCTTCTCCGCCATGCTGGCTATTGCTTTCAGAGACGGAGCTGTTGGAGTCGGCATCAGGTACCGTACAGATGGAAAACTGTTCAATCCCAGGAGGCTACAAACGAAATCCAAAGTTATGACAGACAACATCAGGGAGTTCTTATTTGCTGATGATTGGGCCCTCCATGCTGTCTCAGAAGCAGACCTACAATGCAGCGTTGACAAGTTCTCCAGTTCCTGAAAAAGTTTTGGTCTCACCATTAATGATAAAAAGACTGAGGTACTGCATCAGCCAGCCCCGAAAAAGCCATAATTTGAGACAAAAATCACCGTCAACAGCCAAAAGCTCAATTTGAAAGCTGCATTGAAAGCGTTCTGCATAGACCCTGACTCATGGGAGCAAAAAGGGAGTGATCGAGTCACTTGGAGTTCCTGTCTTAACAAAGACTCCAAGCTGTGTGAATCGAGCAGGATAGCAGCTGCAGAGATAAAAAGGTAAGTCAGGTAAGCACGTGCTAGCAACTATCCTGGAGATGTCCCACTTATCAAGTGTCCATTCTGCAACCGATCCTTACGTGCAAGGATTGGCCTTATCAGCCACCTGCACACACACAGAACAGAACCAGCCCCTCCAACTCACGGATGACTAGAGTGGTCTTCGTCGACCCGACGGACGAACAACACACAAAACACACACACACACACACACACACTTTTCCACGCTATGGTTTCAAACTATTGATGAGAGAACAGTAAATTAGGTGCATTCAAGGAAAGTTCATCCAGATTCATGTACAAAGCACGGAATAAACTTAGCTAGTAACTCCAGTCCATGCAGTCACATGTACATCTTAACAAAATCCAGTTAGCTAGTAACTCCAGTCCCAACAGCCACACGAACATCGTAATGAAATCCACCAATCTAGTAACTTTAGTCCATGCAGCCACATGAACATCGCAATGAAATCTATCCAGTTAAAAACTCCAGTCCCTGCAATCAAACAAACATCGTAATAAAATCCATTCAGTTAACAACCCCAGTCTATGCAACCACACGAACATCGTAATAAAATCCATCCAATTAACAACCCCAGTCCATGCAACCACACGAACATCGTAATAAAATCCATCCAGTTAGTAACCCCAGTCCATGCAACCACACAAACATCGTAATAAAATCCATTCAGTTAACAACCCCAGTCCATGCAACCACACGAACATCGTAATAAAATCCATCCAGTTAACAACCCCAGTCCATGCAACCACACGAACATCGTAATAAAATCCATCCAGTTAACAACCCCAGTCCATGCAACCACACGAACATCGTAATAAAATCCATCCAATTAACAACCCCAGTCCATGCAACCACACGAACATCGTAATAAAACCCATCCAGTTAAAAACCCCAGTCCATGCAACCACACGAACATCGTAATAAAATCAATCCAGTTAACATCCCCAGTCCATGCAACCACACGAACATCGTAATAAAATCCATCCAATTAACAACCCCAGTCCATGCAACAACACGAAGATCGTAATAAAATCCATCCAATTAACAACCCCAGTCCATGCAACAACACGAACATCGTAATAAAATCCATCCAATCAACAACCCCAGTCCATGCAACCACACGAACATCGTAATAAAACCCATCCAGTTAAAAACCCCAGTCCATGCAACCACACGAACATCGTAATAAAATCAATCCAGTTAACATCCCCAGTCCATGCAACCACACGAACATCGTAATAAAATCAATCCAGTTAACATCCCCAGTCCATGCAACCACACGAACATCGTAATAAAATCCATCCAATTAACAACCCCAGTCCATGCAACAACACGAAGATCGTAATAAAATCCATCCAATTAACAACCCCAGTCCATGCAACCACACGAACATCGTAATAAAATCCATCCAATCAACAACCCCAGTCCATGCACCCACACGAACATCGTATTAAAATCCATCCAGTTAACAACCCCAGTCCATGCAACCACACGAACATCGTAATAAAATCCATCCTGTTAACAACCCCAGTCCATGCAACCACACGAACATCGTAATAAAATCTATCCAGTTAACAACCTCAGTCCATGCAACCACACGAACATCGTAATAAAATCCATCCAATTAACAACCCCAGTCCATGCAACCACACTAACATGGTAATAAAATCCATCCAATTAACAACCCCAGTCCATGCAACCACACGAACATCGTAATAAAATCCATCCAGTTAACAACCCCAGTCCATGCAACCACACGAACATCGTAATAAAATCCATCCAATTAACAACCCCAGTCCATGCATCCACGATGTACATCCTAATGAAATCCATCCAGCTAATTTACTCCAGTCTATCATATCTGGATCAGCAAAATTTAGTTGGGTGACAGAAAATCAAAATCTCTCCATTCCAGACCAATGTAAAAGTTGTTTCAAGTTGCAGTAATTCACAATATAACAGTAATGTTCAAAAACCAAAATGATAGATCGATTTTGAAAGTAATGACCGACCGAGCGATGCGCTACTGAACTGAAAGCTCGTTACGCAGAAAAATATCATTAGTGTGTGACTGTTGACCCATGCTTGTGTAGTTTCTTTGGAGTCAGCAGAAATTCTGTTTCTCTTTGTGTCTTCTTTTTATTATTCCGCCTTTGATAGAAAAGTATAACGAGTATTTGTTTTAAATAAACAAGTTACATTTGTATAGAAATGTAGTGAATTCAACTTTTCTAAGCTAAAGAAAAACTCGTTCGTGTTTTTCTATCCTGGTGGACTAACCTATAAATTTCATACATTATTTTGTATGTATAGTAAATACAATGTGTGATTAATGCTTAATTTATTATTATATTTTCAGGAATATGTGAACCAGGCTCATCTAATTGCACCTCCAACAGTACTTGTTGAAATCCAGGCTCACTACAGTGGCTAAAATTTCTCTCTTTAACGATAGGTCGATTTTCTAACTCTGTTTTTCTTCAGGATTTCTTTTGCGAGGAAAACCTTTTAATAGCAGCTTAGAAAGACTGCATTAGTCAATACCAAAACATTCCTCCTATAGTATGTATTGACGATAAAATGTTGATAAGTAAAGTTGAACTGATTTGGAAAGGTGAAGTTATTGTACAAATTTATTAGAAGGGCATTTTATATTTCAAATGCAAGTTGTGCATTTAGATAAGAAAGTAATAAAGGAAATTCTTAGAACAAAACAAATGCAAATTAATTTGTGATCCACGATTATCCAAATTTAATCCACACACACACACACACACACACACACACACACACACCCCCACCCCCCCCCCACATATATATATATATATGAGCTTATATAACAACGATTCAGTACCGTCATTTTTTGGTGATGCAAGCTTAGTCGTGACGGTATATGGGTTGGTGCATGCAGGCAAGGCGATGGGTGCCATTTACTCGCGGACCTGCGATCGAAACTCGGTCGAGTACGAATTTAATTTCTCTAGCCTATTATTTCTGCCCACTATTATCAAGATTATACTACAGAATCCAGGGATAGCACAGTCTATTCTGTCTGGTATATAATTATAATTATTTGCAATACAAAAATATCCTATATACATTGATTTCTTTAATAGGAATCTGGAACGACTGTGTATATATATTTATATATATATATATATATATATATATATATATATATATATATATATATATATATATGAGAATTAATTACTAGGTCGTCATGCGAGTGTGTCTGCTACGCACGAGATTATATAACAACGATTCAGTGCCATCATTTTTTGGTGATGCCTGCTTAGTAGTGATGGTATATGGGTAAATGCGTGCAGGCAAGGCAATGGGTGCCATTTACTCGCGGACCTGGGTTCGAAACTAGGTAGAGTTCGAATTTAATTTCTCTAACCTCTCTGGTAATATTGTTTGTATTAAATTATATATATATATATATATATATATATATATATATATATATATATATATATATATATATATATATATATATATATATATATATATTTAATGACTCAAGGGTTCTAAACTGAATTACAGAAAATAACGAAACGAAAAACGTTTTATTTCTGATTTATTTCTTTTGCATACAAAGTGTAAATTTGAAACGAACGTACTATATTGTGAATGAAATCCCAAATTGTCCTAAAAGTACTAGCATAGTCAAAATGTATCAAGTTCAGTTTGAATCCCAGTGGTGTTCCAATTATATTCCAATGTTGAATGTGTTAATGTACACGCTGCCTCGAGTGTACAAAAGTGCCAATTGCCTGTAATGTGGTGATATTACTTTTTGTTGCATCGCTATAATACAATCATAAATGCCCATGACTGAATTCAATAGAATTCCAAAATTACTTTTTTAGTCCAAGATTATTGAGCACTTGGCAATTATAGAGAATAATATGTTGAAAAAATAAAGCCATTCAAAGTAAAAACATAACAATAGAAATGATTCCAATTCGGATGTTAATACAAGAATGAGTAATGTTTGAAGTTAACAACATTAATATGAGAAGTTAAAAACACAATATAGCAAGAATGTAGGTCAGTCTCCTCTTTAACATCACGACAGTTGTTTAACAAGTTTATGAGTTTCCAAGTGGAAAACTGATGTCTCCAACTACAATTAAAATAATCCTGTTTAGTTCCATTGATTATGATCTTATTATTTAAGCTTCAAACCATATATAAATATTAGTTATGTCATGTTTTTTGCAAAATAAATGTAACCTGTCAGGTACAACATTTTACAATATATATATATATATATATATATATATATATATATATATATATATATATATATATATATATATATATATATATATATATATATATATATATATATATATATATATAAATAAAGAATACATATGGCGAACAACAACTCTTTCAAGCGCACTGGATCCACCAATGGATCACGTGTGTCCGGGATTGATTAAAATTGATGCAATAAACTGACGACGAACAGTGCGAAACTAGTAACTAACTAGCCTGAGCGCTTTCGACTCTTAATGAGTCTTTTTCAGAGTCAAATACAAAACATTTATAAGACAAACAAATAAACACAAAAACGTTATGTTTGTAAACCTCTGCATGGCCGTCTCCACAAGGGTTAAAACTATAAATACAACCACCTTGTATAGACTTGTATGACAAAAGAGATGTACAGAAGCCCGGTCACAGAACACTTCTCCTCCCATGGCCACACTTTCAGTGATATAACACTTATCGCTATTGCTAACAACCACAGCTGGAGTTCCGAAACAAGGAAGGAAAAGGAATCATACCGGATACGCCGTCTTAGAACATTGAAACCAAGCGGTCTAAACCAAGAAGACTAGAAAAAGAAAACTATGCACTAGTAGAATTTAACTGTTGCTAAATCTTCTTAGTATTCTTCAATTTTTACTATAAGAAAAACCGGTATAAAATCAAATATCCGGGATATAATCTGCGTTAAATAAATGTACAAAAAAGTAAAAATAGATGTCCTTTTGCTTTGTAGACTTTTAGGGAATTATGCACCGTTTTCAGTATCCGCAACAAGTCTATACAAGCTGGTTGTAATTATAGTTGTAACCCTTTTAACGTTTTTGTGTTTATTTGTTTGTCTTATATATGTTTTGTATTTGAGTCGAAAGCGCTCAGGCTAGTTAGTTGCTAGTTTCGCACTGTTCGTATGTTCGGGCAGACAGGTCCCTTTACCCCTGGGTGGTAGCCGGTCTAGGAGAAGGTAAACTCTGACTTCAAATCTTCGCAACCTTGCGACAATTCTCATACATGGGAAAGGCTAAGGGAGTAAACTACAACGGAGTCCCTAAGGCGACTTGTTACTGCTTTTAGTGTCATCTCGGCAACTCCTGAGACATCGCTGTAGCCATGACGTATCGGCTTGTCCTTTCCCTTGGATTCATCAACTGCATTGAGAGTGGGAGTCAGTTGCATGGGCAACCCTGCCCAGGCTTGCGCCCTGGAGAGGAAACTCCAGCAGAGCGTTGACACAACACGGGAAGCAACAGTTACTGGTTATAAGTCACCATTCGATTGGCGTAGAGTTAGACGCCATGGGTTGCTTCCGACGGTGGGAGAGTCAAACAGGTCACTTTGGACAGGTATCGCCAGCCTCAAGCTGGGCAGCCCGCAGCCAATAAGGTGCCGTCCCGCCAAAACTCGCCTGCCTTGCTGGGTGTGCAGGGTTTAAGATACGTGAGAACCTGACAAGCGGGCTGCAACTACAACACCAAGAAAAAACAAAAGAAAAGCAACAAGGAAATCAACTATCCTCAACACATGTACCTGAATGTGCGGACTATGCTGTCTGGGCTCTCAGATGATCTCCAGGCAATCAGTGATATTCGAAAGACTTCAGTTATCAATGATGAACTCACAAGAATCCAAGTTGACAGCGCCTCACTTCATGAGACACGGCTCCCAGATTTTGGTCCGTCACAGAAAAGAACTACACGTTCTTCTGGCAAGGAAATAGCACAGACGAAGCCAGGGAGTATGGTGTTGGTTTTGCTGTCAGAAACTCTCTGCTGGCGATGATAGAACCCTGCCAACAAGGAAACGAAAGACTGCTATCTCTTCGCCTCCACACACCAACCGGGCTAGTTAACCTGATCAGTGTTTACGCTCCCACACTCAGTGGCACCACATATGCCAATGATGCGTTTTATAACGAGCTCGACTCGCTCATCGACAAAATTCCAAAGGAAGAGAACTTGATATTACTAAGTGACTTCAACGCTAGGATGGGTGCCGAACACGACTCCTGGCCTTTGTGTCTCTGAAATTTTAGCATTGGGAAGATGAATGAAAACGGGAACGTCTACTAGAAATGTGCTCGTACCACAAACTGAGCATCACCAGTTCATTTTGTCAGACAGAACCACAGCAAAAAGTGTCTTGGTGGCATCCACGATCCAACACTGTCATCAGGTAGACTTGATCATCACAAGACGTTCAGCCATGAAGGGTGTGCATATTATTCGTACATTCCACAGCTCTGACTGCGACACCGATCACTCAATGCTTTGCTGTACATTTAAGCTTCAACCAAGGAACATCCCCTCTCTAGGCTAATGGGTAAACTACACATTGATGTGAGCAAGACGTCATACCCAGACAAGGCTGTATAATTCATTTACACCCTCTCCAAGGCGTTCAGTTCAGCACCTTCCTACAGCAGTGACAAAGAGAGATGGGACAACATCAGAAATATTGTGTACAGCACAGCCAAAGGATCTTTGGTAAGAAGCAGACAAAGAATGACGACTGGTTTGACGCCAACTCCGGCACACTCATGCCAGCTATTGAAGAGCGTCGCAGTGCCAACATGGAATACAAGCGTTCACCCTTCCAGAGGACACTACATGCATACAGGTCTACCAGAAGCAAAGTGCAGAGGTTATCACGGCAGTGGGCCAATGACTACTGGCTTCTGCTCTGTCATAGAATCCATTCAGCAGTAGAGAACTGAAACATCAGAGGCATGTACAATGGTATAAAGAAAGCAATGGGTCCAATGAAGAAAGTGATAGCTCCACTAAAGTCTTCTGCAGGCGATATCATTCACGACAAGGGCAAGCAGATGGAACGATGGGTGGAGTACTGCTCCGAACTGTATTCCAGAGAGAATAACGTGACCAACGATGCCCTCAATTCCATTGGAAACCCCACTTTAAACTGGATGAGAAATCTACTGAGGCAGAACTTAAGTTGGCCTTAGAGAAACTGACCACAGGTAAATCCCCAGGGAAGCATGGCATCCCAGCAGATGTCATCAAGTTCGGTGACAGTGTACTGTTCACACACCTTTATGAACTTCTCTGCCAGTGCTGGGATGAAGGTGCAGTGCCTCAGGACATGAGAGACGCCGACATCATAACTTTGTATAAGAACAAGGGCGACAGAAGTGGCTAAAACAACTGCAGGTCATATCACTTCTTAGCATCGTGGGTAAAGTCTTCGCTACAGTCGTCCTGAACAGACTGCAGACGCTTGCTGACAGAGTGTATCCAGAGTCTCAGTGCGGGTTCCGTGCAGAGAGGTTCACAATCGACATGAACTTCTCCATTAGGCAATTACAGAAGAAGTGCAGAAAACAACATAAACCCCTTTTCCTGGCTTTTATAGACCTCACCAAAGCATTTGATCTGGTCAGCAGAGGCGGACTCTTCTAATTCCTGACGAAGATTGGATGCCCACCAAAGCTGTTAAGCATGGTCCAGTCCTTCCATGACGACATGAAAGTCACAGTGCAGTATGATGGCTCATCATCCGACCCATTCAACATCCACAGCGAGTGAAACAAGACTGTGTCCTTGCCCTCATGCTCTTTAGCATATTCTTCGCTGTCTTGCTTAAGTACGACTTCAAGACGTCCACAGAAGGGACATACCTGCACACGCGTTCAGACGGCTGACTTTTCAACCTGGCGGAACTGAAGGCAATGAGTAAAGTAAAAAAATCAACCATGAGAGACATGCTCTTTGCAGATGATGCTGGTATAGTCACTCACACAGAAACTGAACTACAACACCTGATGGACCGCTTTGCTAAAGCATGCGATGAATTTGTGTTGACAATCAGCCTAAAAAACCCAAAGTGATGACTCAGGACGCGGACCCTCCCAGCATCATCATTAACAAATACAAACTAGAAATAGACATTGAGTTCACTTACCTTAGCTCTACCATCACCAATAACTTCTCACTCGATCCCCAGCTCAACAAGCGGATTGGAATGGCGTCAAATACTATCTCTAGATTGACGCAGACTGTGTAG
This sequence comes from Potamilus streckersoni, assembly GCA_016746295.1. Taxonomy (NCBI): domain Eukaryota; kingdom Metazoa; phylum Mollusca; class Bivalvia; order Unionida; family Unionidae; genus Potamilus; species Potamilus streckersoni. The sequence continues at coordinate 2,884,579 of JAEAOA010000845.1, read as the reverse complement.
AACAACAGCATGCTGACACTGAAAACAAAGATCTCCATGTACCGTGCCTGCGAGCTTAGCACTCTCCTGTACGCTAGCCAAACTTGGACCCTCTCAGGAGAAAAGGTTGAGTGCCTTTCATAAGTGTTGTCTCTTTCGCATATTCGAGAAAATATCGAGCGATCGTGCGACAAACAACGATCTGCTTGAACAAAATTCCCAACATGGTCACACTCCACCGGCAACGTGGCATCAGATGGATGAGCCATGTGCGTCAAATGGATGACGGACGGATCCCCAAAGACCTTCTCTACTCTGGCAGAAGATCAATTTCAAATGTGACGGAAGATGACGGAAAATGAATGAAGTTTTGATGTGTCTAATATTTTACATTGAATTTTATTAATAAGAATTAATATCCCGCCCTTAAAATTCAAAAGAATTTGAACTGAATGTCTTTTCCCAAGAATTTCTATAAATATGAAACACATTTATGTTTTTCTAGAGAATTAATTATTAATTCCAAATAAACAGAAAAACTCAAAAGCAAACTCACCTAGCAACAACAATAATAATCTGAACTACAAAAATGTTATGTTTTATGAATGACTAAAACCACTTAAAGAGTTTGTCTTAAACACAATTATAGATCACGCAATAAGTCACCTGGTCACTTACTACAAAACATTTATCACGTACGCCTATAAAGAGCCATTAATAAAAAGCGTTGTTTGCACATAGTGATCACGCAAGCGAAGTATGGTCTTTATACTGACCAATCATTTTAACTCTCTGTTTACTAAATTTCTGAACAAAGATCAGTTAAATATAAAATGAAGCAATCTACTACTTGATAATATTTAATAGAACTAAACAAAAATGAAAGGAATCCAGTTAATAATGATAATCTGTAGTGAAATAAAATAAAATTAAAAATTAAAACTGACAAACAAGCACAGTTATCCCCTCTCACCATTACCGAGTAGCGGATTTAACAAATCCTTATATGTTTTGTTTATATAAAATGAGTCCGTAGCGACTCTAACAGCGTGACAAGTAAATCTATTTATCATCGATAAGAGATTATTAGAAACATAGGCTAGCATTGAAGATCTTAAATGAGTAAACTGCGGTGAGTCGCCATCAAGAGAGCCCACAATAGTACCTACTTTGGTCCCATCCGATAAATAAGCATTATTTCGGCTTATAAATGTGTTTTTCTCTGTTGTATCATCGATTATAAAATCTAACTCAGCATCGTCCATAATCGATCTTGTACTGTGTCGTTTATGACCGTATGAGCTACCTTGAATAAATTTACCAATTATCTTTCTACCAAGACCTTTTGCACGTTTTTCATCGTACTCGTCTCTGCATTTACTTATTGTAATAATGTAATCTTCGGCAAGATCAGGATAGTCTTTCCTGACTTCTATATTAAATCTGTTCGGTTCTGCTAACCAGACCTTTTTGTGGACAACAGGATATAATTGCTTCATTTACCTTTAACGATACGAATATTCCAACATCAAGCATATATCTTAATAACACTATTGGAGTACAACATTTTCCTGAAAAGTGTTTACCAAACATAAGCAATCGGATGGAGATCTTTTGCGAACTCGAATGATTCTATATATGCAAATCCGGTTAAGTCAAAATCTGTTAAGGTTCCATTTATCGCAACTCTGGTCATGTCGTGTGTAGGGTGTCCGAATCTGATAAAGTATTTAGAATACTCACCATATCCAAGTAAACTTCCAGGATAACATACAGCCATATCGACTGATATAATATCATTACAATCGTATTTAGTATTCCATAATCCACAGTGCCCATATTCTATACAACTTTTTTGTATATCCTCAATAAATTCTGATCTTGTCGGTTTCCATGATTTTTTTTTCCTGAGCGAAAAATGGGCCGCAACAGATGATACGGTAAAACAATTAATCATTGGTTTTCTGAATTTGTCATGATCAGAAGTATATCTTAGTGCAAGATTTCTCATTCTTCATAAAGAGATTCTTTACGATAAATATCACCATTGGGTCGTACAATGATAATCTTGTTCTGAACTTTGAAATAACCAAACAGATACAGGCTTACTTTTACTAATACTTTTAATAAAATAAAATACATGACCGTCATAAAATTTAATCATTCTATCTCGTGGAATTATTGTTACAGCATCAGTCCATGCATGTGCATTATGATCAATGATTGTTATAGGGCTTCTATTGTTTGTTTTTTTTTTGGCTTGCACAATATCTCTCCTGTTAGTGTTTTTACTGTTATTGGAAATAGATGCACCTTACTCTCCCCATTCACGTATATTTTTACGTCTTAAATCTGTTAAGCCATTACCACGCATCGCATTTGTAAAATGTTCAGTAATGCGCTCCGCAACACTGTTTATTCTTGACTGATAGTTTCATCGGTTTGAGATCCGCAATATTAGGTTTATCATTCAGTAAAAACAATCCATATACCACAGCACTATCTGGATACGCTCGCTCAAAGTACTGTCTATCAATACCAGTCAATATTCCAGGTTTGGATTAGTTATTTAATAATATCATTTTATTATTTCCAGACTGTAAATGAACGGGGTCCCTTTTATTACGAAAAATCCAAATAGTATCGTGTGTCTTCACAATAAATTTATAAAAATAAGATATTTTTGATTATCAAGGTGGTTAATAATTACTTTTCCCAGTCTGTCGTTTATCATATTATTGATGTTTTGCAACTTTAAAAGTTGACCATGCATAAATAGCACCGTCCTCAGGAAATTCCTTTTTAGCCTCACGAATACATATGGTTATATCTGCATTTGTTAAAGCTAGATCTTTCATCGAAACACTAAATTTATATCCTAATAGTCTGTCAAGATCAAATCTAGTAGCAGATAGTTCAACTGATGATAATTCCTCCATCATTATAATTAAGACAAATATTCAAATTGAAATTTAGTATATATATATATATATATATATCTATATATATATATATATATATATATATATATATATATATATATATATATATATATATATAATGATTCAAACAGAAAATAAGTGTATTTAGTTGAAAATTGGACATTTTTCTTATTGAGATAAACCGTGCGTACACAAAAACAAATACTGTAGTTACCATATGCAAAGCATCAGACATGGAAGTAGTGGACCAAAACCATGTGTTCAATGTGATATTGGAGTTAGAAGAAAAACGCAGTAATGTGCAAATTGTGGTTCAAATAAATATAGGGAACTTGAACACTATAATGACAAAAAAGATATATCGGCAGGTAAATCCCCTATAATAACAGAAAAGGATTATCTAACCAGATTTCCAAATAATGATTTAGACAAACAAATATTATATGGATAAAAATGGAGCAAAAAGAATTTGTTAGACATCCAATATATACGGATTACGAGGCGTCCAAAGATGGTATTATTGGAAACTGTAGATTGAAAAAGCAGTCGGTAGTCTTAATAAATTTGGTTATTTGAAATTTAATATGAGTAAAAATAAAAATTATTTATCACATAAATTTATATGCGAATGTTATTTGGGGTCGTTAAAGATGGATTTGTTATTGATTACCTTGATGGAAATTCTCAACATAACGAAATTTCTAACCTGCAAGCTATTACGTAGAGTCAGAATTTCAGACGTGGAAATACAGGAAGGTGTAAACTATTTAGAAAGAGATCGATTAAATCCATAAATATGGAAACAAACCAAGACTTATCTTTTTCATCAATAAACGCAGCAGCCAAATATTTTAGCATTTATCCACAATCGGTACAATTTGTTGCAAATTAAACATATAATTCTGCATATTCAATAAAGAATGTTTAAAGTATTATATCTATAATAATAATAACTATATACTCTTCATTCAAAATATTATTTTACTTTATATAAAGTTCGATTGTGTCAATCTTGGCAAGGGTTCTGTTTAGCTAAAATTACATTTATGGTCCGTCTTCACCGTGGCTTATCTCAGTTTCACGGTCATTTATCACAAAATCAAATAATATAATCTTTTTTAGTCGCATTACACGACTGTCTATCATTTTTGTTTCCTTTCGTACTCTTGAGACAAGCACTTTTTATCCTTTCGATTGAACGCATAAGAGGCGTGAATAGTCCTACTTGTTTGTCATCTACGATAGCTAAAGATTCTAAAATAGAATTATAAATTGACTTAACAAATCGATAGAATTTAACGTTGATTTTTTAAAAATTTTCTCTGCTGTAATAATTCAAAGTTATACATGATTTATTCAGGACTAAGGCAATCGGATATTTGAATTCCTTCATGCTTTGATTTTGTAATAGCAGATACAATATCAGCAATATTCTCACTGTTCATTATATATATATATATATATATATATATATATATATATATATATATATATATATATATATATATATATTTAAAATATAAAAAAAAATATTTAATTGACGTAAGTAGTTGGATATATAAGAAAGCGACATAACTTCTGCCGAAAAAATCTTATTCACAGAGTAGATTACTTCCCTTCATGTAACACGTCATTTAAGTAAATGACCTGTGCAGTTTTTTTTTATATAATATATATGCATTAGACACTGCGTGATATTTGCCATAAACCTAATATATTTTAAGCTTAATAAAGTGTATTTGTCTGTATGTTTGCTTATCTGTCTGTTTGTCTGTTTAGAAGCCCAAACCTATCGTTAAAAGTCCCGATACTAATGTGAACGCGGCGCTTATACATGTTGACCTATATTAGTCATACAGATATGTGGGCTGCGATTATACATGTTGACCTATATCAGACATACATATATGTGGGTTATGATTATAAAATGTGTCTATAATTTAATTGAATCCTTTTATACGTGCAGCGGCTATATATCTTTAATAAATCGCAAAATATCTAGATTCATTTATAAAATTGAGAAATATACTGCTTAGAAATGTAATGCTTAGAAATGTAATATCCTCGTGTTAGTGAATAGTTAGCTATATAATGATTTGTCGAGCGTGTATTTGTAACTGAATTTCTTAGTTCAGTGCAAGAATGCTGGATTCTGGTACTGAGGGCCCCAGTTCAGTTCCCATCACTGGCTAAACCGGTGGGTATGGTTCTGGATGTACCAAATAATATTTTATAAAGGTTGGGTTTGGGGCGGGGCAAGCCTCTGGTTTCGATAAATACCCCACTGCGTCAAACACGCGGTGGGGTACATTTTGTACCTGACCCCAAAGGTTTGTAATCAGGGGGGTATTTATCAAAACCGCAATGCCTAGACAGTCTTCTCAATTTCTAATATTTCGCCTTTCGTCAATTAGAAATTCGCCAGGAGATGTGTTTATGCGAAAAATACCCCCCCCTAAAATAATCAGTGCATGCCTTGATCTCTCTACCTCATGGAAGAACCCTCAAAATAACTCTCAGAAAGAGTGTATAGCCGAAAGAAACAGCACATGATAAGTCATAAGAGAGACGACCATGTTAGGACTTCATGGGAGACACAATGGCTATCATAGGATTCTATGAAGGGTAGCCACTAAGATGCTGCTGGTTATTTTTGATAAAAATTACATACATTAAAGACAGATAGACATACATTTATATATTAAATAAATATTACTAATAATGAGTATTGAAGAACCTTACTCAGCCAAAATAACTCGAGAGCGACTAGAAGCAATTAAAAAATATCTACCTATTCGTGATTTTGCTAAGAAACAATTACAATTACGTCAGAGTGATTTAACTGAGTTTGAAGAGGAAATAAAACAATTATTTAAACCGATTGTAAAACCAACAAAAAAAATGTTGCAGCAACCGAAGCACCAAAACAAGCTCTTGAAACATTAACTGCCGATATTACTCGTGCAGAAGAAGCTCAACTATTACCACTACCTCCACCCTTCCAAAATCCTCAACAAGAACAAGAAACAATGAAACTATTGCAATCACAATCATCATCAACACCACAACGATCACCACAAGTACTACCACAACAATCTGAACCACCATCACCAGGAAAACCAGTAACAGGACTACAAAAACGACTACGAGAAAAATAACATTACTTAAAACAACAAGAAGAACTAGAACAACAACGACAACAAAATATAAAACGACAACAGGAACAACTACCGCATAAAACACCCCCTAAACCAACTGAAGAGGAAGAAGTATTTCAAGACCCTCCAGGTGCAACTGGAATTTGTCTAGGTAATGGTCTTATTATTTGCCCCCAATAATGTTCTTGCTGATGTTAAACGACTAGAAATTCTAATTGGAGGAAAATGAGTTGGTAATAATTCTCCAGAGATCATTAATAAAGCAATAGATATTTGTAAAAGATTATTTACAGGCAGTATCATGGATATTAATGTGTATCAATCTCTCATTAATGAAATCGCTGATGATTATTATAGTGACTAAGTCACCAGACTAAGTATGTAATTAAATTTAATGACTATTTAATAAAATGATAGTACATAGTACTCAACGTAAACCGACTATGGTCAAAGCAATTAACTCTCTAATACCGATTTACAGGGCAACCTACGGAGATGGGTTAGGTGACATTGTGCAGGGTCTCTTTAGAAGAATAACCCGAAAAGCAATACCAATTGCAAGGCAGCTGTGTATGAAAGCTATTGATGTTTTTCGTGAAAAAGGTATAGATGTTGTTGGTAATGTTGCTAGTAAAGCATTCTCGGCGATTAAAGATTGACTAGCACGATTAATACGCAGAACTCAGGTAGTCAGATCTTAGCCGGTAAAATTACCTAGCACTGAATTAATGCCTGCAAATATCAGTAAAAAAATAAATCAAGTCGCTGATCAAAAACTAGCAGAGTTGGCTGATATACCCTTATCAGCAAAAGAGAAAAATATAAACGTGAGTCTCATAGCAGGAAGCGGTCTTCGTTTTAGACGATAATAATATAATATAATAAATATGTTAAAATGTATCCTGCATGTGACATGGACGCAACGGTTCTTAAAGATGAGTCTGTGTGCGATTATCAGTATTATTCTTATGACGCCCGAACTCCAGATCAGCGTGGACGAATCGAATAACAGGTTCAGGATACAAGTAGATATTTTCTACCCGCTGAAGCATTTATTGTGGTCAAAGGTGAAGTTTTAAATAACACTAATCCTGCAGCACCAGCAACATATTCAGACAATGAGAATGTTGGTTTTGTTAATAATGGTATTATGGCGTTGTTTGATAGCGCTACGTACATGAATGAAGGAAAAAAATATTGAATCAATTCATAAAGACGTTGACGTTGCTACAACAATACTTGGTCTTGCAAGATACAGTGAGGATTATTCAAGATCTGCTGGTCCATCAATGCTGTTTGTAATAGACACCTCTAATTCGCCAGAATACCAACAATATGAAATAGGACGACCACAGAACTTTTCCACAAACCCCGCAGCAGATGTAGAGAGTATGATTATTAATGTAGATCCAGATTTCAACTTAGGATTTAGATCACGTCAAGCGATGTTAAAAGGAAATAGGAGAACATTTTCATGTGCAATTCCACTGTTACATATCTTTCGATTCTGCAGACATGTACGAAAGGTTATTTTCGGAGATAAACATACAGTTTCACTTGTACGAAAAAGCACAAATGATGAAGCAAAATGGAGGCCCGCTGGTGATCCTGGTATTGTAGTACTAACAAAACTTTACTTGTGGATGTTGGTGATGACTCCTCGATATCTGAAGAACAACGGTTACTTTCTTTTATGGATCAAGGTGGCAAATCAGCGTTATCATGGTTAACAATGACCACATATGCTATCCAGAGTAATATGAACGTTTTTTTTTTACATGGCAGATAGCCTCTCAGCAAGGTGTTTTTGCACCAAGACACATTTATTCCATTTCAAGATACTGCACAAACAAACTCGCATTTACAAAATATCATGGTGTTTGATAATCTCGGTGTGTATGAGGTTTGATTAAGAATAAATGGACATTATGAACCATCCGAGGATATTTTGTTAAATTTCGATCAAAATGATGTGGCACGTGCGTATCATCGTCTTATGTAGTTTATGGGACGTGATCAAAACGTTGATCCTGGTTTACAAATATCGCAGCTGGATTTTGCAACGCTGTATCCGATTTATTACCTTTCGCTGGAACATTTAGACTTAACCAGACAATCTGTTGTGGATATAGATTTTCGAGCTCGTGTTAATAGAAATATTGGATCGATCCCTAATTACAGAGTAATCGCAGTTATACTCAGAGATAAATCAATGTTACTCGAAGGTGTTGGTGGACGAATGAGAGTCATTGATGCGCCAGTAGAGAACATGTAATTAGATAGCTCATAGTATTAATAATGTCATATCATCACGTTAATGTAAGTCTGACTCCTGGTCAGGCCAAAAGACTGCAATCAGCATCAAACAATAACAGTGGAATAAAAATATCGTTAGAAAAGGAGCCGATGAGCGGTTCAAATAAATTATCGTTGACCGATCGTCAATTCAAAAACTTTAGTGAAGCAAAAAAGAATCAAATAAAGGTGTCAAACTTTGTCTATCTGTAGGTGCTATCAAATATGCTTTTAAAACGGTGGTATATTTCCCCTTCTCGCAGCTATACCAGCATTAATAGCCGCTGCAGCACCTGCGTTTGCAAAAGCAGCTGCATTTGGCGCTGTTGGAACTGCTGCTGGAATGGCAGGAAAGAAAGCAACTGGACATGGAATAAAACGAACATCTAATAAAAGGGAAAAGGTCTCAGATTGCCAGGGACCCCGCCTTCATGGCACGGAAAAGACATAAGACTTCCAGGGACAGTTTATTGATCTCACCTATGTCTAATTTTGATTTACTCGATGCTGCTAAAAACGAAATATAAAAAAATTTCAGAGGTGTTTTATGCACGATCAATTACCAAAACAACCTAACAATACTGAAACTGGTATTATTAATCTTGATAAAAACTCTGGAACAGGTACCCACATGGTAGCGTATGCAATTGATCCACGTGGAATTATCTATTTTGATTCATATGGATTAGCGCCATCAAAAGAATTTCTTCATTATGTCAGTAATAATACTGCTCCAATATGGTATTCAACGCTACCAACACAAACATTAACTAATCCACCAATATGTGGTCGTGAAGCACTTAATGCGCTTGATGCTGTATCCATGGCACCACAAGGAAAGCCACCTCATAAAGTCGTGCATGTTTATACCACATTGTCGCATTTGAACAGACATCAGTAAATATGATGGTAGATATCTATGGAAGACCTGATCGAGGTAAATCTCAGCATCAAGGTGTTTTATCTAAATAAGCAACCCTCGATCAACTCAGAAATGAGATTGATGATTTATTAAATATTACAAGTGTGGATCAAAATTAAGTTGTTGTTTTTCAGGACAAACAAGGACGATTAAAGACAAGCAATATACAACTACCAGACGTACTTATACGAATTCCTACTGCAGTTGCTGATAATATCGTTACTTTTACTGATCAGGGTAAAATACAATATTCAGGTAAGTCAGTTAACGATTATGTCAAGATGACTGGCGGCGTTTTTAGTGGAGACGTTATTGTGATCAAAACAAAAATTATAGATCTTGGATATCCAACCACAGATAGCGATGCTACAACAAAAAATGTTGACGATCAGGATACTACGTACGTATTAACCAACGGTGGTATAATGCGTGCATTTCTCAATATGAACCATAATTGTATTAGTAATTTAAAAAGACCAGAATCTGAGTTTTATGCTACTAAAAAAAGAAATACGTCGATGATAAAGATGTTCCAATCAGTAATGAAATAGTCACGACCAAAACTGATTTTACCGGTCACGTGAATACGTTTTTGAGATTTCGCAGAAAAATAAACAGATTTAATAACGAATATTTTGGAAGACCACCAAATGTTGATATAAACCTTACTGATATTAACACAAAACTCGACGATATTATTATTGAAATTCCAGATTTTGTTCTAAAAACTTGCCTGATTAAAATTCCTCTCAAACAGATCATTAACATAGTGTACGTCGTCGAATCAGGCTCAGCTACATGGACACAACGAAATAAAACCATCAAACACACCGCGTAGGTCGTTGGTATATATATAAGTTGTCTGTGTTTAGCGTTGTAGAATTTAACATACTTACCACATCTCCATTTGCTACTAAATTGTGTAGAAGCGTATCTGTAATGTTGGATAAAGATTCTGAAGAAACGTTCACGTTGGAATCATCGGATAGAAGTTTGTCCTCCGCTAATTACTGGTGGTGTCTAAAATTTGTAACTAAAGCTCCCATTTTAATTACTTAAGTAAATAACGTCATTAGGTATAATGAATCCGATGACAGAGTCACTCATTGACGTTCATCGTCACAGATATAATCAGGCGTATAAGTGTCTGATTGAACTAAGAAATATCATCGACGAACACACGTTGAAAGTAAAAAATATCGCAGACGCATGTTTGTTATCGATATAGTAGTTTACTCTTTCTCTGCTGTTGTTGCTGGAACCGGATTATTGTTATCAACGTTAACTATGACTGCTCCTGCGGTTTTAACGATTGTCGTTTCTACGACAACAACATGTGCAGGTATTCTCAGTATTATCGCTAAGAAAATATCTACATGCACGAACGATAAATTACGCGAGTACATGATGAAGTTACACACAGCAACAGCCGCCTATACTAAATTATGCTTACATCTTTTCCTGTACCTCAGTGATGGTAAAATATCCGATGAAAAGTTCGTTACGATAATGAAAACCTACGATGAATCATTCCTGATGGAAAATAAGGCATCATCTAGTGACAATAACGAAAGGATGGAGAATTAAATAATAAACAATAATATCTGATTCAAGAGAACTATTGCAGCAGATAGTCACTAATATGACGCCATCAAGAACTACTATGATATCAATAAGTTCGACTAATCCTGAATTCAGCGTTAACTTTCCAACTTTCTAACTGCAATTCCAGTAAAGGAGATAGCATTAGCTCAGTTAGGTGTTTATTATAGCTGGCCTAATAGTAGATCAAAACCATCTGGTGGACTACAGGCAAATAATTCATTAGTATTTTCAAATAAGAATAAATCGGATGTAACTTCCGATTGGCAAGTAGTTAGTATTCCAACTGGCAGTTATCAAATAGAAGAAATAAATGAGGAATTCGAGCGCAGAATTAAGTCTATAACCGGAGAAGAATCAAAGATAGCAATTACTGTATACGAACCAACATTATCGTCAGTGATTGAAATACATTCTCCTGACTATGCTGTGGATATTTATCAAAGTTCGATTAGATCAGTGTTATGATGGCCTGAAGTTGCACCAACTTATCAAGGTCCGCCAGAACCAGCTAAAAATGAGTTTAAAACGAGTGAAAAAAAATCATTAAAAATCCAGAATATCCAAAAGAAAATCCATATTATTCTATATTATTTGATTATGATTCCAACGACGATAGATATTACTTTACCGATTTTGATGGTAAAAGGATCCACAAGATATTTAGATCAGCATTTATAGTATCATAGACACCAAGACGCAATATACTAAAGATATTGTTGGTGAAGAATGTTTTAAAATATTTTTAGATGCTATTAAGCCTGAATGCGATAAATCATTTAATGATTTAAGAAATTTACTTACTTCATTATCACAGCATTATGATCATAATATAACGCTGCAAATAATCAAGTTAATAAAGCACTTAAATGGTATATTATTCGATAGGTACATCGCCAATCGAAGTAGTATAAATGTTGCAACAACAACACTCAATAATCATTACACAGATCTAGAATCTAAGAAAATATTTCTTAATCATTATAAAATAAAAGAAAAAGACTTACAAACATTTATTATACCAGTTCTAAATAACGCAAAATGAAAAAAATCATTAAATGATCTTATTGAAGAATATTATCCGAGAGTAAATGAATCGTGGAAAACAATTAATCCCGTTTTCAACTGTGCTCGGATATCACAATGACCCATACGGAACAGGACGTCATATTGGTAGCACT